>SJYA01001566.1:234971-346172 GCA_006410615.1 Neotragus moschatus | reverse complement strand
AAGAGTTGACTCATTGGAAAAGACTCTGATGATGGGAGGGATTGGGGGCAGGAGGAGAAGGGGACGACAGAGGATGAGATGGCTGGATGGCATCACTGACTCGATGGACGTGAGTCTGAGTGAACTCTGGGAGTTGGTGATGGACAGGGAGGCCTGGTGTGCTGCGATTCATGGGGTCGCAAAGAGTCAGACATGACTGAGCGACTGAACTGAACTGAAAACTACCTTGGTAGATGAAATAGAAGATTTAGGTGGTGGGATACAAAGAACACAAAAATCAACTACCAATAAAATTTTCTGTCTAGATATAGTAAAAATGAAGTAAAGCCAGGATGTCTCACACTTTGGACAGAGTGTGAGACACTGTACACTTTTTAAAGAGTGAATTTTAAGATATGTGAATCATACTTCAACTTTTTTTAAAGTAATGAAAAATAGAGCAAAAAACCTGAGCTTGTTAAAGAAACATGAACATTAAAAAAGGAACAATTACAATTTGCAAGCATAATTTACTATAAAATATGTAAGTTTTAAAATTAGCTAAGCTCTATAACTTTTCATAATTATTCATTTTTTTACATTCTTAATCATTTTTGTCTAGATAAAATGACTATTATCATACTAGAAAAGTGAAAATCTTACACTTTAATTTTGGGTTTATCTGTTTTTCTTTATAATTCTGTCCATTTTCCTTTAAATATTTTGAGGTTGTGTTTTTAAATGTATACAAACAAGATTTTCTAGGTTTCTGGTAGATTTAATCTTTTTCACATTTGAGTGACCTTTATACCCTAATTTGGCTTAAGGTCTATTTTGATAGTTTTTAAACCAGTTTTCTTTTGATTAGCGTGTAGATACACATACAACACCCACACACATACATTCTCACATGCTTTCTTAAAATTCAGCATAACAATCTGCCCAACTAGAATATTCTCTCTGTTTATATTTAATCAAATTACTGACAATGTACTTAATTCCTCAGTTTAACATCTCAGAAATCAGTATTTTTCAGTTAATAGAACATTAAAAAGTGGTTGACTAAGTGGCAGTAGCAACATAATCTTTACTGCCAACACATACATGAAGTTTATTATAGCTATTCCTACTGCCATTACTTTAGACTGTTTTGCATTTTTGGTCTCTCACAAATTGAATTTAATTGCCATTTAATACATCTTCAAAAGGATTAAATTATGATTTGGCATTAAAATGAAAGGCTATTTGGGGGAGTTCCCTGGTGGCCTGGTTTGACCAGTCAATCCTAAAAGAAATCAATCCTGAATATTCTTTGAAAGGACTGATGCTAAAGCTGAAGCTCCAGTTCTTTGGTCACTTGATGCAAAGAGTCAAGTCATGGGAAAAGACCCTGATGCTGTGAAAGATTGAAGGCAGGAGAAGGGGACGACAGAGGATGAGATGGCATCACCAATTCAATGGTCATGAGTTTGAGCAAAATCTGGGAGATAGTGAAGGACAGGGAAGCCTGGCATGCTGCAGACCATGCCTTCCCAAGTGGACACGACTAAGCAACTGAACAATGAATACAATTGGTGGCCTAGTGGTCAGCGTTTGGGGCTTTTACTGCCCAGGGTCAATCCTTGTTCAGGAAACAAGATGCCACAAGCCTTCTGGCCAAAAAAAGAAAAAGCTATTTTGTAAATGTAGAAATGAAGTAGCCGATACTAATAAAGCAAATATTTGATGTTAAAGGAATAATTGCAACTTTACACTTTCTTGTAAAGGAACATCTAAGTGTTTCACCTGACTACAGACAGGAAGATACCCACAAACAGACAAAACTACCTTATATTTTGAGATAGAACAAGATTATTTATAAGTGGCCAAACAATGCAAATGAAGGCAGCAGAAACTATGTCTCCAATAAAAAAAAATTATATAGAATATAAGACTGATTTGATGGATTCATGAATCGCTAAGGCAAATGTCAACTTGTCAGAGACTTCCAACCAACACTGAACAGAAGCCACATAACTTCCAAGTAATTTTGAGAAAAAAAAACCACGAAGATGAATTTAGTCAATAGGAAATGCTGAAAAAATCCTGATGCTCTTTTACAGGCCTCAAAATGATACCGTAATGCTAAAGGTGCTAAAGAGACTNGTCAGAGACTTCCAACCAACACTGAACAGAAGCCACATAACTTCCAAGTAATTTTGAGAAAAAAAAACCACGAAGATGAATTTAGTCAATAGGAAATGCTGAAAAAATCCTGATGCTCTTTTACAGGCCTCAAAATGATACCGTAATGCTAAAGGTGCTAAAGAGACTGACACTCCGAGAATGAGTTGCACAGGAAATAGCATGTGACTGTAACACTGGCATAGGCATCTATGGCCAAAAGTTCTTCTAAATTTTAAACTATGAAAGAATTTCCCCAAAATGTTACTATACATGTGAAAGAGGGCTTATAGCTAAGAAAGGAAGGTTAACTAAAGCTGGCTTGAATGTCGAAGAGCCTTTAGTAGCCTTTCAAGTGTGTGAGTTTAGTTCTGGATGCATTCTGAGGCTGCATACCTGAATATTTGAAGAATAGGTTGCCTGAAAGGTATCCCAACTGGATGTTATTTCTGATGCCATGTCTAGACAAACTGTAACCCCTCAGTGGTAAATTAACCACTGATGGAGGGACTGGGGAAAGAAGATGAATCTGACAACTTCCCATCATCATCTTTTGAAAAGCACCAGCATCAAAGCTTGGAAGATGATGATCATCTTCAGGAATGCATTGACACCGAAGCTTGCACAATGAAGGTCAGACGCTTAGAAGAAAACTTCAGGCAGATGGTTTTAAAGAAACGCCTAGAATTAAATCACCATCACTCTCCACAGTAGAGAGGAAAATGTCATGTGGGAAAACACAAACATTCACAATTCTGAATCAAGGAAGCATTTCAGAAGACTTAGGTTATGAATATGAAAGAGTCTTAGAAACACCTTAACTGATATATTTAGCTTCTTTAAATTTCTTAATGTATCTGCAAATGCGATATAAGAAAAATCTGTATGTTTAAATATATCTTAAAAATAAACCAGAATGAAATTCTAAGTGATAAAGAACTCAGTTTTATGGGCAATATGTATTCTCTATGGTATAAAATGGTGTGTCTTAATATCAGTGTGTTAGGGGAAGCACACTGGCTGAGACTGCCCACCCTGGCCAGGCACCATAGTAACCATTTGCATGAGCTGTTTTAGGACAGGAGGTCCTAGTAACAAACACAGAGCTAATAAGCCACCACCAATCAGAAGAGTTCAGGAAAAGTCAAAAGGAGATACCTCGTGTCCGACCACCTCCCAGAATCCTTCTTGCTGGCATCCACCTTGGCTAAGCAATGCGCATGTCAGCAAGGACCCTGAGTTAGAATGACTAGCCAAAGACAACCCGGAAACTAACCCAGTCACCATAAAACCCAAGACTCAGAGCCACGTGGCAGAGCAGTTCTTCTGGGTTCCCTTACCCTACTGCTCTCCCCTTGGGCTCCCTTTCCAATAAAATCTCTTGCTTTGTCAGCTCATGTGTCTCCTCAGGCAATTCATTTCTGAGTGCTAGATAAGAGCCCACTTTCAGGCCCTGGAAGAGGTTCTCCTTCCTGCAACAAATGGAGTCTTAGAGCCAATGAAACACCACCTTTTGGGGGGCTTTCTATGTAACCTGCTTCTTTACTATTTATTTCCTTTCTTGCCTATATTTAAATTTTGTCTTTGATTGATGAAGAATTTTTTTAATATACTTTTCCCTTCTATTAATTTTGAATCTTTTAGTGTTTATTTCATAAATAATTAGGACAATTAACTTACTGGAGCCTAAAGCTAATTAAAACATTTACTCCTTAATAAGGCCGCAATAAAAGTTAACTGTTATCATAAAAAAGAAATGAACATTTTTCTAGCTCATTAGGTATAAAAGTAATGTTATAAAAATCTCTTTAAATGCCAAGATAATGTCAAATGTGTCAGAGACAAGTTTCCAGATTTTCATGAATCCAGCAATATATAAATGTCAAAAGAAGGAGAGATGAGTGATAAAAAGAGGTAATGGGGAAAAAGGGTAACTAATTTATTGATACTTTTCTTCCACTATCAGATCAGTAAGAATGGCCTTCTCCTTTCTTTTATCAACCTCTTTGTCCATAAGAACAGAGACCTAAAGAGAAAATACTGGGCTAAATGAGGATGACACAGTAGACTGATCCAAACCAGGATAGGCTGAAATTAACACTCTAAAGTAGGATAATGTAAAATTCTAAATCAGGAAGTGATCTCAAGACAGCATGGAAAGCACTGATCCCAAAGGCATTAGAGCCTTAAGCAAAAGCACAAAATAAACAAAGTTCTTAAGCCTCTCCTAACATTCAGTAAATACAAAATAATTTCCCTCAATTTCCAAGTCCTAAAAATAAGCTTCTCTATCCTTCCCTGTCTCCACCAAAACAAAATTCCCATTCAAACACAGAGGCACATTTCTCAACTACTGATTCTTACCAGTAATTATCTAGATTAGGTCTACCTGGGGTGGGTGTGGATGGGGGGGTGTGGGTGTGAATGAGTAGGGGTGTGTATGTGTGTGTCTGTGTATGTGTCTGTGTGTTTCCTGTTTTGCTTATAGGGACAAAAATCCTGGTAGTGGTTAACAAGAATGGTCGTGGGTAAGAAGGGTGAAGAATACAGAAAACTGAAACTAGTTTGTCTAGCTTTCCTTTCAACAGTCTCTCTTCCTTCCTCATTTATCAGTTTCTACCTCCAACCTTCTTCTTTTACTCCTATTGCTTTTAAATTTAAGACTGAATTGAAGTATGTTTTCTTTACTCTGTTATCTGTTATTTATTAATTTAACAAACACTTACTAAGTACCTACTATATTCCAGATATTATGCTGGATACAAAGGTAAGTGAGATAAACACGGTCTCTACCCTTATAGGGTTTTCAATCCAATGTGGAAGGCAGCCTGTTGAGTAAACAATTGCAATTTGAAAAAAAGCTGCTTACAAAACAACATATAGCATTATGCTTTCTATTAACTGAAAAAAATTTAAGCCATTAAAATTGTATTCAGCAATTAAGATATTTTCAGTGAGTTGACTTACAATGCTAAATGCGCCTTATAATCTTTCTAATATCCCTAAATGATGGACTGAATCTTTAAGTTCTTCTCTCACCAATTTCCATTTCCCTAAATTTCAGTTTCCTTTTCTCAAAATTTTATTTCAATTCACTTTCTTTACAGATAAAATGGCAATTGAATCATTTCATGTGACAAGTGTAGGGTCTATTTGGGCTTCCCTGGTGGCTCAGACAGTAAAGTGTCTGACTGCAATGCGGAAGACCTGGGTTCAACCCCTGGGTTGGGAATATCCCCTGGAGGAAGAAATGGCAACCCACTCCAGTACTCTTGCCTGGAAAATTCTATGGACAGAGGAGCCTGGTGGGCTACAGTCCATGGGGTCACAAAGAGTCAGACACAACTGAGTGACTTCACTTCACTTCACTTCCGTCTATAAACTTCTAGAAGGAAATAAAATATTGGTATACCTAAGTAAATTAGGCAAGCGAGAGTAGTTAAGTAAAAGGAAATTTCAAGACAGTTAACAGTTGAGTGGTTAAAAACACACACACACACACAAAACCACCTTTTAACTAACAAAGGCAACAATGTTCCTTGCATGACAATATTGAACTTAAAAGTATCTTAAGGTGGATAACAATTTTCAACATAAATTTACTTACTGATGATTTATTATGTGATACTCTTTGGATAACTTATCTGTCTTTTTAGTACTTTGCATAAAGCAAGTGGCTCAATAAATGTTAGCTATATAACAAATATCTACTATTGAATATTTATGGGTAATTTTTTAAAAATAACCAGAACAAATACCCAACTAAGACAGAAAGCCTTCTATAATGAATCCTGGGATAAGCATTAAAAAAGAAAAACAATTTGTTAGATGAAAGTTATTTCCTTCTGGAGATAATAGCCAGACTTAAAACTCTGACATGACAAATTACTGAAGCTTCTTTGAGTGCTTATCACAGCACACAGATCTCAGGGATGAAAGAGAAAAAGATTCATATTGTGCAAACACTTCTACTTGCCAGTCAATATCCAAATCTTCCTTTCCTCTGCAATAACAAAAGTCCAATTTTATTCAAGGCAACCATGCATTCAGCTACATTTCCCTGCTTCCCTGGCTCAGGATAATCTTTTGGTTATTATTATAACCAAAGGATAATTCCTTTCGTTCAGAATAATCTCCTTTAAGGGAAAGGTTGCATCTTTCTTTGTCTTTGTCTTGGTAACCAGAACTTTGCTTTGATGGATACAGCTCTGGCAGCTATTTTGGACTATGAGGACCAGGGCCACATTTTAGGGATAACAGATCAAAGAACTGGAAAAAGTTTAAGTCCCTGGCAACTTTATGAAGCTACTATCCTAGATTGCCTACTTTAAGAATTACTTTACATGAGGAAATAAATATTTTATGTTTAAGCCACCACTAAGTCTGTTTTCATTTTTTGCTTTCTTAACTGATCGTGCACGTGTGCTAAGTTGCTTCAGTCGTGTCTGACTCTTTGCAACGCTATGGACTCTAGGCTCCTCTGTCCATGGGATTTTGCAGCCAAGAATACTGGAGTGGGTTGCCATGCCCTCCTCCAGGGGATCTTCCCGACCTAGAGATCAAACCCATGTCTCTTACATCTCCTGCACTGGCAGGAGGGTTCTTTACCACTGAGCCACCTGGAAAGCCATCTTAACTGATCACTTACCTTCAAACAGGTAATGAATGTCTATCTCCTTTTTACAGATGAGGCAACTGAGATCCAGAGAGGTAAGCTGACTTGCACAATATCAAATTAGTGAAGAGGTGGGTCTGGCTCCTGTCTCAATGCTTTTTCACTAAGAACTGACTCTTCACAGGTTCTAAATATAAAAAATAAATAAACATAAACATAAATTTAGGCTTATTACAGTGGTAGTGGCACATTATAGTGTATATATTTGTCAAATTCTGTGAAAATAAAAGGTGCTAACATTTCTATACTGTGGAAGGAGTCTATATCATATCCCTGTGGGGAAGGAAAAGAAATATATTATCCAAATAGAATCAAAGACCAAAATAAGCAAAGATTTATTTATATGCCAAGGTTTTACCATATTGCTCTTCTTTTAAATAGTTAAGAAAAGTTCAAACTAAAAGCTAACTTTTTCCTCTTCAATGAGACTTCAATATACATTCTAAGTTTCCCCATTTAATCCTTAACTGGATTTTTTCTTAAAATCTTTACCTAGAATCCTTTTTTACTCTTATTACCGCTTTTAAAAATTAAGCTTGGCCTATGCCTTAAACACAGAGATCAGTAACAAAGCACAACATCTCAAATTCTTATTTGAAACCCGCCACCCAACTGTAAAATATATGGCAGTTATATTGCAAACTCACCAGTGAATATAATCAATTATTTCTAAGCAGCATATAAAGAAAATAAGGAAATAAAATATCTTCAAATTTTAAGAACACATATTTATTTCTTTTCACGGTACTACAGTTAACATAAAATTATCTAAGCAGGAGAGTGATCATATGCAACTTATGTTGGAAAGGCACATGACTTTTATTAGCATGGTAAAAATAAACTGCAGATTGAATCCTAACCACTCCCATTTACTGCCAAGCTACTTGACACTCTGAGTCTCGATTTTCCTATCCAAAAATCAAACTAATACTTCTTCATAAGTTTTTAACCGGATGAAAGTAAGAATGAATACAGTGGAACTGGCACAGTACATGGCAACAGAAAATGCTTCATAAACAGTAATGCCCTTCCTGTCTTGAAAACTTAATATCTATTTAAATAATAAAAATCTGTTGTAAACACCCAAGTCATTGAACTTAAACAGCAATAAGCCAGTCTGACACACAACCTTAAAATGTCATTTGTTTTTGAAAGGCCACCTTAGCGCTCTCCCTAGAGCATTGCCACAGCCAAAGTCTTGATGCAGGTCAATGAAAAAAACACAACTCACAAAAGAAGAATACAATCTCTTCCTCCCTGACATTAAAATAAAGCTTCTGAAGGAGACCCAGGTTTCTTCCTTCAAGTCAGGAAACTTGGGTTGCTTCAACCTACTCTCAGTGTCAGAATTCTGACAGAGAAAAGGAGTGGGGTAGAGAAAAATAGATGGCTTCTAAATTTCTCCATGGCAGCAATGAAAAGGGCAAAAGGCAACCTACTGCTCCACTCCATTTTTCCATTTGAAAGTGACAGTCAACAGGAAAGTGAGATTCAGAATAAAATATCAGATGTATGACCAGCTACACTGTATTCTAACCCTTCCCTGTATCAAGATACCAGTATAGATCTTAGTGTCTTTGATGCTCATATCCGTAGAAAAGGACACCAATCAAGAAAACCAGTATTTGCCTTTTTTCTCAGTCTTAACAGATGGCTATAGTACTAATTTTTTTTTAAATCAACTCTTTTTAAAAACTGAAGTATAATTAACTAATTTACAATGTTGTGTTACTTTCAGGTACACAACAAAGTGATTCAGGTATACATATATATATTCTTTTCAGATTATTTTATATTATAGGTTATTAAGATATTAAATATAGTTCCCTGTGATATACAGCAGATCCTTGCTGCTTATCTGTTTTATAATTAATAATGTGTGAAAAATAATTAATAATGTGTGTATAATAATCTCAAACTCCTAATTTATCTCTTCTCAACCCCTATAGCATGCTTGATAATGAGTTTCTGAAGAGCAAACACCATTGCTCATATGTATATTCAATAAATATAAAAGCAACAGCAAAATTTTTAAATTTATTAAAATTATAATGTCTTCATTATCTACACATACTGTACTTCAGAGCCTCTTAAAAGTGAAAGAGGAGACTGAAAAAGATGGCCTAAAGCTCAAGATTCAGAAAACAAAGATCATGGCATCCAGTCCCATCTCACTTCATGGCAAATAAATGGAGAAACAGTGGAAACAGTAGCTGACTTAATTTTGGGGAGCTCCAAAATCACTGCAGATGGTGACTGCAACCATGAAATTAAGACGCTTACTCCTTGGAAGAAAAGTTATGACCAACCTAGATAGCATATTAAAAAGCAGAGACATTACTTTGCCAACAAAGGTCTGTCTCATCAAGGCTATGGTTTTTCCAGTAGTCATGTATAGATGTGAGAGTTGGATTGTAAAGAAAGCTGAGTACCGAAGAATTGATGCTTTTCAAAACTGTGGTGTTGGAGGAGACTCTTGAGAGTCCCTTGGACTGCAAGGAGATCCAACCAGTCCATCCTAAAGGAGACTGGTCCTGAGTGTTCACTGGAAGGACTGATGCTGAAGCTGAAACTCCAATACTCTGGCCACTTCATGCGAAGAGCTGACTCATTTGAAAAGACCCTGATGGTGGGAAGGACTGAAGGTGGGAAGAGAAGGGGACAACAGAGGATGAGATGGTTGGATGGCATCACCGGCTCATAGACATGAATTTGAGTAAACTCGGGGAATTGGTGATGGACAGAGAGGCCTGTTGTGCTACAGTCTACGGGGTGGCAGAGTCAGACACGACTGAATGACTGAACTAAACTGAACTGTACTTCAGATAACTAAAATACAGTATGTCAAAAAGTTCTGTCAAAAAATAAAAGAAATGCAGCTGCTAGTCAATTTTTCATTAGGTTGCTTTAGATTTTTAAAATCAGAGCATGCTGGAACCAGAAATGATCTCAGAAGTGTTTTGGTTCAGATCCTACTTTTATAAAAGGTTTAAGGCACAGGGAAGTTAACTGACTTGGCCAAGATCACCTGGCAGAGCCAGGATTGGAATCTGGCCTTTAGAATTAATTCTAATGAAATATACTTTTTACCAGATTGTGGTGGTTTTAGAAAATTTAGATTAATCATTAAAGTTATCAAGGTTTTTCCTTGAATAAATTATTTTAAATTGTTAGAAGCCTGTTTTTTAAAGTCTATAGACTGTATGTATTAAACATAAGAAAAACAGTTTCCCCATTTTAGACCTTCAATTATTTTTTAAAAAGTTAATCATCTATCATGTCAAATATAATCAACTCAATTACTCACAATACTTAGAGGATTATTTACTTTAAGGATTATTTTTGATACATTTTTAAACCTTACACTTGATTCTTCCAGCTACCCAATACTTAAAAGGGTATTTTGCACACTTCAGTCACCCAAACGGTCCTTAGAAAGGGGAAAATACTTAGAAAGTGCGTATTCTAAATAACACAAAAATCAGTTTGGTATGCCTGCTGCTGCTGCTGCTAAGTCACTTCAGTCGCATCCGACTCTATGCGACCTNTACATTTTTAAACCTTACACTTGATTCTTCCAGCTACCCAATACTTAAAAGGGTATTTTGCACACTTCAGTCACCCAAACGGTCCTTAGAAAGGGGAAAATACTTAGAAAGTGCGTATTCTAAATAACACAAAAATCAGTTTGGTATGCCTGCTGCTGCTGCTGCTAAGTCACTTCAGTCGCATCCGACTCTATGCGACCTCATAGACGGCAGCCCACCAGGCTCCCTCGTTCCTGGGATTCTCCAGGCAAGAACACTGGAGTGGGTTGCCATTTCCTTCTCCAATGCATGAAAGTGAAAAGTGAAAGTGAAGTCGGTCGTGTCCGACCCTTAGCGACCCCATGGACTGCAGCCTACCAGACTCCTCCATCCATGGGATTTTCCAGGCAAGAGTACTGGAGTGGGGTGCCACTGCCTTCTCCATTGGTATGTCTAGGAGGTATATAATATGTCCCAAAATAAAAAGACACCAGTATCGAGCATGCTACTGATACTCTATATTAGTGCCCATAATCAATTACCACTGTTTTGAACTGTACCTTTATTGTCTTAATTGTGCAAGTCATTTTAACTGGTATTTATAGAGCACAAACCAACTTGGCAAAACGTATACTGAAAAGGTATATACAAAATGTGTAGTATAAACAATAAATACCTCGGGAAATCAGAGATATGTAAATACAACATGGACTCCACCCTTGCAACACAGATAAAACTAGAATAGATGGAGAACAACATGGATAACTACAAGGAGCCAAACGAATTTTTCACTCATCTTGGAAAGCTGGAACAGATCATAGGGAGTTTCAAGACCAAGATGAGAAACAGAAGTTCCTATGATCACCCTAATAACAAGAGGGATATTATTTGATATTTTATTTCTAATTCTAAATTTCCATGTTTTTTTGTTAAAGTTTGGACTCTACTGAGGAAGAATTGTTGAAATATCTGTTTGTTCAACATTTGTTGAACTTAGTTTTCAAATTTTATAAAACAAGAAATACAACTTGGCTTAAATCTGAACGAATCCAAGGCACTATCTATGAGGGACAAGATGTAAGAATCTGGAGACTGCCTCACACTATTCAACCGAATTTATGAGGGAGGATCTTAAGAAACAAGTAATTTAAGTAGGCTGTTAAAAAAAAAAAAAAAACACTATAAGCTACCCGATCCAAATCTATTATACCACTAATCATATTACTTTTCATGCATTCCTTAAAGCAACTATCTCATCAATTCAGTTCTTATAAGGAAAGTCCACAATTTCCTTCAAACAAAATTGACAATCAGATATCATTGCATTTAACCTCTCTTCTCCCTCCTCCTTCCTTTTCTAACCAAAGTAATACATAGTTTGGTGTTCATATTCACCCATGGATTTAATAGCTTTAAGAAAAGTCTTAGATGGCAGCATTCTTATTCAATTGTGTAAATGGACACTATCCAGTTTAGGAGTTTAGTAGACACTTTGAGACTTTCAAGAGGTTTCTGTCTCCAAGAAACGAGAATGGTTAATGGTTCAAGTTCATATTTTCTCTCTTGCTTATCTTTATAAAAATAATTGTCATCCAAAACCACTGCCCAGAACTATCCACAACAATAAACTGAACAAATATTTAGTCAGTCGGTTACCATTTAGCAGGTGCAACAAGAAAGTACCGTCAAAGCTCCATATCACCATCTCACGTCTAAAGATTTGTCACTTAGGGAAAACAATACCACCACTGGCACGAACTTTCTCCTCTCCTGATGTCAGCGGCTGCCGGCTTAAGAGAACCGGCAGAAGAGCAGGATTCACCGGCCTAGCTCAGCTCGGCGTCGCGGGATGTGGTGAGCATCAGCCTGGAAGTGGTAGGTGTACCCTGTTCACCAGTGAGCACCTCCCTCTCCCATCACCCTGCCAAGGCCAGGCTGGATGGAGCCCACCCCGGGACTCGGTCCTGCACTTACCGCNGAGGGAGCCCAAGGCGGGGCACTCTCCGATATTCAAGCAGGCACCTGTGGCCCAACGTAGACGGTGCAAGCTCCTTGTCTGGAACTTTATTGGCTTTCCACGTAAACCAACTTATTTAGCCTCTTTTCTCCATCTTAATTTTCCCACTATACTATTATTTCCTAGTCTTATGTATCTAAATACATACTTATTTCTAAGACGCCGACGCCGTCCCCGCTTCGAATTCCCTGGACCCGCTAGGGCTGGACCCCGGCAATATACCAGTCCTAAATAGAGGCAACTCAGACCTGTGTGTTTCTAAATACAGAATATGTCATCTTTAGCCATCCTTGAAGTGCTTTCTGGGTATATGTGCATTTCAGATGGGTTGACATTTATTTTATTGTGCACAACTCTGTAGCTGATGCTGATAGAAAAATATCACCAGCCAAATTTGAAATTAAGCTCTTCTAATTAACTGTTTCTACAGAGATCAGATTCCTGCAGAGATAAGCCAAAGAAAAAAGGTTTTGATGACAGGGAGCATCCATATACACATAAGAAAGATGATGCTATAAGAAAGTAATATGCTTGTGCTTAGTCGCTCAGTCGTGTCTGCCTCTTTGCAAACACATGGACTGTAACCCACCAGGCTCCTCTGTCCATGGAAATTCCCCAGGCAAGAATACTGGAGTGGGTTGCCATGTCCTTCTCCAAGGGATCTTCCCAACCCATGGATCAAACCTAAGTCTCCCACATTGCAGGTGGATTCTTTACTGTCGGAGCCCCCGGGGAAGTCCCAAAATGTTTCTCACTACATAAGAAAGTAATAGGGACCCTCAAATAGGAAGATTAAAAGAAGTAAGATATCACAGATAGACTTATCTTCCTGTTGTAACCTTCCTGACAAGTCTGCACTGGATATTGCTTAGCCAAGAGAGTGATCAGACTTTGAGTAGCTTACAAACAAAAAGAAGTGGCAGAGTATTGCAAATGTAATCTAGAGTTCACCCACTGATCTCTTTCATTTCTAGGTCCTTTTCTGAGTACTGCACCTCCAGAGGGAACGGGATGGGGTAAAGGAAGCCATGTGGTATAAGGTATCATTAAAGAAACTTGGGATGTTTATTTTGCAAAAAAAGATCCATTGTGTGAATGGGTGTTGGACATAGCAAGTGCCATTTTCTTAAAAAGTTGCCATATAAGACCCTAGGAACAAAATAAAATGAAAAAAAGATAATGAAGAAATGAAACAATCTGGATCCAATATTATAATAGCTGTCCACATGGAATATGCTGGTTGGAGAAAAAGAAAGCTCTCCATTACTGGAGCTGTTCAAAACAAGTCAGGGTAGCAGCCTATTAGTTAGAAATGCATTTTGTAAAGGTTTGGATATCCTTTGCTACTAATTCGAAGATGACAGGAAAAAAGCTTTTTTTCCTAATAGGATATTTGTGTGAATTTCAGGAGATCTGAATTTATAGGTGAATATTCTGTTTTGTTCAAAATAGTAGAAGGACCCGACAGATCAGTGATCTAAAGTTAGCATGAGAACAAAAAGAGCATTCTCCTGACAGGGCACTGAAGCTACATTCAACACAGCAGGGTCCCCATGAACACTTAAAGTCCTCAGTGGGAAGTGGTCATTTTATTGCAATCTGGGTTTGCTTGCAATTATCAGGTCTTTTCCATGCTGTGTCCTGGACTTTAAAGAGAAATTAGTTGATGGCCTAATGTGTGAGAGCAGAAAAAGAAAGTCTTTTCTGTTGTGCTGAGTTAAGAGTAAATGAGGTTTCATTTTTCCTGTTGTGTCTATTAACTTATGTTCATAAAGAGTACTGCTAAGTTTTCTCAGCCAGAATATGAACTATTTAGAAAGGGTGTAATTGATGGCTTCATTAGAGTAAAATCATTTAACTTGTTGCTCTTGAGAATTCCTCATTTGATACTCTCAGTAGTATAACTTTTGGTAAGGAATTATGGAAACTAGTAAAGAAATCAAAAACTTTGTGAACAGACTTGAAGTATATCTTTAATGGGCTAATCAAAGGCTGCTGAAGAATTAGTGAGCTTGAAGACGTGTCAACAATAAAGTGAAAATCACATGGAAAAAAATGAAGCAAAATATCCAAGGGCTATGGGACAATACAAAAAGGAATATAGTCATACCTTATTTCATTGTACTTCACTTTGCTGCAGTTTACAGATCTTATATTTTTTACAAACTGAAGGTTTGAGGCATTTCTACAGGAAGCAAGTCTAGCAGTACCATTTTTCCAACAGCATTTTCTCACTTCATGTCTTTGTGTCACATTTTGGTAATTCTCTCAGTATTTCAACTTTTTCCCATTATTATTATATTAACCATGGTGATCTGTGGTCAACAGTCTTTGATGTTACTATTAAAAAATAGTTTTGGACCACCACAGACTATGTCCATTTAAGACTGCGAACTTAATCAGTAAATGTTATGTGTGTTCTGACGGCTTCACCCACCAGCCATCTCCCCATCTAACTCCTTCTGCTTTGGCCTCCCTAATTCCTGAGATGTCACAATATTGAAATTAAGCCAATTACTAACCCTACAATCACCTGTAAGTGTTCAAGGGAAAGGAAGAGTCAAACATCTCTCACTTTAAATGAAAGCTAGAAATGATTAAGCTTAGTGAGGTCACATGTCAAAAACTCAGTAGGTCAAAAGGTAGGCCTCTTGCACCAAACAGCCAAGTTGTGAAGCAAAGAAAATGTTCTTGAAGGAAATAAAAAGTGCTGACATAAGTGATACAAAAGTTTTCTTTATCTGTTTTAGATTTAGGTATTTTATGTGTTCTTAATAAAAAAAAGAACCTTTAATCTAGTCCTTGTTTACTTCTTACTGTACAAAAACGCTTACTCATTGAAAGAAAGGTTGTGACCAACCTAGATAGCATATTGAAAAGCAGAGACATTATTTTGCCAACAAAGGTCCACCTAGTCAAGGCTATGGTTTTTCCAGTGGTCATGTATGGATGTGAGAGTTGGACTGTGAAGAAAGCTGAGCGCCAAAAAATTGATGCTTTTGCACTGTGATGTTGGAGAGACTCTTGAGAGTCCCTTGGACTGCAAGGAGATCCAACCAGTCCATTCTGATGGAGATCAGCCCTGGGATTTCTTTGGAAGGAATGATGCTAAAGCTGAAGCTCCAGTACTTTGGCCACCTCATGCTAAGAGTTGACTCATTGGAAAAGACTTGGATGCTGGGAGGGATTGGGGGCAGGAGGAGAAGGGGACGACCGAGGATGAGATGGCTGGATGGCATCACCAACTTGATGGACGTGAGTTTGAGTGAACTCTGGGTTTGGTGATGGACAGGGAGGCCTGGCGTGCTGCAATTCATGGGGTCAGACAGGACTGAGTGACTGAACTGAACTGATACTATCACTACAAGAGGAAAAAAGGCACTGTATTTTTAACAGATTTTCTTACTATGGGTTTACAGGTAAATTGAATACTACAAAATAAACTAATATAGTGGTCACAATGTACCTGGAACTCTACTTATTATCTCATTATCCATGGTCTCTAGATAATCAACAAAAGATGTTAATTCATAATTAATGAATATTTTTCACCCTAATGAAGCCTACGTATAAAAGATTGAATTTGGTTGAATTACATGCATTTTTGCTTTGTTAAAATGATGTAGATTTGTTAAATGCATACAATTTTGTAAATCTATATTTATGTGAAAATTTTTTGGCCTTCTAGCAGATTCATTTATCTTTTAAAATAAAATTTTAAATTCCTCAAGTAGATTTCTTTTTGATTAGAAAACATATATAATGTGAAAGTCATTTACTACCATGGTACAAGAAGAATAACAAACACAATCAAAATAGTGTTTTTTATGAAGCTGTCAAAGAGCAGTGATGAACTAAACCCTAGGGAGAAAATTCCCCTGTTAGACTAGCAAAGAGCAGCAACAGTTTTCTAAACTAGGCTTGAGCAGCCAACCTCAATGCCAGAGGTCAGAAGAACAGATTTACCATCAATGGAAATACTTAGAGAGACAAGGAAGAACCAAATGAGAATATGGCAAGCTAACAGAATGGATTGGAATTTGGAAAGTCACACATGTGAAATGACATTTTCAGCCCCTACTTTCTTCCCTTCATCAGGCCCCCAAGTAGTTTTCTAAGAAAGCCCCAGTGGATGGAGTCCTGACAGCTAGAGTACCTGTGGAGTCCCCACATTTGCATGATGCTTGTATCCATGAATCCTGCTAGGGGTGAAAACCAACTACCTGAAGCTTTGGACTGATACCCTCCCAGCTCTAATACCAACAATGAAAAAGTACTTCCCACACCCTCAGCATCAGTGGTGTGGGAAATGAGAATAGGGCTAAGAGGGACAAACGCAGCTTAATGACAGGTCAACCTCACCTCAATTTGATTTTTGAAGGAATCTGATAATCAATCTCCATTCTAGCCACCAGACAAAGAAAAAGGTTTGCTTTCAGTATCTTGGAAAGGTAGAAGAAATCTTAATAAAAATATATTAGTGCTCAATCTCTTCTCTTCTTCATAAACTGAGTAGAACACAATAAAAAAATGAGAATTTTTTAAAAAAGTAAACGTGAGCCATAAAGAAGAGGAAAAGTAGCCAACAGAAGCAGACCTACAGATAATCCAGACACTCCAATAACTTAAAAGCAACTATTAATATTTTATATGTTAAATAATTTATAGGAGAAGATGGATAAAATAAGTGAAAAAAGAAACAATTTCAGTAAAGACGTGAAAACTTAAGCAGAAGCTGTTTCATTAAGTTCTATTGTTTATTTTTTAAAAAAATATTCTCTTTAGGTTTAATTATTTTGCTAACTGCCTATGTTTATATCATTGATTTTAATCAGTGTTCCTAATATATGCTGTAAGACTGATAATTTTATTTTTTAATATTTATGTTTAATTGTTTGATGATTGGTTTATAATATTGGTTTGATTTCTGTCATACACCAACATGAGCAACCATAGGTGGACGTATGTCCCTTCTCCCTCACCTCCCACCCAGTTCTACCTCTCTAGATTATTACCGAGCCCCATTTTGAGTTCCCTGAGTCAAACAGCAAATTCCCATTGGCTATCTATTTACACATGTTATTGTATATGCTTCCATGATCCTCTCTCCATTTATCTCACCCTTTCCCTCTTCTTCCCCACCCTTGTCCGTAGGTCTGTCCTCTATGTCTGGGTCTCCACTGCTGCTCTGCAAAGAGATTCATCAGTGTCATCCTTCTAGATTCCATATACATGAATTTTATACACTATTTGTGTTTCTCTTTCTGACTTATTTCACTCTGTATAATAGGCTCTGGGTTCATCCACCTCATTAGAAATGACTCCAGTGTGTTCCTCTTTATGGCTGACTGCTATTCCATTGTATAAATGTAACTCAGCTTCTTTACCTGCTCATCTGTCAATCATCAGCTAGGTTGTCTCCATGTCTTGGTTATTGTAAATAGTGCTTCAGTGAACATGGGGGTACATGTGTCTTTTTCCATTTTAGTTTCTTCAGGTATATTAATAATTTTCTTTTTCTAGTGTTGTTTATAATTTCTTTTTGATCCATAGTGAAGTGAAAGTTGTGTCTGACTCTTTGCTACTCCATGGACTGTCCATGGAATTCTCCAGGCCAGAATACTGGAGTGGGTAGCCTTTCCCTTCTCCAGGGGATTTTCCCAACCCAGGGATCAAACCCAGGTCTCCCGCATTGCAGGCTGATTCTTTACCAGCTGAGCCACAAGGGAAGCCCATAGAGTATCAGAAATAAGTTTCTTAATATTTAAGCTCAGTGATTTCTTTTCAAATTTTAACTTATTTGCAGTATAGTCAAAGAACATGAACTGGATGATAATTAATACTTTGAGATTTATTGAGATATTAAGATTTAATATTTGGTAACCACTCATAAATATTTTATGTGAACTTGAAACATATGTTACACATGAATTTCTGCCATTTTTGAATGCAATGATTTGTATATATCAGCTATTTTGATCTTGTTAATTTTTTGTTCAAATATTTTATAATCTTAATTTCTTCCTGATTTTTCTGTCAATGTAATAGAATCTCCTACTATGATCATGGATTTATCTATTTCTTCTTTTATTTAAGCTTATCAAATTTAATGTAACAAAATTATAAACTGAGAAGTAAATAATGATTTTTTGGTTTATAAATAATGATATATTTGGTTTAAATGTAACATTTTAATCACTTGCTATACATACTCTGTGTACTTATCATTCCTTTTTTGCTTTCCTTTGGATTGATTTTAATTAATATACAACCTTCTCGCTCTTAGCTCTGTAAATATTCACTCTTGCACTATTGTTTAGTATTATCCTGGAAATTGAAATATATATAATAACAGATAAGAGTATAATATAAAGCAGCACTTTCTTTTAAGACAATTTTTAGAACAATTTTTTAGGTCATAGCAAAATTGAGAGAAAAAATATAGAGATTTCCTGTATACCCCTTGCCCTCTGTACCAATATTATCAAAAATCCCCCACCATACAGAGTGATATATTTTCTATGACTGATAAACTCACACTGACACATCACATTCACCTAAAGTTCATAGCTTAGCTTGTAGGTCCCTCTTGGTGTTGTTCACTCTATACGTTTGAACATATAATGATATATATCCATTATAATAGTATCATTCAGAGTATTTCTACTACTTAAAAAAAATCCTCTGTGCACTGTGTATGCATCCCTTCCAGCATCCTTCATCCTCTGGCAACCACTGATTTTTTACTAACCCATAGTTTTGCCTTTTTCAAAATGTAGTAGAAATTGTGCAGTGTATAATTAAAGTGGTGCTTCTAATTCATGAAAGTGCAAAGAACTTTGAATTTTTTAACTCAATTTTTATCCCTGCTGAGCTGCCAGCTTTTGTGGTGTATTTAACTGTATCATGGCAGACACTATAGTGTGTCATCCAGATCCCCCTTCACTGAAGGACTTTCTGCCCCATCTGCATGGCAGCCTTATGATGTCACCCTCTTCTAGGATTGTCTCAACTGCATGGAGCCACATCACACCAGGCCACACTTCTTTCTGGGTCAGCCTTCATCTAATAACTGATGTAGAACAGTAAAGATCTAGCCAACTTGAGGCATCTCTGAAGGTTGATTTCTGTTCCCAAGCTCTTTGTGGAGTAAAGCTATTCAGGTAATAAACAACTTGCAGCTTCCCTTCCAGATGTATATTATCTTTACCAGAGCATGGCTTTGGGAACATTATTCAGTTCAGTTCAGTTCAGTTCAGTCGTGCAGTTGTGTCTGACTCTTTGTGGCCCCATGAATTGCAGTACAACAGGCCTCCCTGTCCATCACCAACTCCCGGGGTTCACTCAAACTCACGCCCATCGAGTCAGTGATGCCATCCAGCCATCCCATCCTCTGTCGTCCCCTTCNTGGATGCCATGATCTTCATTTTATGAATGTTGAGCTTTAAGCCAACTTTTTCACTCTCCTCTTTCTGACTCTTTGTGGCTCTTTAGTTCCTCTTCACTTTTTGCCATAAGGGTGGTGTCATCTGCATATCTGAGGTTATTGAGATTTCTCCCAGCAATCTTGATTCCAGGGACATTATATGGAGCTATTAATTTGGCTAATATGTTTTCTTTCATCCCTATTAGAAAAGAAGATAAGAAACATTTCATACTCAAGTGGAAACAGATTTAAAATTTGCCCCAAAGTATGTTAATAATCTCCTTGTATTAGTTATAATATAGTCCAAGAAGCTCTGAAGTGAATGAACATTGTGTACAATATTACACCAATCTACTACATTGATAATATCATGGTAATTGAACTAGATGAGCCAAAAAGGGCTAGTATGTTGGCGGCCTTGGCAAGAAACCTTTTCCTAAGATCTTCTACATTCTGCATGTCTTACCACTAAGACACTGACTGCTCATTTCTCTGGACTATCTTTTCAAGTATGTTTTACACTCAATAACCTTGGAAAATAAAGACAGTATCTTTCTCAACAGCAAAAGGCAGAAGTAAGTGAAAAGGAAAATCACTCAGTCATGTCTGACTCTTTGCAACCCCATGGACTGTATACAGTCCATGGAGTTCTATAGGCCAGAATACTGGAGTGGGTAACCTTTCCCTTCTCCAAGGGATCTTTCCAACCCAGGGATCGAACCCAGGTCTCCCACATTGCAGGCAAATGCTTTACCAGCTGAGCCACAGGGAAGCCCCAAGAATACTGGAGTGAGTAGCCTATCCCTTCTCTAGCAGATTTTCTCAACCCAGGAACCAAACTGGGGTCTCCTGTATTGCAGGTGGATTCTTTACCAACTGAGCTATCAGCAAAGCCCAATAAAATATTTGGCTTTCCTCAACTCAGTGTTTCTTTCCTATAACACAAATCACTGCATATGTAGGTGTCTGGCTTATGGCCATTTTCATGTTACCTATGGAAACTGGAGTTTAGGAAGCCAGTGCAAAAATGGTGACACTCTGGTTACTGCTATTGCTATGAGTAATAAACTGCAAGTCATAGAGGTAATAAAAGGATTGTCATATGTTCTGCCGGCATCCATCAAACTGTTGCAGACTAACTAAGTAGTGCAAAATTCAAGACCATACACTGTTCTTGACAAGATGGAAAATAAATGTTACCAAGTAATAGGTCCAGACTGTTACACATGCAACCCTGTCACTCGAACCATGAGACAAGGCAGATACTATTATTTTAGAGATAACAATAGTGGAAGAGTGTCTCAGAGGATAAAGTGTCTGCCTGCAATGCGGGAGACCTGGATTTGATCCCTGGGTCTCCANGTTACCTATGGAAACTGGAGTTTAGGAAGCCAGTGCAAAAATGGTGACACTCTGGTTACTGCTATTGCTATGAGTAATAAACTGCAAGTCATAGAGGTAATAAAAGGATTGTCATATGTTCTGCCGGCATCCATCAAACTGTTGCAGACTAACTAAGTAGTGCAAAATTCAAGACCATACACTGTTCTTGACAAGATGGAAAATAAATGTTACCAAGTAATAGGTCCAGACTGTTACACATGCAACCCTGTCACTCGAACCATGAGACAAGGCAGATACTATTATTTTAGAGATAACAATAGTGGAAGAGTGTCTCAGAGGATAAAGTGTCTGCCTGCAATGCGGGAGACCTGGATTTGATCCCTGGGTCTCCAGAAGATCCCCTGGAGAAGGAAATGGCAACCCACTCCAGTATCCTTGCCTGGAGAATCCCATGGATGGAGGAGCCTGGTGGGCTACAGTCCACGGAGTTGCAAAGAGTCGGACACAACAGAGCGACTTCACTTCACTTTACAACGTAGACCCATAGGTTTCAAAGCAAGGCCATGCCATCTGCTTAAGAGAATGCTATGCCTTTCATAATATAAGTCCTTATGTACAACACAGCCACTGTAGATATAAAGTGTTTGACATGGGACACTGGTAAGCATGTAATCATAACTTCCTACTACGAGCCAAATTCTGTAAGAACCATCAAGTCATGTAATCTTGCATTAAGCAGATCTAGCAGTGATCACTGTTATAAGGTGGAAATGGTACACCTGTGAATAAGAATAAGCAGGATTTGAGTATATAATCAAGTTGTACAGGAGGTTGTCAGACACACATGCCATGCACTACTGTTGCATTTGCACCTCTCTCTCAGCTCACACCTGTGTTGTGTGAGGGATCTATTGCAAGGAAATGGCAGAAAAAGGAAAAGTTTGAGCTTACTTATGGATAAGTTGTCTCAGTATGTGAGTGGGAGCTGAAAATAGATGGCAGTCATACTGTACATCCACCCAAGAGTGGGTCTGAAAGACAGTGGTGAAGAAGCATCCTGCCGAAGATCAGAGCTAAGGTTGTTTCATCTAGTCATCAAATCTATAGGAAAAGACAAGTTATCTGAGGTCAGAATATATTCACATTCTGAGCTGGGATTAGATTAAAGTGAGAGGTACTTCAGGTACAAAATTTAAGGAGTCGCTTATCAGGGTTGTGCACATCCTTAATCCTTGATTTAGCATGATCTCTTCAGAAGATCAATAGCCATTAGTTGGAAAGTTGACTACACTGAACCAATTAAAGATGTAGCTAATGTGCCAGTTTGAAGGTATTATTTTATGAGAATGGAACACACTCCAGGTATAGTATGCAATTTGATTTAAAATTCTACATATAATTTCACCATGGTAGTATTCCCAATATGAATGATTCTTAGGAACAGAGGTCAAGAATGACCAGTAAGAGTAACCAGCTTGAGGGAACTTGCACATAGACCTCTAAACTCTACTAGATTAGAAATCTCACTTTCCAAAGAGGGAAACAGCACGGACAGTTGTAAGGGTCTGCTTCATCAGCTGAAAGAAACCACTTAGTTTAGCAGATAGCCTAGCTGTAGATGAGGGATCTAAACTGGATAAGAAGAAGAGGTATAGTGAATATCAGTCCTGACCCTGAGATCCTGTCACAATGAGAACTCTTTTTCCACTATTTTTCTTTTATGTTTAACCCCAGGAAAAGACATCCATCAGAATCTGATGGAAGTGTTCCAGAACATATGTGAAAAAGCGGATCAGAGTAACATAATGGGTGGACTGTGATGAATGCTATAATGTGCCGTCCAGATTCTTTTACGAAGAGTATTTGCCAGCCTCTGGGAGTGCTGCTGGCAAATAGCCTTTAGATGTCAACTGTTTTAAGAACTGACTCAGCTGGAGAGAGAGCTCCTTTAACCAAATTCCACTCCTTCCTAGGGCTGAACACATCAAATGATTGATCAGTGTTAGAGTACAAAATCCTGGCTTGGTTCAGTGTGAACCATTCTAGACCCAAAGCTCCCCAAAGGATCTTCCAAGACGGTAATTGAGACTGGGTGCCTGCTTAATTTCCCCTTCTTTCCAATCCCTGTTTCTTTTCTTGCGTTCCTGTGGCTACTAATCTCAAAGCTATCTTTAATAATCATCCTACATGCTAAATTCTGTCTCTGGGTCAGTTTATTTTAAGAGTTATATCTCTAAAAACATTCTAGTTAATATTTTATATATCTATAGACAATTTTTATCTATGTCTACTCAGATATTTACTTTTTTACTTGCTCTTATTATTTCCATATTTCCTTCTGACTTTATTTATTTTTGGCCTGAAAAACACCTCTTAAGTATATCTTTTAATAAAAGTATGTCAGTGATAACTTTTTTTCCAGAATTTTTTGGTTTGTTGATTTAAATGCTTCTGGTACAGTTTAATTTTGGAAGAGTATTCTCACAAGACACAGGGTTCTTGACTATTGATTTTATTCTTTCAGCACATTCAAGATATCAGTTTATAAGACTTACTTACTTACTTACTTTATATTAAGAAAGCAGTTGTCAAACTAATTATTGATCACTTGATTAAAACCTGTCCTTTGCCTTATATTTTAAGCAGTTTTACATTGGTTTTGAATCTATAGTTAAATTTTTAAATTAACTTTAAACAGTTTCTGTCATTACCTCTTTGAAAATAACTTCTCAATTCTCTCTTCCCCTTAGGTCTCCCAATACACGTATTTAAGACTTTGTCTTTTCCTTTTGTCTTCTGTCTTTTCTTCACTTGTCTTCTTCTCTCTGCTTCATTCTGGGTATTTTCTTTTGAGTCTTGTCATTAACTAATTCCTTCTTCCACTGTGTCTAATCAGTTATCAAACTCATTCACTTAATTACTAATTATTGTTGTTTATACTTGTTCAGTTCTAGAATTATTAGTTTTTAAATATAGTTTCCACTTTTTCTTCTAGAATTCTCTCTTTGTCTTTTCATTTTTTGAACATATCAAGCATGATTATTTTAACATTTGGATCTAATGATTTCATTATCTATATAACCTATGGGTCTATTTCTATTGTCTTTTTATCTCCATAAATTTGCAATCATATTGTACTACCTCCTTTCTTGCCAGGTAATTTCTGAATTAATTACCACAAATTACATTACAAAAGTTTGTAAATTTTATTTGAGACTATCACAATGTCTTTTTTCAGGAAAGATAAATGTTTACTTTGCCCAGACAAGTAGAGATACTAGAAGTCTTTTAATTCAGTTTCAAATATTGAGTTTATTACCTGGAAATCTTTTTCTCTGAATGCCTATTTACTTTCATTCAACATTAATTCTAGAGCTTATTCCTTTAGAATTCTGATCTCACTCCTAGGGTTCTAATTACTAGGGTTCTAAATTCTTGATGATTCTAGAATCTTGTTTCTGTTGCTCTGATTCCACAAGATTGTTAAAGCTCTCATCTAAGCTGGAATGGGCAGATGTTCCTAGGGAAAAAGCATTCCCCAAGGCTGGGCTCAACCCTCTGGGTTTCATTCTTCTTGTAGATCTTGGCCCCTAAATATTCATTACATTGTTAGCAGTTTGCTAATCTCAAGCAAATTACAGAAAAATATTATATCCAGTTTTTCCAGTTGTTTTCAGAGATTTGGTCTGATTACCTGGGCTATTATTACCAGATCAAAGAGTCAGTCATTATAACTTATTAAACAGACTTTCAAACATTATTCAAGATTCTGTTACATTCATTCATTTTTACATTTATTTCCATTTATTTTTATCCATATGATTCTCTCCTGCAATTTAAGTTTCCAGGCCACAACTAATGATATAGGAATATATAGATCATTTCTTGACACATTAGTTGCTACAGTTTAATCAGAAGATAAACATTCCTAACTTAAGCCTTTCTCCAGATTTACAAATAAGGGTGAAAATGTGAAAGGACATAAAAGATGTTTCTGATTCAATGAAAATCTTAGGAACAATAATTAGATGATCACTACCCACCCTTCATATTCTGATCTTAAAAGTACTAAGGCTTCAAAGCCTAGGTAAGAATGAGACATTTATTTAGATGCTGTTTGTATATTACACACAGCCTACTTATATAGCCTAGTGTCTTAGGTTGAGATTACTAAAATTAGATGCTGAGATGAGGAATAATGCTATGACCAACCTAGACAGCATATTAAAAAGCAGAGACATTACTTTGCCAACAAAGGTCCGTCTAGTCAAAGCTATGGTTTTTCCAGTAGTCATGTGTGGATGTGAGAGTTGGAGTATAAAGAAGGCTGAGAGCTGAAGAACTGATGCTTTTGAACTGTGATGTTGGAGAAGACTCTTGAGAGTCCCTTGGGGCTGCAAGGAGATCCAACCAGTCCCTCCTAAAGAAAATCAGTCCTGGGTGTTCATTGGTAGGACTGATGTTGAAGCTGAAACTCCAATACTTTGTCCACCTGGTGCAAAGAATGGACACATTGGATAAGACCCTTATGCTGGGAAAGATTGAAGGCAGGAGGAGAAGGGGATGACAGAGGATGAGATGGTTGGATGGCATCACTGACTCAATGGAGATGAGTGTGAGCAAGCTTCAGGAGCTGGTGATGGACAGAAAAGCCTGGCATGCAGCATGCAGTCCATGGGGTCCTAAAGAGTTGGACACGACTGAGTGACTGAGCTAAATTGAACTGAAAGTTAAGAAATGTTCTAAGGAAATAACAGTAAAGAATTCCCCAATTCTGGGGCATAAAAGAGAGGAACCACTCTGGGGTATAAAATTTAACAAAGTCCCATCAAGGAGCGTAATTCTGGCTTGGTCTTCCAGGGAATTCTGGAAGAAATGGAAGTCGCATTTGAATTATACGTATCAAAAGGGAATTTCCAAGTGCCAAAGGAGACAAGGTAACTGAAGACAAAAAGAAGAGCCAGATGGGAGGAGGAGAAGATACAGGGAAAATAAACACACCATCAAGAAAACATTCCCTACTGTTTTTTGTTACTAAAAGTCTCGACAGTAACTCTTAAGTGCTGTTGAAAACATGTTTATAAAAACTTTTGTTAAGGTATCAGAAATATGCTAGCTGCTAAGTCGCTTCAGTCATATTCAATTCTGTGTGATTCTTCACGACCTCATGGACTGCAGCCTACAATGTTCCTCCATCCATGGGATTTTCCAGGCAAGAGTACTGGAGTGGGGTGCCATTGCTAGACAGGTTCCCAAATGTTATCTCAGAGGCTGTGCTATTATCTCATCCTTTTGGGCATTTCCCCCTCATTTGTCTTTTTAAGCACTAACTGCTGCTCTTCAAATAATCAATACATTGCTTTTCTGGGTTTTCTTAATAAACATTGACAACTAAAAATTGTGATATTTTCTAAGAAGCACAGTTATATAGTACTATGGTAAGAATGNTTAGGAACAATAATTAGATGATCACTACCCACCCTTCATATTCTGATCTTAAAAGTACTAAGGCTTCAAAGCCTAGGTAAGAATGAGACATTTATTTAGATGCTGTTTGTATATTACACACAGCCTACTTATATAGCCTAGTGTCTTAGGTTGAGATTACTAAAATTAGATGCTGAGATGAGGAATAATGCTATGACCAACCTAGACAGCATATTAAAAAGCAGAGACATTACTTTGCCAACAAAGGTCCGTCTAGTCAAAGCTATGGTTTTTCCAGTAGTCATGTGTGGATGTGAGAGTTGGAGTATAAAGAAGGCTGAGAGCTGAAGAACTGATGCTTTTGAACTGTGATGTTGGAGAAGACTCTTGAGAGTCCCTTGGGGCTGCAAGGAGATCCAACCAGTCCCTCCTAAAGAAAATCAGTCCTGGGTGTTCATTGGTAGGACTGATGTTGAAGCTGAAACTCCAATACTTTGTCCACCTGGTGCAAAGAATGGACACATTGGATAAGACCCTTATGCTGGGAAAGATTGAAGGCAGGAGGAGAAGGGGATGACAGAGGATGAGATGGTTGGATGGCATCACTGACTCAATGGAGATGAGTGTGAGCAAGCTTCAGGAGCTGGTGATGGACAGAAAAGCCTGGCATGCAGCATGCAGTCCATGGGGTCCTAAAGAGTTGGACACGACTGAGTGACTGAGCTAAATTGAACTGAAAGTTAAGAAATGTTCTAAGGAAATAACAGTAAAGAATTCCCCAATTCTGGGGCATAAAAGAGAGGAACCACTCTGGGGTATAAAATTTAACAAAGTCCCATCAAGGAGCGTAATTCTGGCTTGGTCTTCCAGGGAATTCTGGAAGAAATGGAAGTCGCATTTGAATTATACGTATCAAAAGGGAATTTCCAAGTGCCAAAGGAGACAAGGTAACTGAAGACAAAAAGAAGAGCCAGATGGGAGGAGGAGAAGATACAGGGAAAATAAACACACCATCAAGAAAACATTCCCTACTGTTTTTTGTTACTAAAAGTCTCGACAGTAACTCTTAAGTGCTGTTGAAAACATGTTTATAAAAACTTTTGTTAAGGTATCAGAAATATGCTAGCTGCTAAGTCGCTTCAGTCATATTCAATTCTGTGTGATTCTTCACGACCTCATGGACTGCAGCCTACAATGTTCCTCCATCCATGGGATTTTCCAGGCAAGAGTACTGGAGTGGGGTGCCATTGCTAGACAGGTTCCCAAATGTTATCTCAGAGGCTGTGCTATTATCTCATCCTTTTGGGCATTTCCCCCTCATTTGTCTTTTTAAGCACTAACTGCTGCTCTTCAAATAATCAATACATTGCTTTTCTGGGTTTTCTTAATAAACATTGACAACTAAAAATTGTGATATTTTCTAAGAAGCACAGTTATATAGTACTATGGTAAGAATGATAGTATATTTGTGCAATTTTCAAGAAAAAGCCAGAGTGCAGTGGCAGGAACCCTAAATCAGATGTTTATAAAGAAATTCAAAAGGTACTGAAGTAATCTTCATTAAGTTTTCCCCATCTAGTGAAGCCAATTAACACTGATTTCTCATTGCAACATAAATTAATTAATTAATTAGAACTTACCATGCTTATATCAGAGAAGGCGATGACATCCACTTCAGTACACTTGGAAAGTCCCATGGATGGAGGAGCCTTGTAGGCTGCAGTCCATGAGGTCGTGAAGAGTCGGACATAATTGAGCGACTTCACTTTCACTTTTCACTTTCATGCATTGGAGAAGGAAATAGCAACCCACTCCAGTGTTCTTGCCTGGAGAATCGCAGGGACAGGGGAGCCTGGTGGGCTGCTGTCTATGGGGTTGGACAGAGTTGGACACAACTGAAGTGACTTAGCAGCAGCAGCATGCTTATATATTTTCAGTTAGAGTTTCAGGTTAAATAAAGACCTTTTAAGATTTTGTTGGTAGATGTTTTACATGTATGAATGTTGAGAAACTATAAATATTAATTGCATATCTTTATCCTTTAAAATTCTAGCTAAAATTTTTATCAGCTTTCTTCCTGGTAAGGCTGGCCTGAACAATCTGGCTTAAATATGGGGGAAAATTCTGCTTTTTTGATGCCTCTGTACTTGAAATAACCCATAAGAAGGAGAATTTTTGTCTATAAAAGAGACATTTTTTAAAAAATATATGTATTCAGTTCAGTTCAGTCACTCATTTGTGTCCGACTCCTTGTGAACCCATGAACTGCATCACGCCAGACCTCCCTGTCCATCACCAACTCCCGGGGTCCGCCCAAACCC
This sequence comes from Neotragus moschatus, assembly GCA_006410615.1. Taxonomy (NCBI): domain Eukaryota; kingdom Metazoa; phylum Chordata; class Mammalia; order Artiodactyla; family Bovidae; genus Neotragus; species Neotragus moschatus. Next base: position 317,293 of record SJYA01001566.1, on the reverse strand, counting down.
ATGTCCATCGAGTCAGTGAAGCCATCTAGGCATCTCATCCTCTGTTGTCCCCTTCTCCGCCTGCCCCTAATCCCTCCCAGCATCAGACTCTTTTCCAATGAGTCAACTTTTCGCATGAGGTGGCCAAAGTACTGGAGTTTCAGCTTCAGCATCAATCCTTTCAAAGAACACCCAGGACTGATCTCCTTTAGGATGCACTGGTTGGATCTCTTTGCAGTCCAAGGGACTCTCAAGAGTCTTCTCCAACACCACAGTTCAAAAGCATCAGTTCTCCGGTCCTCAGTTTTCTTTACAGACCAACTCTCACATCCCTACATGACTACTGGAAAAACCATAGCCTTGACTAGACGGACCTTTGCTGGCAAAGTGATGTCTCTTCTTTTTAATATGCTGTCCCGGTTGGTCATAACTTTCCTTCAAAGGAGTAAGCGTCTTTTAATTTCATGGCTGCAATCACCATCTGCAGTGATTTTGGAGCCCAAAAATATAAAGTCAGCCACTGTTTCCCCGTCTATTCCCATGAAGTGACGGGNGGAGCCTGGTGGGCTGCTGTCTATGGGGTTGGACAGAGTTGGACACAACTGAAGTGACTTAGCAGCAGCAGCATGCTTATATATTTTCAGTTAGAGTTTCAGGTTAAATAAAGACCTTTTAAGATTTTGTTGGTAGATGTTTTACATGTATGAATGTTGAGAAACTATAAATATTAATTGCATATCTTTATCCTTTAAAATTCTAGCTAAAATTTTTATCAGCTTTCTTCCTGGTAAGGCTGGCCTGAACAATCTGGCTTAAATATGGGGGAAAATTCTGCTTTTTTGATGCCTCTGTACTTGAAATAACCCATAAGAAGGAGAATTTTTGTCTATAAAAGAGACATTTTTTAAAAAATATATGTATTCAGTTCAGTTCAGTCACTCATTTGTGTCCGACTCCTTGTGAACCCATGAACTGCATCACGCCAGACCTCCCTGTCCATCACCAACTCCCGGGGTCCGCCCAAACCCATGTCCATCGAGTCAGTGAAGCCATCTAGGCATCTCATCCTCTGTTGTCCCCTTCTCCGCCTGCCCCTAATCCCTCCCAGCATCAGACTCTTTTCCAATGAGTCAACTTTTCGCATGAGGTGGCCAAAGTACTGGAGTTTCAGCTTCAGCATCAATCCTTTCAAAGAACACCCAGGACTGATCTCCTTTAGGATGCACTGGTTGGATCTCTTTGCAGTCCAAGGGACTCTCAAGAGTCTTCTCCAACACCACAGTTCAAAAGCATCAGTTCTCCGGTCCTCAGTTTTCTTTACAGACCAACTCTCACATCCCTACATGACTACTGGAAAAACCATAGCCTTGACTAGACGGACCTTTGCTGGCAAAGTGATGTCTCTTCTTTTTAATATGCTGTCCCGGTTGGTCATAACTTTCCTTCAAAGGAGTAAGCGTCTTTTAATTTCATGGCTGCAATCACCATCTGCAGTGATTTTGGAGCCCAAAAATATAAAGTCAGCCACTGTTTCCCCGTCTATTCCCATGAAGTGACGGGATCAGACGCCATGATCTTCGTTTTCTGAATGTCGAGCTTTAAGTCAACTTTTTCACTCTCCTCTTTCACTTTCATCAAGAGGCTCTTTAGTTCTTCTTCACTTTCTGCCATAAGGGTGGTGTCATCTGCATATTCTGAAGTTATTGATATTTCTCATGGCAACCTTGTTTCCAGCTTGTGTTTCTTCCAGCCCAGCATTTCTCATGATGTACTCTGCATAGAAGTTAAATAAGCAGGGTGATAATATACAGCCTTGACGTACTCCTTTACCTATTTAGAACTAGTCTGTTGTTCCTGTTCTGTTTTTTTCCTGACCTGCATACAGGTTTCTCAAGAGACAGGTCAGGTGCTCTGGTATTCCTATCTCTCTCAGAATTTTTCACAGTTTATTGTGAGCCACACAGTCATATATATATATTTTTTGAGAATATTTTCTATCATAAGTCATTACAAGATATTGACTATAGTTCCCCGTGCTATACAGTAAACCTTTGTTGCTTGTTGCATATCTATTTTTTAATTAGAAATCTATTCATACTAAATCAAACAAAGTGGACTCAAAATGCCATAAATTTTTATTTAGGCAAAAATTAATGTTTTCTAAAATATATATATATATATAATACAGACTATATATATGTATACAAAATCTTTTCTACTACACTTGATAAAGGCTTGAGACAGAACATCAAAAAAAAAAGAGTTGGAGAAATTGGAAAACAAAGTCAGTTAAATGAGAGCACTGAATTTGAAAAAGAAAAAGTGAAACAAGCTATACAAAAGGTCATCATATAGTTAGTTGTTTTTAAACATGGCTGATTTATTAGAAATGTATATGGACTTTGGAGAAAAAAATACAGATATTCTGATTCAGTATCCCTACCTCATGTGCAAGGAACCTAGACAGCTGGAGAGGGTGAGAAGGCCTATAAATCCAGTTGTGGAAAGCATGCCTGGACACAGAAACACTTTATTGGCAAGAAAACATCTGGAGTTAAACAAAGGTTTCTTTCCTTCTCTCAGTTGCATGAATCAGGTCAACCACTTATCTTCTACTGGGGGCAAAAGGAGTGAAAATAGCATGCTCACGTTCCATTTTTAAATGATGCACTGCCTTGCTTATGGGCCAAGATAGGAGAGTGGAGACTAGTCCTCCCTTCACTAAGAATTGTCACTGCACTAGTTGCCTCCTAAGAGTTTGTGATATCCTGAGAGAGTGAATTCTATCACAGTCTACAGGAAGAGCATTTCTGAGAATAGCCTGAAAGAAATCTCCTTGGGGACAGAGGTCTTGTCTTAAGTAGCTGAGTTAACGCGGGTAGTGCTTTGGGCAAAGCAGAGGCTCCATAAGAAACAATCATGAATTTTGGTTTGCTTTGTTCAATCTTGCTGAGGGCCATGGGATTTAAATGTAAATCTCTTAACATTTAACTGCCAGGAGAAAAAAAAGAAAAGGGGAATCAGAAAACCATTCTGGTTTCCAATCTCAAACTTAAACACTAGTACGGGCAAGGTACCAGGAGAAACCCACTGGTGGCACTGTGGAGTCAGGCAACTCCTGAACAAACTTGGCAATCAATCAATTGATGTCTACCCACAAACTCAAGGCACCAACTTCCTCTGGTGGGATAATATGTAGGTAAAATTCTAAATGAAAGCTCTACTTGAGTTATTGTAATCAAAAAACCTGTATAATTGATCTCAAAGTACCATATATTATTTTGTGGGTTAAATTAAATGCCTAAGACATGTGTGTGCACATACACACACACTCTCAAAGCAAATGCCAACGTACACATTCCTATACTCTCTGACTACTCATCACCCTCACTAAGGTCACCCTACCTTACAAGAAAAAAAAAAAAAACAGATAATTTTATAATTTTGTCTAAAGTTGTAAATTAGAAAGAGATGGCAAGGCTGTAATTTTAAGTGTGTTTCATTGAAAACACTAGTGCTAAGACAAAATACTCATCCAAGTAAAAATGAATGATGTTTACTCTTTTAGAAATATATCAACCCAAAGCAAACAGCAAGACTTGTTTTTCTAAGAGCAGTCAGCTGGTTAGTTTGGGGTTTTACTTTTCCGCTCTTTAACTTAATCTTTACAGCTTCACAGAATCCTTATTTTCCAGTCATTCTTTGGTGTTAATAATAGCAGGATGGATAGATTTATGTGTTGAGATATAGTACTTTCATGAGGGAGTCTCTGTGCTTTAGCATTTTGTCTTTTTAACCTTAGCATTCTCAGCAAGCAAAATAGTGTTTAAAAAAAAAAAAACAGTTAAGAATGCACAAACTTTTAGTCACTGACAGTATTCGAACACCATTCAAAAATTTAAGAAAAAAAAATTCAAGGTTAATAAACCATTCTCTAGAAATATCTTCCACACTCTCCAAATACATTAGACTAGTAACAACCATAATTAGTGTAACAGGAACTCTTGTTTTACTTTGTTTTATTTTGGCTAATTTATGGAAAACATCTACCATCAAAGACATTTCTGTGTTTTTAATTTATGTTCAGAAAAGAAGGAAAAACACACAGTGCTCAGATTGGCCATATTTTTAATTTATGAATATCTAAAGTATGTGAACAAGACATTACTGGATTATAATTTTGTTCTTTAAATGGCCACACCAACAGAAAACCACTTCAGATGATATAAATATTTAACCTGTCACTGATTTTTTTAAAAACTAACCTCCCTTCCATTATGCTAAAGGGTCACAGTCATCAATCTGCTAAAATGTTGGCACTGCCAAGTGCATCACATAAAGCTGTGTCCAGGCAGCCCTAAAGCCTGCCATTCTTCCAACAAACTTCAGATGAACTGGGTGTCCTAGCTGGTGGCAATTTCTTTGGCATTTCTGGTTCTATTCTTCCTCTGTCTTCCTCTTGCTCCCACTTTGATTGGAAACTACTTTTCATTCCTCTCCTTTTTAGGCTTTATTAATGAAATTCTGCTTCATTTTATATTGTAAACAAATATTTTGTATAAAAAGTCCAAATAAACAGCAAAAAATTTAGTTGGTAGTCTACAGAATAGAAAGGCAAATACTTTGAGAATATCAGATGCTTAATATAAGAAGTAACATCTTAAGACTTAAAGTTTAGATTTTTACTTTTATTGCATTATTAAAGAAACGTTCATCATGGACCAAAATTAAATAGTAACATATACATAGAAGGCAATATGTTTCATATGTCTTAGAGGACTGATCATAAACAAAGCAAATGGTATGTTACTATTAAAAATGTGATTTATTTTAAACCATACAGCAGCAAGAGCAACAATTTACCATGATAAAAGGTGAAATTATAATCAAACTCAATCAATAGAAGAATTACATTGGAAAGTATTACTGGTTGAATTAGGTCCTCACCTCCCAAAATTAAAATGTGAAGCCCGAACCCCCTGTACTTAGAATATGACTATATTAGATATAGGGACTTTAAAGAGATAATTAAATTCAAATGGGATCATTAGGGTGGGCCCTATTCCAGTAGGACTGATTTCCTTATAAGAAAGGAGGTTCGAGCACAGGGACACAGACAACATAGATAGAGGAACAATTCAGTGAGAAGGAGGCCATCTGCAAGATAAGAAGAGAGGTCTTAGAAGGAATCAAACCCACCAACACCTTGACCTCAGACTGCTAGCTTCCAGACTTATGAAAAAGCAATTTGCTGTTGTTTAAGCATCCCAGTCGGAGAAGGCAATGGCAACCCACTCCAGTACTCTTGCCTGGAAAATCCCATGGGCGGAGGAGCGTGATAGGCTGCAGTCCACGGGGTCGCTAAGAGTCGGACACAACTGAACGACTTCATTTTCACTTTTCACTTTCATGCATTGGAGAAGGAAATAGCAAACTACTCCAGTGTTCTTGCCTGGAGAATCCCAGGGACAGGAGAGCCTGGTGGGCTGCAGTCTATGGGGTCGCACAGAGTCGGACACGACTGAAGCGACTTAGCAGCAGCAGCAGCAGCAAGCATTCCAGTTTGCAGTATTCTGTTGAGGTAGCCCCTGAAAACTCATATATAGGTAATGTGTGAGTTATCTTTCAGGGGAAGGTGTTAGTTGAAAAGGACATAGAGTGAGTTTCATTTTCTTTCCTTTAGGCCTCAAGTGCTTGATAAGATAAACTCTACTCTTTAAAATATCAAGAGGTCTTTCAAAGTTCCCATGGGAAAGATTAATATTATTTATTTCTGCCCATAATTTTTACTCACTTTAGAAAATAGATTTTTTTTTTTAGCATTCTAGCATTTGCCTTTGACTATCCAAATAGGGTTTAAAGAGTGTTAACAAATACGAAAAAAGATTACTCATTACAGAGTGAGCCAAAAAAAAAAAAAAAGTGGGTGGGGAGCAGGATGAAGGGCAAAAAGTGTGCAGTGAGCAGATTGAGTCAGCTCCTGTTTCTGATGCAAGGGTTCAGGTTCATGCGGAAGGGTAACCAGAGTCTTTGGTGATTCCCAGAGGTCCTATGGCTGCTTAGGGGATGGCCAAGGTCCAGGGTGTGACTCACGTACTACATCATGCCGATTAGCACTTTTACACTTGGATTTGTAATCCAAAGTGTACTTGCCAATTGACATTTTTGAGCTAGGGAAATACCAGAGGTTGCTCTCTGAACCGATTTTTTTTTCAATCATTCCCTAAGTTTGAGTTTGCTTCCCTTCTTGTTTTTCTATGTAAGGTATAGGCTCCATCGTAAAAAAAAATAGACAACAATAATCTCTGCCATCTAAATTTTATCCAAAATTCTGCTAAAGATAAGAGTCTTTCAATAATAAAATAATACATATGTAATGGACTCTAAGGGTAATGTAAAGCTGCCCAATTTAAATTATATTCTATTTGACTTGATACTAAATAATATCCCTGTTTTGATAAAACAGGGAGTTGTTACTGCTAAGTTGCTTCAGTCGTGTCCGACTCTGTGCGACCCCATAGACTACAGCCCACCAGGCTTCTCCGTCCCTGGGACATTCCAGGCAAGAACACTGGAGTGGGCTGCCATTTCCTTCTCCAATGCATGAAAGTGAAAAGTGAAAGTGAAGTTGCTCAGTCCTGTCCGACTCTTAGCGACCCCGTGGACTGCAGCCCATCAGGCTCCTCTGTCCATGGGATTTTCCAGGCAAGAGTACTGGAGTGGGGTGCCATCGCCTTCTCCGATCACATAAAACAGGGGGTTAATATATATAAATGCAGAATTTAAGTCCTTCTGACTTAAATATCTTTTGGTAAATGAAATATATCTTTCTAAATGTTATTAATTATTATTATTTAGTTCAATATTCACAGGACTTAGCCACTTAGCAAAATGTCATTACTTTTGTCTCAAAGTAGAGCAATACATTTTTATTTTATCCACAAAATGGAATTTGATCTCTTGAGAGACTATGTCCTATGTTGGAAGCTGCATTCAAATTGAATTCCCCTGAATCTAGGCACTGAATCACTCTTGGCTGAGTAGCCTTGAACTTTACTGAGCAACAACGCAATGCATGGCGTTACAGCACAGAGGAGCTCACTGCCTCTAATAGGAGGTTCTGCAATTGATGTTACTTAAATTCTCCCTTAATTTCTAAATTACTTCTCTACTCAGACCTTCTGTCATTTTATCCATGGTGTGCCCGTATTCTTGCTGGAATAGATTCACTGTATCAGCAAAAGCATTACCCTTTCGATAATGTTAATCTAAGCACATCTGGCATCTGCATTTACATTAGAGCATGTTCACAATTGCCAATTAGAGCACGTTTCTACCTCCAGGGTGGTCAGTATTGGCAGGCTCATAGTGTTCAATCCCAGATTAACACTGGCAGACCTTTAATTTCCTGCCTAAGCAATCATATATTTACTAAATGGTTTTGTGATCTTTCTAGAGCTACTGAGACATTTAAGAAATGTTTTGCATGTTGTATTCTCTGTTTTTTCCTGTCCACTAGACTTTTAAAAATGTCTAAATTCTTGCTCTTAATATTTCCTATAATTAATTCCACAGAGGTATTCAACATAAGTCTACCATCCAGTGTACTACCCTGTGTTTATTCAAATATATTCTCTCCTCTCACAACAAAAAAATAGTCCCAAGAAACTAACGGCTAAAAAAGTAAGGCTGAAACTTTAGTTTCCTCAGGAGAAGTCAGAATGCTATGACGCTGTAAATCAGTGTTGTCATTGGCCTTTCTGCTTTGCCATCTGATGCCTAGAACTGACAACCGGTTTGCACGAATGCTTGACAAGTCACTGGTGGGTAACTTTCCGAGAGGTATTACGGCACTTCTGTCTCTTAGGAAGCAGTTATTTGATTACTCTTTGAGGAAACTCAGATGTCCTCATGGAGAAATAGCACTGTGGCTGAAGTATGAGAGAAACTTTCTCTGAAACTGCCTGCCTCCAAAAATCAACTGTTGCAAAAAAAATGTGTGTCTTTTTTTTTTGTATTTCTTAAACTAGAAATCATTTTTTCCCCAGATTTCTTCCTAAAATCCTTTGGCTGTTTAGGGAGGCCCTGGCATTGTAGGTCATTGAAGATGCTGCTGACAGCAGCCTCTTGGCCTCTGCCTTGCCTGACGCACCTTTGTTAAACGCCCCATGCATAGGTCAGATGATATGCCCCTGTCTAATAAGGCAGTTTCTTCTGAAAGCATAAGAGAGCTCACTTTTACTAGCTGATAACACTGACTTACCTTTAACTACAGAGCAGAAATAAACTCAATCTACACAAAGGCAGTAACTTTTGTGATTCTGACAGGCCTTCAGCCTCATTGCTATGGTATTAACTGGGATACTGTGGCAACCATAACCAAATACTAACTATAATTCTCTCTGAAAACAGCTGCCATGGAGCTGATATTTTCCTTAGACATCAGAGCACGGGCATTTCAAGGAAAACTCAACATTCTTGGCACAGTAGAGCTTATTCAACTAAAATGCCTTACACAAACTATTTGCATGCATGAAAAAAACTCTATAAATGTTAATAAATGTATTATTGCAAATGACTCAAGTCCTGAAAAATGACATATTTTTTAATTGAGATATGGTTGATGGAAAAAATTATATAATTTTATATGACTTATATTACATACCGAAGAATATGGTAACTATAAAGGGCCCATAGCTTATATGAAATATTTAAAAAATTTATGATGTAAAACTAATTGACCATGATCATATCTGCTGGATTACTCAGCCAAAAGTATAAAGGAAAGAATACCAGCCTTGAAATCAGGATCCCTGGAATATGGTGCCGGCTCTGATTTATAACTGTGTGTGTTAGGCTGATACAATGGGCAAGCTACTCTTTTTTTATGGGGTGGGGGGCAGTTTCCACTGTGGATGCTAGTGCTCCAAATCAAAAATTCTCATCCAGCCTCTTGGAAAGAAGGACAGCTTGCTGATCTGTGTTGCTGGAGCTACAGATAAAGCTCTGAGTGACATTCAGTGGCTGTCTCTTAAAGGGATAATTCAGAAAAATGTAAATGTGTAGTTAATATTCACAAAGATAGTTGACGCGATATTGCATTCATGAGAGAAAAACTGAGGTTCAATAAAAATCCATGAAGTCAGGAGTTCTTAGTATTAAATATGACAACTGAGATAAAACTTTCTAAGGGCTGGAAAATAAAACTGAAAAGATAGCTTAGTCACGTATTTAAATAAATAGAGGGGTAAATGGATAAAAAATTAAGAGATATCAAGCATTGATACAGAAGGTGCAATATTCAATAATAGGGAATCAGGGGAGAAAAGAGGTAACTGAAAGTCAAAAAGGAAAAGATGAGTAATTAGTGGAACTTGAGAAGGAAAGTTTTCAGACTCATGTTATTAAGTCTCAACAAGATGAAGGAAGATATGAATCTTCATAAAATTCTACTAAATATAAGGAGAAGATTCTTGAAGTTTCTGGTTGAAAAAAAAAAGAAAAAGATCATCTGCAAAGAAAGAAGTGCCAGAAGAACATGAGACCTCATTAGCAATGCTTTGATGAAAAAAGAAAATTAAAAAGAAAAGTAATGCCTTAAACTTCAAACGGAAATTGGTATGGAACCTAAAGGTTATATATTATATTCCCAGCTAAACTACATAATCAAGCATAAGGACCAGGTACAAACATTGTCAGACACATAAGTACCTGGAAAGTTTATGTGATACATGCTGTTCCTGGAACTGTTGCAGAGCTCATATCCAGGCAAAACATACATTTAAGAGAGTAGAGTGGGAATTCCCTGGTGGCCTAGTGGATAAGATTCCACTTTGCAATGCAAGGGATGTGGGTTTGATCCCTGGTCAGGGAGCTAAGATCCCATGTGCTGTGGAGCAACTAAGTCCATGCACCACAACTAGAGAGTCCTTGCACCACAACAAGAGAAACCACATGCCACAACTAAGACCCGACCCAACCAAATTATGTGTTGTGTGTGTGTGTGTGTGTGTGTGTGTGTATGTGTGTGTGAAAGTCGCTCAGGCTCAGTCATGTCCAACACTTTGCAACCCCACTGACTACACAGCACATGGAATTCTCCAGGCCAGAACACTGGAATGAGTAGCCCTTCCCTTCTCCAGGGGATCTTCCCAACTCCAGGATCAAACCCAGGTTTCCTGCATTGCAGCAGATTCTTTACCAGTTGAGCCACCAGGGAAGCCCAAGAATACTGGAATGAGTGGTTTATCCTTTCTCCAAGGGATCTTTCCAACCCAGGAATTGAACTGGAGTCTCCTGCATTGCAGGCAGATTTTTTACCAGCTGAGCTACCAGGGAAGCCGTGTGTGTGTGTGTGTGTGTGTGTGTGTGTGTGTGTGTGTTTTAAAGAAAGAATAGAGCAGTAGAGCAAACTCAAAAGTTCAGTAATAGAAACTCTCAGGATGATAGTTGGTCTAGTAAGTCTAGAACTTCTTGTCCACATGCTTGTTACATGACAAATGAAGCCATCAACAAAATGAAAAAACAACCTCTGTAGTGGAAGAAAATATTTGCAAATGATGAGAATTGCAAGGACTTAATTTCCAAAACATATACCTTATACAGCTCAATCTAAAAAAATGAGCAAAGATCTATTGGACAAAAAAGAGAATAAAAGGCCAGCAGGCACATGAAAAGATGTTCATCATCATTAATTATTAGAGGAATGCAAATTAAAACCACTATGAGGTATGACCTCACATCATTCAGAATGGCCATCATCAAAGAGTCTACTAAAATGCTGCAGAGGGTGTGAAGAAAAGGGAGCCCTCCTATACTACTGGTGGAAATGTAATTTTGTACAACCACTGTGGAAAACAGTTTGGAAGTTCATTAAAAAACTAAAAATAGAGCTAACATATGACCCTGAAATCCCATTCCTAGGCATGTATCTGGAAAAGATTATATACATGCACCCCAATGTTCATTGCAGCATTATTTACAATTGCCAAGATATGGAAGCAACCTAAGTATCCATCAACATAAGAAAGGATAAAGAAATTGTAGTACATACATACAATGAAATATTACTCAGCCATAAAACAGAATGAAATAATTCCATTTGCAGCAACATGATGGACCTAGAGATTCTCAGACTAAATGAAGTCAAACAGAGAAAGACATATGTTACTACTTTATATATGGAATCAGAAAAATGATACAAGTTAACTTATTTATAAAATAGAAATCTATTCATGGACATAGAAAACAAGCTAATGGTTACCAAAAGGGGAAAGGCAGGGGAGGGAGGGAAAAATTAAGAGTTTGGTCTTAACATATACATACACACCACTATATATACAACAGAAAACCAGCAAGGACTCACTGTATAGTAAGGGAACTATATTCAATATCCTGTAATAACCTATACTAGAAATGTGTGTTAGTCACTCGGTAGTGTCCAATTCTTTGTGATTCCATGGACTGTAATCTGCCAGGTTCATCTGTCCATGAAATTCTCCAGGCAAGAATACTGGAGTGGGTTTTCATTCCCTTCTCCAGGAGATCTTCCCAGCTCGGGGATCGAACCCGAGTCTCCCACATCTCAGGTAGATTCTTTACCATTTAAGCCACCCAGTCTTATACATGTGTGTGTGTGTGTATGTATATATACGTGTGTGTGTGTGTGGCTCCTGGTGGCTCAGACAGTAAAGAATCTGCCTGCAATGCAGGAGGCCTGGGTTTGATCCATGGGAAGGGAAGATCACCTGGAGAAAGGAAAGGCAACCCACTCCAGTATTCTCGGCTGGAGAAATCCATAGACAGAGGAGCCTGGTGGGCTACAGTCCATGGGGTCACAGAGAGTCAGACATGACGGAGTGATTAACACACTTTCTCTATATATATGTGAATCACTTTGTTGTACACTTAAACCTAACACAACATTGTAAATCAATTATACTTCAATTAAAACAAAGGAAAAAAAAACTCTCTCTCTCCCGGTTATCCATGAGTTTTCTGTCCTCCTGGAGTTGTACTTCTCTTAGGACTATCTTCCCCTGCAACAGCAGGATCTGGTTCCTCATCACCTAACACCTCTGCAAGGGTGCCCTTCCCATAGCACATTTTGGATAAAGATGTTTACCACATGACTGTGCTCAAATACTCTTCACTGTTTCCTCTCCCACAGTGCTTCTGCTGGGTCCTTTCTTTTCATTTGCTGTCAGTCATTTTAATACTAACATCCTTCCTTCTCTCCTCTAAAGATCATTAACATCAAGGCTTTATATGTAATTGGTTATTAGTGAAAGACCTGGGAGTGATGAAGTGTAATTATAGCTCAGGATAGAAGCCATATCAAATGTAATAGCTCCATGGTTCCTAGAAATTGACTGTCTCTTCCCTTTCACAAGACACTTCTTTCCTGTTACATTCTTTTGCGGGTTCCATTCTGTAGTTTTGTTAGTTAGGCTCATCTCTCCTTAAAAAAGGATGTCTAAAAATGTTTTTAAATGTATATTTAATAGTCTAGAGAAGGTTGTGGACCTTTTTATCAGAATAAGGTTTTTTAATGTATAGTAAAAAAAAAATACATAGGATTGCAAAGGAAACCAATTATATTGAAATATAGTCCTAACTGTGGACATGTTCATTCCAAAGTTATCTAGCCTCTTCTATTTCCTTTTTCTAGCCCATTCAGCCACTTTTAATGACAGAAACAATGCCAAAAGTTGTTTCTTCACTATGCATTAAAAAACAAAGTGTTTTTCTTTCTAGCTTACTTCACTCTGTATAATAGGTTCCAGTTTCATCCACCTCATTAGAATTGATTCAAATGTATTTTTTAATGGTTGAGTAATACTCCATTGTGTATATGTACCACAGCTTTCTTATCCATTTATCTGCTGATNTGGGGCTGGTGCACTGGGACGACCCAGAGGGATGGTACGGGGAGGGAGGAGGGAGGGGGGTTCAGGATGAGGAACACGTGTATACCTGTGGCGGATACATGTTGATGTATAGCAAAACCAATACAATATTGTAAAGTAATTATCCTCCAATTAAAATAAATAAATTTATTTTTTTAAGTGAAACTGTTAGTTGCTCAGTTGTGTCCAACTCTTTGTGGCCACATGGACTGTATCCTTCTCCAGGGGATCTTCCTGACCCACAGATTGAACCCAGGTCTCCTGCATTGCAGGCAGATTCTTTACTATCTGAGCCACCAGGGAAGTCCTCTTTATGTATAGCCATTTAACTAATTATATTTATAAATGCTACCTATCTATCCTGAAATCAGAAGCCCCTATTTTTCACAGTCAGATAGCAAATTAAGGGGTTATCCCAAAGGACAGTGTTTTTCCTAAAGTGAATATATTCCCAGGCCAACTGGCCCAAAGTTCTATTTATTCTTCATGTATATAATTTGACTTGTCTCTCTCTGGAGACAAAGGCAGGTAAACATATAAAAGATAAAATACATAATTTTATTTTCTATCTGTACTTTATAAAATAAGACACTTTTTACTGGATAGTGACTAATTTTTTTTTAAAGGAAAAAGAAAAATGAAGTTTCACAAATTACCTCTATGAGTAGGCTTTTATTACTTATGATCACTAGCTTTGGAAAATTTTGCATAATGCCACCAACCACTGTCTAAAACTATGGAAGAATATTATTGGATTCTGAATGCCCAAGGTACCTGCCTTTGCAAACCCTGAATTATATTGTGTGCTTCATTCCATATTCAATCAATGCTCTCTGATATCACTGGGTTAAAAGCTGATGAATGGTGAGACCAATTGCAATAGATCTTAGTCACTTATACTAAATGTAGAGGAAGCATCTAGGAGACGTTTATAGAAGATTTGCAATTAATTTGCATGAGTTAATCCCCTGTATAAAAGAATATTTTTTCTATTTAATGAGATGGATATCACATCGTTTTGTCCATGATGCAGGTAGCACATTTGGGAACCATTCAATCGAACCATTAAGTAATGGCTATGTCCAGAATGGGTTCTGATACTGACAAGAATTAAAAATGGAGTACTTTGCATCTTTGCTCTTATCAAAATCATCTGACTTGGCTATCAGCCCGCCTGAGAAATTTCAGTCAAAATTTCATATTGAATATTTATATCCATTTTGGGAAAAATTCCTTGAGTTAACCCTTTAGAATGATTTGAATAGTTTTATTGCTATTTTAAGCCTATTTATCATATGAAAAGAGCCACATTATTATTTTTTACTCTGGTCCTATTAAACATGAAAAAAAATTGGAGGACAAGAACCTTTTTTGTTCTGACACTGTTAAGACTCAGTATCGTTAAAGAGCATGCGCTCTTGAGGAAGCTACACAATCAATTCTGAAGATTAATCACAAATATTTGGCAGATATCTATTAGATATGTGGCATCAAGGAATTTTCTCTGGAGACACAGTATTGCGTGAAGATGGTTTATGTGACCATCACTAATGTGATAAAAAGTACAGGGGGATCTTTCTCTGGTACCAACCACTCTTTTTTTTTTCTTTATGTTTGGAAGAACTGTATTTTTCTTTAAATAAACAAGACTATTGAAATCCCTGTCTGTACATCTTCACCACCCACTTTCCTCTTAATCCTCTCTACTCATACCATCACCATTAATGTATATTAAGTTAGAATTCAGTCTAAAAACCTGTTCTTTACCACTTCCCTATATCAATCCATTTTCCCTCAACTTGCTTATTTCTGAATACCCCTCCTTTCAATTAATGTCATCCTTTTCATCTTGTTTCTCAGATCAGAATCTCAGAAGTCAAGGTTGATTTCTCATGTGTCCTCGTTCTCATATTGTATAAGGAAAAGTGAGAAGTCATCACATTTAACATCTGTTCTGAATATGACAGTCTAATCATTTCTGTGTCTTCCTTCCAAACCAGACAGCCATGAACTGTTGCCTAGACTCCTGAAGCCACTTAAGTGGTCTTCTTGTTCTTCTCTTGTTTTGAAGATAACATGCCACAGAGCTACCAGCATGCTCATTTTAAAATATAAATATCAACCTCTGCTGGTGATTCCAATGATTTCCTCTTAGCCTTAGCAAATAAGCTAAAATTTTATTATGTCTGTCTAGATCCTAAAAGCTCTACATCGNCTTCTTGTTCTTCTCTTGTTTTGAAGATAACATGCCACAGAGCTACCAGCATGCTCATTTTAAAATATAAATATCAACCTCTGCTGGTGATTCCAATGATTTCCTCTTAGCCTTAGCAAATAAGCTAAAATTTTATTATGTCTGTCTAGATCCTAAAAGCTCTACATCGTGTGACTTTGGTTTACCTCTCAGACTTCATCTAATATTATTTTCATTCTCTGGATTTCAGAATCACTGTACTTTCTGCTTCAACATGCTGATCTCATTTTATACACATCTGCTTCCTTTCCTGGAAAGTCTGTTCCCCTGTATCTTTGAATTATTTGCTTCATTTCACAATCAGAGTCTTGCACAACTTGCCTGGCCATCCAAGATGAGGTCTCCACCCTTCAGCTCTCGCTAGCACACTGTATTTTTCCCACAGCACTATTCTATTTGCAGGTATCTAGGCTTCCCTGGTGGCTCAGTTGGTAAAGAACTTGTCTGCAATATGGGAAACCTGGGTTCAATCCCTAGGTTGGGAAGATCTCCTGGAGGAGGGCATGGCAACCCCCTCCAGCATTCTTGCCTGGAGAATCCCCATGGTCAAAGGAGTCTGGTGGGCTACAGCCCACGGGGTCTCAAAGAGTTGGACATAACTGAGCAATTACGCACAGCACAGCACATTTTCTGTATTTGTCAATGTGTTTATTTTTACACTGAGCAGCCTTTCTCTCTTCTCCCTTGTCTTTTTCTAATTTGGCATTTCTCTGTCTCTTCTTTTCAGATGCTGGAAGCTATATTTTATTTACTAAGACAGAGCAATTCTGTTCTCTGTAATTTCTACCCTGACTTGGGACTTCTAAAATCTTATAATGACCTCTTATAAGGAGCTTGTTGTTTCTTCCAGTACTGCGCCAAGTACCTTGCTTGTTTTCCTTTTTGATTCTCAGAACTATTCCAATATTAGTGCTTATTGTAATCTTCATATTGTGGAAGGAAAACTGAGGCTTAGAGACAGTAGCTTGCCTGGCCACACAACTGGTAAGTAAAAGAGCAAGCATTTAACTCTCTCTGCCCCACAATGTCCTGTACATCCTGTACTCTTTCCTCACCACCAGCCCTGCTCCTCTCTCTGGGGTTAGCTTCTTCAGGCTTTTGATTTATCTGGAAGGCAGGTATCTTGTTATCTAATTAAAAGAGATCATTGTCAAAGGTGAATATCTAGGCTTAGCTCTTTCACCAAATATTTTAAGTATTAGGTCCTTTAGCAAGGATACTGTCCTTTGTTCACTCCATCCTAACTCCCCAGAGTCTCACGCAGTATGCTTTCATCCTGACCTACTCCCAGTAAAAAAAGGAATTAGAACAGATACTCAACTCTGAAAAGCTCAAGTCTTCTTTTCCCTGTTTTTTTTTAAATTAATTTATTTTTAATTGAAGGATAATTGCTTTACAGAATTTTGTTGGTTTCTGCAAAGCACCGACATGAATCAGCCATAGGTTTACATATATCCCCTCCCTCCTAAATCTCCCTCCTATCTCCTTCCCCATCTCACCTCTCTAGGTTGATACAGAGCCCCTGTTTGAGTTCCCCAGTTATATGCCAAACTCTCGTTGGCTATCTACTTAACATATGGCAGAAACTGTGTTATCTGTTCCTCTGGCAAATCCATTATAAAGCCAGTTCCTACTCAATAGGCTTTGAAGAAAGTTAAATAAAATTATGAATGACAAATATTGCTTATCTTGCTTAGAATAACCACCATGTTGTAGCTCTTTTTCTAATGTTTAAAGAATAATTCTCGATTCAATGATAAACTCATAAATGTTTCTGGAATATTTTTACCTTTTTCAGAATCATATTTTATACAGTATTTAATGTCCTTAAAGTTAATTACTATACCCACTTGAGATCCGAACACTTGGTAGAGTATTTCACAGGACTGTTTTGATATTCTGTTAATTAATTCTCAGAAACATATAGAAACAGAATGGTTTTCTAACATATGAATTCCTTCCATTTAATATTTATTAAATGGAATATGCATTGAGCAGCTTAAGAGCCCTTATTAGTAATATTTTTTGAAAAAAATTAATAAGAAAGATACAGCTCATATTTCATCAAACTCAACATTTTAAATAGCTTCACCAATGCATCCTTAATATTTGCTGAAAAAATAACACAAGTGGTAATTGTTGACTCTGAGCTTTTGCTTAGCTGATTCTCTGATTTCATTCATTGTAGATAGAAATCCTCTCCTTACTCAGCACTAGTAACTCCACCCCCCATCTTGTTTTAAGCTGGAACATCAGAGGTATCAAATGGAGAAACAATGGAAACAGTGAGAGACTTTATATTTTGGGGCTCCAAAATCACTGCAGATGGTGACCGCAACCATGAAATTAAAACATGCTTGCCCTTGGAAGAAAAGCTATGAACAACCTAGACAACTTATTAAAAAGCAGAGACATTACTTTGCCAACAAAAGTCCTTCTAGTCAAAGCTATGGTTTTTCCAATAGTCACGTATGGATGTGACAGTTGGAGTATAAAGAAAACTGAGTGCTGAAGAATTGATGCTTTTGAATTGTGGTGTCGGAGAAGACTCTCAAGTGTCCCTTGGACTGCAAGAAGATCCATCCAGTCAATTCTAAAGGAAACCAGTCCTGAATATTCATTGGAAGGACTGATGCTGAAGCTGAAACTCCAGTGCTTTGGCCACTTGATACAAAGAACTGACTTATTGGAAAAGACTCTGATGCTGGGAAAGATTGAAGGTGGGAGGAGAAGGGGATGACAGAGCATGAGATGGTTGGATGGCAACATTGACTCAAAGGACATGAGTTTGGGTAAGCTCTGGAAGTTGGTGATGGACAGGGAAGTCTGGCATGCTGCAGTCCAAGGGATCGCAAACAGATGGACATGACTGAGCAACTGAACTGAACTGATAACTTTTAAATACATCAAATTTTAATACTGTCAAATTTTAAAACACTTGCTCCACTGATGCTTTCCACAAAGTGAAAAAAATCCTTTATTGTTTCTGATAAGCGATGACAGAAATGACAAAAATGTATTCCCTTATTCCCTATGCTAGTCTTTCTATTCCAGTGTTCTTGCCTGGAGAATCCCAGGGACGGCGGAGCCTGGTGGGCTGCCGTCTATGGGGTCACACAGAGTCAGACACGACTGAAGCGACTTAGCAGCAGTAGCAGCAGCAGTCTTTCAGAAATGGTAGCTATGTTCCTTCCTACCCTCCACCCTATATTGTTTGGTCTCTCTTGTGACTGAACTGCTTTTACTTTGATCTCAGCTTGGAGCTAAGTAGACATCGCTCAGTGCAAGCAGGGATTGTTACAGTGATGCTGATGGTGGCCGAAGTGGTCTGAAAAGTGTCAGGGCCCTGGTTAGACCCCCAGAAAGAATCCGAAAAAAGACCACACGGGATCTCTCTTCATCAACATGATCTGGGCTTGTTTCAAAAATTTGTAATACTCTAAGTACACTGGATCACTGTTTTCATGAATGACAGATATGGGGGATGAAGGAAGGAACTAGATTGTCTACCTCTGAAAAGGATCACCAACAATGCATTCTGAGTCAAAATAGCCTGAGGAAGACCTGGCTGTGCAGACTGTCCTGTACTCAAGGCACATTCTGATATATTTAGCATGCTTCCTGGAATATGATAGGCATTCAGAAAATGTTTCTAGACTCATTCGGAAACCAATTTGGGTGACTTCCTTTGATTGTCAAAGGAGTAAACTTGATATTATTTAAGAATGGAGAGAAAGGAATGGGCACAAGAAGGTGGAAAAAAGCAATCAACTTAGAAAAGATGTTTGCTTTCACTACACTTAAGTGAATTCTTCAACTATCAGATGGTCTAGTGACTCTTAGGAATGAAGGACACAAATCTGGTCAGGTCTCCAAAATCAACAGGGCAGTGTTCAATGTCCCTGCTTGCCCGGGCAATTTGGCAGCTGGCCTGGAATCTGAGCAACTTCAAAGGCACCTGCACTGAGACGTGCCAGTTCAGTTCAGTTCAGTCACTCAATAGTGTCCGACTCTTTGTGACCCCATGGACTGCAGCACGCCAGGCTTCCCTGTCTATCACTAACTCCTGGAGTTTACCCAAACTAAAGTCCATTGAATTAATGATGCCATCCAACCATCTCATCCTCTGTCATCCCCTTCTCCTCCTGCCCTCAGTCTTTCCCAGCATCAGGGTCTTTTCCAATGAGTCAGCTCTTCGCATCAGATGGCCAAAGTACTGGAGTTTCAGCTTCAAAATCCGTCCTTCTAATGAATGCTCAGGACTGATCTCCTTAGGATGGGCTGGTTGGATCTCCTAGCAGTCCAAGGGACTCTCAAGAGTCTTCTCCAACACCACAGTTCAAAAGCATCAATTCTTCAGTGCTCAGCTTTCTTTAAAGTCCAACTCTCACATCTATACATGACCACTGGAAAAACCATAGCCTTGACTAGATGGACCTTTGTTGGCAAAGTAATGTCTCTGCTTTTTAATGTTCTGTCTAGGTTTGTCATAACTTTCCTTCCAAGGAGTAAGCATCTTTTGATTTCATGGCTGCAATCACCATCTACAGTGATTTTGGAGCCCCAAAAAATAAACTCTGACACTGTTTCCAGTGTTTCCCCATCTATTTACCATGAAGTGATGGTACTGGATGCCATGATCTTTGTTTTCTGAATGTTGAGCTTTAAGTCAACTTTTTCACTCTCCTCTTTCACTTTCACCAAGAGGCTCTTTAGTTCTTCTTCACCTTCTCCCATAAAGGTGGTCTCATCTGCATATCTGAGCTTGTTGATATTTCTCCCGGCAACCTTGATTCCAGCTTGTGCTTCATCCAGCTCAGTGTTTCTCACCATATACTCTGCATATAAGGTAAATAAGCATGGTGACAATATACAGCCTTGACATCCCCCTTTTCCTTTGGAATCAATCTGTTGTTCCATGTCCTTATACATGGAGTCAGTTGGTTAGCATTAGACCTAGGTTGCATTCACAATCCAAAGGCAAGTGTCATAAACATCCCCACTGAAATTGCCCAGAAGTATTTTTAAAGCAAAGAAGAACGGAATATTTTAATGAAGGCATTTACTAAATGGAGTAGCCTTTTCAAAAGGAAAGATTAAATATAGATCATAAATGAGCTTTACTACTGAATCTGCTCTGAACCCCCATTAATATTCTGATCAAGACGGTTAACTTGGGGTGCCTCAATTTCCACATCACTACATTAAGGTGGTTATTTCTCAGGTTATTCTTTTTTTCCACTTTCAATGTGTGACAAACCCTAAAAATTCTAAAAATGTTTCTGTAGACTGACTTTGCCTTGAGAATAAAAATACCTGCTGGTGGCCTTACAGTTGCAGTACAATATTACCCTCTGAGTCCTTTTATGTTAGATGATCTAGCCTGATTCCATCAGAAAAACACATTTTAAAATAGAGCTGTCTAATATTGAGAAAGAGACATTTCTGTTTTTCTTTTTTAATTTTAATGCACTTTTTCTCACTCAATTTATCATACTGATTATAATTTCAAACCTGAAAGATAGGGTGGGGTTTCTAATACTTATCTCAATTTCTGCTTCTTTCCAAATCACTCATTGAGTTTTCTGGCTAAGCTGTTGAATAGGTCAGCAACAGTGCAATTAAATTAAAAATGATTTTCCTGCCTTTTAAAAAATAGTTAACACAGTTAGAAGGAAGTAACAATTGCTTAAGCAGCAAGAGAGAGAAAATGAATACAATCCCGATCATATACAGGTCAACTTTGCTCAGAAGATAGAAAAAAAAAAAAAACCACCAGAATTTTTGGTCTAAATGTTGTCATTTAAATTTATTATTCTTTAATTGGCATTTTTGAAAAGTTATCTTTAATTCTACCACTGTAGAAAATAGTTGCAGCTATTTGATGGGTACCTTATAGTTATTTCTGATATGATAACCAATGAAGAAATAGTTTATTTCATGTATGCTGCTAAGTCGCTTCAGTTGTGTCTGACTCTGTGTGACCCCATAGACAGCAGCCCACCAGGCTCCNAGCAGCAGCAGTCTTTCAGAAATGGTAGCTATGTTCCTTCCTACCCTCCACCCTATATTGTTTGGTCTCTCTTGTGACTGAACTGCTTTTACTTTGATCTCAGCTTGGAGCTAAGTAGACATCGCTCAGTGCAAGCAGGGATTGTTACAGTGATGCTGATGGTGGCCGAAGTGGTCTGAAAAGTGTCAGGGCCCTGGTTAGACCCCCAGAAAGAATCCGAAAAAAGACCACACGGGATCTCTCTTCATCAACATGATCTGGGCTTGTTTCAAAAATTTGTAATACTCTAAGTACACTGGATCACTGTTTTCATGAATGACAGATATGGGGGATGAAGGAAGGAACTAGATTGTCTACCTCTGAAAAGGATCACCAACAATGCATTCTGAGTCAAAATAGCCTGAGGAAGACCTGGCTGTGCAGACTGTCCTGTACTCAAGGCACATTCTGATATATTTAGCATGCTTCCTGGAATATGATAGGCATTCAGAAAATGTTTCTAGACTCATTCGGAAACCAATTTGGGTGACTTCCTTTGATTGTCAAAGGAGTAAACTTGATATTATTTAAGAATGAAGAGAAAGGAATGGGCACAAGAAGGTGGAAAAAAGCAATCAACTTAGAAAAGATGTTTGCTTTCACTACACTTAAGTGAATTCTTCAACTATCAGATGGTCTAGTGACTCTTAGGAATGAAGGACACAAATCTGGTCAGGTCTCCAAAATCAACAGGGCAGTGTTCAATGTCCCTGCTTGCCTGGGCAATTTGGCAGCTGGCCTGGAATCTGAGCAACTTCAAAGGCACCTGCACTGAGACGTGCCAGTTCAGTTCAGTTCAGTCACTCAATAGTGTCCGACTCTTTGTGACCCCATGGACTGCAGCACGCCAGGCTTCCCTGTCTATCACTAACTCCTGGAGTTTACCCAAACTAAAGTCCATTGAATTAATGATGCCATCCAACCATCTCATCCTCTGTCATCCCCTTCTCCTCCTGCCCTCAGTCTTTCCCAGCATCAGGGTCTTTTCCAATGAGTCAGCTCTTCACATCAGATGGCCAAAGTACTGGAGTTTCAGCTTCAAAATCCGTCCTTCTAATGAATGCTCAGGACTGATCTCCTTAGGATGGGCTGGTTGGATCTCCTAGCAGTCCAAGGGACTCTCAAGAGTCTTCTCCAACACCACAGTTCAAAAGCATCAATTCTTCAGTGCTCAGCTTTCTTTAAAGTCCAACTCTCACATCTATACATGACCACTGGAAAAACCATAGCCTTGACTAGATGGACCTTTGTTGGCAAAGTAATGTCTCTGCTTTTTAATGTTCTGTCTAGGTTTGTCATAACTTTCCTTCCAAGGAGTAAGCATCTTTTGATTTCATGGCTGCAATCACCATCTACAGTGATTTTGGAGCCCCAAAAAATAAACTCTGACACTGTTTCCAGTGTTTCCCCATCTATTTACCATGAAGTGATGGTACTGGATGCCATGATCTTTGTTTTCTGAATGTTGAGCTTTAAGTCAACTTTTTCACTCTCCTCTTTCACTTTCACCAAGAGGCTCTTTAGTTCTTCTTCACCTTCTCCCATAAAGGTGGTCTCATCTGCATATCTGAGCTTGTTGATATTTCTCCCGGCAACCTTGATTCCAGCTTGTGCTTCATCCAGCTCAGTGTTTCTCACCATATACTCTGCATATAAGGTAAATAAGCATGGTGACAATATACAGCCTTGACATCCCCCTTTTCCTTTGGAATCAATCTGTTGTTCCATGTCCTTATACATGGAGTCAGTTGGTTAGCATTAGACCTAGGTTGCATTCACAATCCAAAGGCAAGTGTCGTAAACATCCCCACTGAAATTGCCCAGAAGCATTTTTAAAGCAAAGAAGAACGGAATATTTTAATGAAGGCATTTACTAAATGGAGTAGCCTTTTCAAAAGGAAAGATTAAATATAGATCATAAATGAGCTTTACTACTGAATCTGCTCTGAACCCCCATTAATATTCTGATCAAGACGGTTAACTTGGGGTGCCTCAATTTCCACATCACTACATTAAGGTGGTTATTTCTCAGGTTATTCTTTTTTTCCACTTTCAATGTGTGACAAACCCTAAAAATTCTAAAAATGTTTCTGTAGACTGACTTTGCCTTGAGAATAAAAATACCTGCTGGTGGCCTTACAGTTGCAGTACAATATTACCCTCTGAGTCCTTTTATGTTAGATGATCTAGCCTGATTCCATCAGAAAAACACATTTTAAAATAGAGCTGTCTAATATTGAGAAAGAGACATTTCTGTTTTTCTTTTTTAATTTTAATGCACTTTTTCTCACTCAATTTATCATACTGATTATAATTTCAAACCTGAAAGATAGGGTGGGGTTTCTAATACTTATCTCAATTTCTGCTTCTTTCCAAATCACTCATTGAGTTTTCTGGCTAAGCTGTTGAATAGGTCAGCAACAGTGCAATTAAATTAAAAATGATTTTCCTGCCTTTTAAAAAATAGTTAACACAGTTAGAAGGAAGTAACAATTGCTTAAGCAGCAAGAGAGAGAAAATGAATACAATCCCGATCATATACAGGTCAACTTTGCTCAGAAGATAGAAAAAAAAAAAAAACCACCAGAATTTTTGGTCTAAATGTTGTCATTTAAATTTATTATTCTTTAATTGGCATTTTTGAAAAGTTATCTTTAATTCTACCACTGTAGAAAATAGTTGCAGCTATTTGATGGGTACCTTATAGTTATTTCTGATATGATAACCAATGAAGAAATAGTTTATTTCATGTATGCTGCTAAGTCGCTTCAGTTGTGTCTGACTCTGTGTGACCCCATAGACAGCAGCCCACCAGGCTCCCCTGTCCCTAGGATTCTCCAGGCAAGAACACTGGAGTGGGTTGCCATTTCCTTCTTCATATTTCCTGTATAGCCTATTGTAAAAGAAATTTTCCAAGAAATAATTTTAGATGCAAACTTCCACAGAAAGAATTGGGATTGATTAATAACTGAATAATTAACAACTAAGGGCTTCACTGGTGGCTCAGGGAATCTACCTGCCAATGAAAGAGACATAGGTTTGATACCCGATTACAGTCCATGGGGTTGCAAGAGGTGGACACAGTGACTAAAACAACAATTAACAACTAACAACATAAAATTAGTTATCATATGATAATGATCCACTTCTCTTTTTAATCCATTACATACATTAAAAAAATTATTAAAATAAATTCATGTGCTTATCACATGCATCCAGGAAAATTAATATTTTGCATATTTCTTCAGTTCACTTCTCTGTCTCTCCCTCACAAGTACACATGAAGATTTCTTAATTCACCACCCCAATTTCACTTTTTCTTCCCAGAGATAGAACTCTGAAGAGGCTGTTTAACTTTTCTGTCAAAGTATTCTTTAATTACATGGGTATGCATATATAAAATATGAGGCAGAGTTTACAGTATTCAGTACTTTTTATAAATCATTTCATACATATATCATTTTTCAAGTTATCGCCTTCAAAATTATGCACATAAATACAGTTAGCATTCTTCCATTCATTATCATTTCTATGTAGTAATAATAAATAAATATACTATATCATTAATTTATCCTATATATTAGTTGTAACTAAGTATCACAGCTGCATGGCCTAAACAGCGATATTTATTTTCTCTCAATTTTGGAGGCTAGACATCTGAGATCAAGATGTCAGCAAGCTGGAATCTTCAGAGGCCTCTTTCATTGGCTTACATCTGGCCATCTTTTCCCTGTGTCTTTACAAAGTCTTCCCTCTGTATTTCTCTGTGTTCAAATGTTCTCTTTTATAAGTGCCAGTCATGTTTGATTAGGGCCCACTCAAATGACCTAATTTTAACTTAATTAACTCTATTTGCAAGTACACTCTTATTCTGATGTCCTGGAAGTTGAGGCTTTGACTTATAGTTTTGAGGAGAAACAATTTAGTCTGTAACACCATATTAATAAATATTTATGTTCTTTACAAGGGTTTGTTGCAATAAAATCCATGTAAAGCTGTCCTTATGATTGAGGATTTATTTAGGGTATATATCTAGAAGTGGGATTATTGTTCATAGCTTAGGCTTATCTATTTACTAATTTTTACCAAGTTTTTTTCCTGTATAGACATGCCAAAACTTTTTCCCACCAGTAATTCATGAAAATTCCTGTTGCTCCACATTCTCACCAAAATCTAGTATTGTCAGGCTTTTCATGTTTTGCTCAGATTGTACATGGGAAGTAAAAACTTATTTTAGCTTTCACTTATTTGTGTACTAGAGAATTTAAGAATCTTTAGCATATATTTATGTCCTTTCAGTTTCCATATCTCTGATTTCCCTCTTAATATCTTTTTTCCTATTAATTTTTTGCATTAATTTGGAAATCTTCATGAACCTCTTTTATACTGTTACTTTTGTTTGCAAATATTTTTCCCAGTTTGCAGCTAATATTTTAATATAGAAATTTAATTTAGGGATAATTCAGAGATAAAGATGATTTTATGTAGTATTTTTAAAAATTTTATCTTTGGGACCCCACTGATAGACAAAGACTCCGATATAATTGATGCAGTTCTGCTTCTGCATGATAACATAAGATTTTATTTGACTCAGCCATCCTGGATACAATAAGAAAAATTACAGAAAATAGTCCATAAAAATTATCCATCTGAGTGAAAAAAGTGATTGAAAAAAATGCAAAGTTTCAGGGATATGTGGAACATTTATAAATGGTTTAGCATAGGTTTAACTGGAATCTCAGTAAGAGAGAAGAAAGGGCTAAAAGGAGATTTTTTAAATGACTGAAAATTTCCAAAACTGCAAACCCATAAGTTTACAAATTCAAGAAGTTCAAAAAATTCCAAATAGGATAAATAAAAACACACCTGAACAAATCACTGTAAAACTGCTAAAAATCAATGGTAAAAATTAAATTTTATAAAGCCAGCCAGAGAAAAATGAATTAAATAGTAAAAAGTGATGGCTAGTGTCTTATCAAAAAGTATGAATTCAGAAGAACATAGAACATTTTTAAAGTGCTGAAAGGAAAAAGTCTACCAACACAGAATAATTTGCTATCCAAACAAAAATATCCCTCAAGAATAAAGGCTACATAAAGGCATTTTTGGCTTCCCTGGTAAAGGGTAAAGAACCTGCCTGCCAATGCAGGAAATATGGTTATGATTCCTGGGCTGGGAAGATCTTCTGGAGAAGGAAATGGCTACCCATTCTGGTATTCTTGCCTGGAGAATCCCGCGGACAGAAGACCCTGACAACCTACAGTTGATGGTGTGGCAAAAGAGCTGGGCATAAAGAACAACAGCAAATTATTTTCATGTAAAAGAAACCTAAGAGGAAATTCAAGCTTTCTGGAAGATAAAGTAAACATATTTTTCCCTATTCTTCCTGCTAGATTCAACTGAAAACTGTGTACATGATATAATTAATTGATTGGACCCTGAAGGATGGAGAGAAGAGGGCAGACTGGCTGGGAACCTTGCCTCCATCCTAGACTTGGAGCTGGAAACATTAACTGAAGTAGACCAAAAAAAAAAACAAAACCCTAATATAAGCCTGTTCATTTTGCCTAAAGAACAAAAAAAGGAGGCACTCTAACAAGACAGAATTTTTAGACAAGTGCCTCTTTACTCAGACAAACCGCACAGAAAAAACTGGAGCCTCAGGATTAATCATATCAGAAAAGGCCAAGAAGAGAAGGTAGATTTTCACTGTTTCCACACTGTAAAGTGGCTCTGTCTTCCTCATCTCCTTGTATGGTCTCAGAATGCCTCAAACTCCGGTTCTCTCCATAGTCACTTTCCGCTTGGATCTTCCCTTCTTAATATTTGGAAGCTTTGGTTTTGCCAAGTATCTTGAAAAGGAAAAGACGTACTAATTAGAGGCTCATGTCTCTGTGGTTTACTTGACTCTGGGATATGCTGTTTTGGTAGCTTGTGAATGCAGTCTTTGTTTCTACAATTTGCTAAAAGTTCTAGATTGCTACCTTACTAGAGAGAAAGAAGTAGGGGGTACTCCCATGCCTTTTTCTCAAGTATGTTGACCCCTCAAGTCATGGCTGTCTTGTTTGATTGCAAATGTCTGCAACCACATTGGATACTTGTGTCTGTTTTTATTGTTGTTTGATCCAGCTTTTATAGATTTTCTTGGCTAGTAAGTTTGGTTTGATAGAAGTCATTCTGTTATTGTCAAAAATAGAAATCCTAGAGTCAATATTTGCAATAAAGCAAAGAATTACAGGAGGCTTATTTATAAAAATTTATGTGAAAGAGATCAAGGGGTTTTATTTGATCAAAAAACAATAGAGCCAAAATCTTTGCTGCTGCTAAGTCACTTCAGTCGTGTCTGACTCTGTGCGACCCCAGAGTCGGCAGCCCACCAGGCTCCCCCGTCCCTGGGATTCTCCAGGCAAGAACACTGTTACATGATAGCAATATATATCTACGAGGCTCAAAGGCTGAAAAACTAAGAGTTTTCAAAACCCTCATTAAGATGGGAAGAGACTAATGAAATCATGTAATAGAAGAAATATCTGAGTGTATGCAATATATTTGGCCTGGAAGGAGTAATTAGAGATAGGGGGTTAAGAGTAGGATTAAAGAAGGCTTTAAGTGTTTGAAGGTTTGTAACAGGGAAGGTGTAGAAATGATCAAAGTTGATCTAAGCATCTAGAAAATTCAGGGATATTCTTTTCAATGAATATTCAGGGTTGATTTCCTTTAAGATTGACTGATTTGATCTCTTTGTTGTCTAAGAAATATCTGAGTGCATGCAGTATTTCTCAAATGTCTTCTCCAGCATCACAGTTTGCAAACATCAGTTCTTCAGTGCTCAGCCTCCTTTATGGCCTAACACTCACATTCATACATGACTGGCAGAAAAACCATACCTTTGACGGAATAGACCTTCACTGGCAAAGTGAGGTTTCTATTTGTTAATGTGCTTTCTAGGTTGTCATAGCTTTTCTGCCAAGGAGCAAGTGCCTTTTAATCTCATGGCTCCTGTCACCATCCGCAGTGATTTTGGAGCCCAAGAAAATAGTCAAGTCACTATTTCTAGTTTTTCCCCATATTTTTGCCATGATGTGATGGGACTGTGCCATGAACTTTGTTTTTAGAATGTTGAGTTTTAGGGCTATACAGCAAGCCCTGGGCTGTTCCAGAAAGCATCCTCCCTTAAGTATTTAAGCTTATGTTAGATGACCACTGGCACAAGATTACAGAGAACATTTATTCATTAGAAAGTGAGTTGCATTAAATTAGAAAAAGAATAAAAATAATGAGTTTTTAAAATTGAGAGTGGATTATATGGCTGGTGCTTTGTAAGCACTTTAAATAGAATATGTATTTAATTCTTATTGTAACAGAGAACAAACTTGACTCCATATTGTGCTAACTGTTGCTCTCTCCTGCCTGTGCTTTTCATGCTGGCTCTGCACTTTGTAAAAGAATGTTGCCCTTAGCTTGAAATATACATGATAGCCCATTTTCAAGGTTGTGCATCTCAGGGTTGACAATAAAAGGTATATTAAAAAAAAAAAAGGCTGTGAGGGGCTTCCCTGGTGGCTCAGCGGTAACAGATCTGCCTGCCAATGCAGAAGACACAAGTTCAATTCCTGATCCAGGAAGATTGCTCATGTTGCAGAGCAACTAAGCCTGTGCGCCAAAACCACTGAACTGTGCTCCAGGGTCCAGGAGCCACAACTACTGAATCCCATGTGCTGCAACTACTGAAGCCCAAGTATTCCAGAACCCACGTTCCGCAACAAGAGAAGCTACTGCAATGGGCAGCCTGTGCACTGTAACTAGAGAGTAGCCCCTACTCACCACAAATAGCGGAAGGCCCAAGCAGCCATGAAGACCTAGCACAGCTAAAAATAAGCAACTTAAAAAAAAAAAAAAAAAGTTCAGGAAATAGCAGTGGTCTTGTCCGGGTTTTATAGGCACATTAAGACCAGACCTGCATGGACAGTTGCAAGACCAAAGAATTCCTGCACAAGACATTTTCCATAACAAGCTGTAACCCCTCCCCTTTTAGCACAAAATAGGCCTGAACTCTAAGTCAGGTAAGGTGGTTTATTGGGACAGTAGTCCACCATTTTCTCAGCCTGCTGGCTTCCCAAATAAAGTTGCTATTCCTTAGTCCAACACCTCATCTCTCAATTTACGGCCTGTCAGGTGGTGAGCAAAAAAAACTTGGATTTAGTAACATTATATGAGTATATGGATTAAATGCCTGTTTATTCTCACTTTACAAATGAGAAATCTGAGACATATAAGATCAATAATTGGAACAGGGCCAAACAGCTAGCAAGGCACTGAGTGGGCCTTAAACTCATGAAAGCTGTCTCTAGAGACCACACTCTTAGGCATCACCCTACACTGTCAAAATTAACATTCGTTTTTAACTTACAAGGTTTTAAGTTGTCCTGAAATTAGTGGGAATATATATATGGGCTTCCTTGGTAGCTCAGATTGTAAAGAATCCACCTGCAATGCGGGAGACCTGGCTTTAATCCCTGGGTTGGGAAGATCCCCTGAAGGAGGGCACAGCAATCCACTGCAGTATACTTGCCTGGAAAATCCCCATGGACAGAGGAGCCTGGTGGGCTACAGTCCCTGGGGTTGCAAAGAACGACTGAGCAACTAAACACAGCACAACATATATACATGTATATATACATATGCTGCTGCGGCTGCTAAGTCACTTCAGTCGTGTCCGACTCTGTGCGACCCCATAGACGCCAGCCCACCAGACTCCCCCGTCCCTGGGATTCTTCAGGCAAGAACACTGAAGTGGGTTGCCATTTCCTATATGTGTATATATACATATATACACCTACAAACATATGAACAATGTGCATTTTATTTATCATTAGAATAATGTTGCAAATAACATAATACAGCCTTAGATTTCAGCTTATTTGTTATGAGCATTATCTGATGAATCAGCATAACAATCAAGGGCTATGGTGTGGTAGAGTTTCCCTTCTAAATTATGCATACAGGAACATATACAATACTGTAGTGATATACACAATTACGTGTGTGTATAAAATAAATGCATGTAACCAGTTTGTGTCTTAGTGTAACCTTACATAAATATCGTAGTAGAGGACTTGATAGAACTTTGAAATATCACCTTAATACCTACTTTGACTACATTGATAGATTTATTAAAATAACTTTTAAAAGTATACTTTCAGAACTTGTTACGTAAAAGATTCTAACATCTTTTTTGGCATCCATGTTATCATTTTTATAACCTTTTCCACTTTGGGCTCTGTTATTTACAACTGGAATCCTTGAGTAGAGACCAAAGCCAGTTCCTCTACTGCTATCCCAAAGGCAGGCAGATTTCATCCACCGCATGTTTGGACCATTTAATGCTGACCAGTTAACAAAAAAGAGTCATTTCCTAATGCCATTTTGTTATAACATTTTGTGTCCCATACTTCAGCTGCTGAAGAATAAATCCTTAATTTTTGCTTCTTATTAATGTGAGGATCCACATAAAAACTATTTTAATCAAAAGCAAGCATTAGACTTACCATTTTTGAAAGGTTATCAAAATAACATTAAGAAGTGCTATCCTACTTGATGTAATTATGACAGCTGACCCCCCCTAATTAACTCTGTAACTCCACTTCAAATTTTCTCATAGCACCTTTTGACACCAAGTGATTCAGAATTGGCTTTAAAGCCTTTTTTCTCTTTTCTTTTTAAAGTCTTCAAAGGAGTCTGGTGTTTCGGAAATCTGTCAAAATGTGTTGAAACATATTTAAAAGAATGCATTTTTTCATAGATTGGCATCGTTTGTGCACATTATTTTTTTTTTTTCNCCCACCCACTTTGGGAACCACCGCTCCAGATCTATGTGGCTCTGGCTGAGACACTGGTCCTCCTCCCAGCTCCCCGTTTCCTTGTGGCTGTTTCTGGGGGTGTGATTTGTATCCCTCAGTAAATGGGAACATCTAACTCTAGCCTCAGGCTTTGCACTTGAAATTCAAGACAGAGATAACATGGGGCTTCCAGTTCATTTCAGGAGTGTGTCCTGTGCTTTTCTAGAGGCCTGGAGTCCAGAGACACACTTACCTTTATCGGCTGCTGGGGCAAAGAGCTTCTCGGAGCCCACAGATGCCTGGAAAATAGAGAGGAAGGTCAGGTCAAAGGGATCTACAAGGCTGGGGTGAACCTGGCCCTTATCTCCTGCCCCTAGCACCCAGAGAACAGGTCTGGGTAGGCTCAGTGCATGTGAGGGCTACCCAGCCTGGCAGAACACTTCTTTCTGCGCCCACTGCCCCCACACAGGAGCATGACCACACCCAGGTCCAATGGACTTGTACACAGGTCACTAGGCCTGTGATCAGGGACCCAAGGATCCCCCCTCAGCAGAGGTGTGGGGGCTCAGTGGCCCTGCTGGGTGGGTAGCCAGGATTGGGGAATCTGGGTACCTCCCTGCAAAGCCAGCATTAGGAACCTGAAGGCACCCCTGGGCCTGGCACTGGAGGCAGTGGGGTGGNAAAAAAAAAAAAATCTTTTTTTTCCCCCTAAATTAGCCCATGTCTCCTGCTTTCTGTGTATATACTTATCAGTATCTTTTATGTGGATATTTTTTAAAGAACCATTTGATCTTAGATTTATTTTCTAAAAGAAATTGGACCATATTCAGAACAGTATTTGAGGCCATTTTGGCAGGTGAATGTTTAATTCTACTAAGTTTTCAATTTGTGAAAAAAGCCATAATTCTTTTCGGTTTTGGAGATTTTACTTTCCTCTTCTTATTCTGCATGGCAGCTTTTGTTAAATGTTTTTTAGAAGAAAAGAGAAAATGTTACATAAAGCAACAAACAGATCTTGACCCAATTTGGGAAAAGCAAATTTTGCCCTTATAATTACAGCTTTAACAACTATCATAGTTTTCTAACAGAGAGGTAAGGGTAGAATGGAGAAAAAGCCTTAGAAATAAGGACAATTAAGAGGAAAAAGGAAGCCAAAGCGACATTATTCCACTTCAGGATGTCAGGCGAGTGTTCGCTCCTCAGTTTTTGTCTCGTCACAACAAAGATTTGGAGTGATGGACATTAACGCCCTCGGCGTGTCACAGCCCTGGGGTCTTGGACAGACTATGTTATAGCTCTCAGGTCTCGAACGGACAGTGTTATAGCTCTTAGACAAATCAGTGTTACGGCTCAATGTTACAGCTCTAATTTATTTAGAAGATAGCAGGAAAATCCATCTTCAAGGTGTGAGAGCACATCGATCCAAAGACGCGAAGAGAAGAGCGCCCCAGCATGCGGGGGAGAGAGCGAGCAAGCTAGCTTTGGCTCCTCTTTTTATATGGCCCCCCACCCCACCTCCGGGCCTGTCCTATGTAAACTGGGCCAGCCAGGAGTCTTGTTTGGTCTACCTGAGGTCCTCACTCTGGTCCTCGGACCTTCCTTTGTTCTATTTCACGGGCTTTTCTCTTCCTTATCTTTTAGCTACTGCCATTCTGGACTCTCTTCCCTATTCTAACTACCTAATAAGAACATTCTCTGTGTTATAAAATGGCACAGAGCCCAGGTGTGGAATGCTGATGGTGACCTATTGGACTGAACAAAGGCAAGTGCTGTGTATAAGCTTACATAGTCAAACCAATAAATTTGTTTACTTTGTTTATATAATTATTTGATTAACTAAATTTCATAACTGTATGATAAATTCAGTTCTGGGCTCAGGTGTCAATATATCACATGAATTACTAAAATATAGATATATTTTAAGTATTCCTATTAATGTGACTTGCATTTTGGGGCACCCTACCTGCCAAGTAACAAGCACCATCCTAAAATGATCCCTCAATCGTTAGGTGTATTATATTCAGGTACACAACAAATATTTGCTGTGTGGTGGGTGCTATTCTAGGCTAACAGTATATCAGTAAATAGCAGACTCCATGCTCTCATGAAGATTATATTCTAGTAGGAATACAACAGACAAAGAAATGAATGTGTTAAAGGTCAGGTTTTGATCAACTGCTTTGGTGGAAAATAAAACAAGGAAAGGCAGAATAGGGCACTTTGAGGTTGAGAGTTGCTGTCTTATATAAAGGGCTTCCCAGGTGGCTCAGAAGGTAAAGAATTCACCTGCAATGCAGGTTCAATTCCTGAGTCAGGAAGATCCCCTGGAGAAGGGAATGGCTACAATCCAGTACTCTGGCCTGGAGAATCCCATGGGCAGAGGAGCCTTGCGGACTTTAGCCCATCAGATCACAAAGACCAGGAATGGATTTTGAACAGGTGACTCCAAGGGAAGATGTGAAATAAAATGGAGAATCAAGTCACATGTCTGTTGGGCAGAAAAATGTCCCAGCCAGAGAGAAAAACAAGCGCAAAGCCCATGAAGTGTAAGATGTTTGGCTTATTTGAGAAGTGCAGGTGGCCAGTTTAACCAGACAAATAGGGACACTGGTAGGACAGCAAGGAGAAGGAATCAGAGCATGGAGGCCTGCGCAGGTGTATGGCTTTTGCTCTGAGATAAGAGAACTTTGAGCAGAAGACTGATCTAATATGACGGAGATTTCTACAGGATCGCTCTAGCCTCTGTAAATAATACCATCTGGAGGCAAGACTAGAAGAAGAGTGGTGATAGGGGCTTGGAGCAGGGTCACAGCAATAAAAAAAAAGGAAGAAGCGGTTTCATCCTAAAATGTTGTATCTTGAGAATATCCTGAAAGTGGAACCTATAGGGTGTGCTGATGATTTGGGTACAGAATAAGAGAGAAAAGGGGGATTCAGGGTTGGCTCCAAAATTTTTGCCCTGAGTAACTGGTAAACGATATGGAAGATTTTTCAGGAATTAAATTACTTTGAAAATTACAGGGACTCCTTCAAATATCTCAAGTGGATAAGAAACTGAAGATAAGAGAACTATATACAGGTTGTCTCGGGGGCAGGGAGACATAAAGCTTACAATCTCAGGAGAGAAATAAAGTAGAACCAGTTAATGATTGGCATGGCACTGATTCAAAGTAACTTGAGAAATGAGAAATTTCTAGAAAAGGAAGAGTGTGTCAGGAGCTTTCCCTGGAGTAGAATGGTAGATTTTCCACAGCTAGGCTTTTCTAAAACCTAGAACTATTTACTCCAAGATGTGAAGACAACTAATAAGATAGAGAGGGTTCCAGCATAAGGCATCTGATTACTGGTCTCCCAATCAGCAGTGGAAAACCGCTTCTCAGAGGAGTGCAGGAAAACACTATGCTAGAGCCCATGGACTCCTGCAACAAGCAGATGAAAGTTTTGGCCTTGCCACTTACTTCCACGACCTGGGCAAGATATAAGAACTTTCTGAGTTCCTTCATCTTTCAAATGGCAGTTGGAGAAATACATGAGTTAATGACTGTAAAATGCGTAGCACAGTGTGGTCACAGAAGAAATTCTGATAAACACTAACTATATTATCACCAGTTCTCCAAGATGCATAGGAACAGGAGGCGGATTTCAGTGATCAGGGCCCCAGCAGGCCAGACAGAGCAGAGAGCACAAAAATCTCCCTTCACCAACATAAAAAGAACAGCTGCTTCTCATATGGAAATAAGATGTTTGGAATTTTTTATGTTATTGCTTTTTAAAATAAGTCTACTGAGTTGTCACCCAAAAAGGCTAAAACACTTCTGATGTAAATGGCATGGTTTTTCACTTCTTGGATGAATTTGAGAGGAATGTGTATTAAAAGAATTGCCTGAAAGCAGTAAAAATACAGTTATAATTTGCTTATCAAAGAAGTTATTGAAGTAGGAATTTTATGATTACAATTAGGTAGAAATATGAATACAAATCAGAAGGTAAAATGAAAAATGGCAAGAATTGTAGAATTATAATTGTTTTTATTTGAAAAAGCTTTATTATGTCATATATTATATATTTAATTACCTATTTTTTTAAGGATTTATAATGTATATATTATAATGCATACATACTTACATGCAACCACATGGGCTTCCCTGCTGGCTAAGATGGTAAAGAATCTGCCAGCAATGTGGGAGACCCTGGTTCCCTGGGTCAGGAGGATCCCCTGGAGAAGTGAATGGTAACCCACTCCAGTATTCTTTCATGGAAAATTCCATGGACAAAGGAGCCTGGTGAGATACAGTCATGGGGTTGCAAAGAATCAGACATGACTGAGCAATCAGCACAACATATGCGCACAAAAAAATGCCTGAGTGACCATATACCATAATATTAAAAGCAGTTAGGCCTTGGTGATCATGAATGCTTTTTATTTAATTATATTTTCAATTTTTTCTATTTTCTTGGGAGTACAATTCTGCCAAACAGCTGTGTTCAGAACTAGTCAGAATAAGATGTACTCTTACAGATAATTTTATTCCTAAATGTAAAAATATTGAGTTCCCAATCAAACATCCATAGATAAGGTTTTATTTCTCAGAATAAGAGCATTTGGGCTTCATTGAGATGGGAAAAGAGTTTGCAAGGTGCTTACTGAAAAGATATTGGTAAAAGCTACTAATTAATTGACTTTGTTAAATACTCATTCATTCATTCACCTTAAATAGGAGTCAAATGTGCCCCTGGATGCGTAAGTATATAGACTATTAAATAAGTTTCAGTTGAGTAATTAAATGTTGACTGTTTGATATGGTTTAAGTTATTTTTTTGTTGTTGCTGTTTTTTAATCATTGTTTCCAACCTTTGGGACTCCACGGACTGTAGCCCACCAGGCTCTTCTATCCATGGGATTCTCCAGGCAAGCAAACTGGAGAGTGTTGCCATTTCCTTCTCCAGGGGACCTTCCTGATCCAGGGATCAAACCCATGTCTCCTGGATTGGCAGGTGGATTATATACCGCTGAGCCACCAGCGAAACCGAATTCTTCTTGTTCAGTTCAGTTCAGTTCAGTCGCTCAGTCATGTCCGACTCTTTGCGACCCCATGAATTGCAGCACGCCAGGCCTCCCTGTCCATCACCAACTCCTGGAGTTCACTCAGACTCACACCCATCGAGTCAGTGATGCCATCCAGCCATCTCATCCTCTGTTGTCCCCTTCTCCTCCTGCCCCCAATCCCTCCCAGCATCCAAGTCTTTTCCAATGTGTCAGCTCTTCACATGAGGTGGCCAAAGTACTGGAGCTTCAGCTTTAGCATCATTCCTTCCAAAGAAATCCCAGAGCTGATCTCCTTCAGAATGGACTGGTTGGATCTCCTTGCAGTCCAATGGACTCTCAAGAGTCTTCTCCAACACCACAGTTCAAAAGCATCAATTCTTTGGTGCTCAGCTTTCTTCACAGTCCAACTCTCACATCCATACATGACCACAGGAAAAACCATAGCCTTGACTAGATGGACCTTAGTCGGCAAAGTAATGTCTCTCTCAAATCCAACAATCCTACTCCTGGGGATATATCCAGAGAAAACCATGGTTTGAAAGGATACATGCACCCCAATATTCATTGTAGCACTGTTTACAATAGCCAAGGCATGGAAGCAACCTAAATGTCCATCAACAGATGAATGGATAAAGGAGACATGGTATATAATATATACAATGGAATATTACTGGGCCATAGGAAAATAATATAATAGCTCATTTGCAACAACATGGATGGACCTAGAGATTGTCCTACTGAGTGAAGTAAGTCAGACTGAGAAAGACAGATAGATGATATCACTTATATGTAAACTCTAAAAAATATGACATGGATGAATTTATTTAAAAAGCAGAAATAGACTCAGACTTAGGAAAGAAACTTATGGTTACTAAAGGGGAAAGGTCATGGCAGAGGGATAAATTGGGAGTTTGGGATTGATATATACATACTAGTATATTTTAAAATAGATAACCAATACTGTGTTAGTGTCTCAGTCATGTTGGACTCTGTGATCCCATGGACTGTACCCAACCAGGCTTCTCTATCCATGAAATTCTCTCCAGGTAAGAATACTGAGTGTGTTGCCACAGCTTTCCCCAAGGGATCTTCCTGACCCAGGGATTGAATCCACGTCTCCTGTTTTGCAGGTGGATTTTTTATTGTCTGAATCAACAAGGATCTACTGTATAGCACAGGGAATTCTGCTCAAAACCATGTGATAACCTAATTGGGAAAATAATTTGAAAAAGAATAGATACATGTATATTACAACTGAATCACTTTGCTGTACACCTGAAACTAACACAACATTGTTAACCAAATGTTGTTTTAGTCACTAAGTCTTGTCCAACTCTTGCCAGCCCATGGACTGTAGCCCATGAGGCTTCTCTGTCCATGAGGTTTCCCAGGCAAGAGTACTGGAATGGGTTGCCATTTCCTTCTCCATAATCAACTATACTCCAATATAAAATAAAAATTTAAGAAGAATAAATTCACAGTTTGAATGAAAAACTGCTGTTTTTGTTTAGTCGCTAAGTCATGTCCAACTCTTTGTGACCCAATGAACTGCAGCACGCCAGGCTTCTCTGTCCTTCATTATCTCCCCGAGTTTCCTCAAACTCATGTCCACTGAGTCAGTGATGTCATCCAATGAATGAAAAATAAATAAAATCTCAACTTAGGAAAATCTTCCTTAGAAAATTGATTTAATACTAATGACTAAAAGGCAATGGCAACCCACTCTAGTACTCTTGCCTGGCAAATCCCATGGACGGCGGAGCCTGGTAGGCTGCAGTCCATGGGGTCGCTAGGAGTCGGACATGGCTGAGCTACTTCACTTTCACTTTTCACTTTCATGCGTTGGAGAAGGAAATGGCAACCCACTCCAGTATTCTTGCCTGGAGAATCCCAGGGATGGGGGGATCCTGGTAGGCTGCCATCTATGGGGTCGCACAGAGTCAGACACAACTGACGTGACGCAGCAGCAGCAGCAGCAGCAGCAGCAGCAGCAAACATTAAATTATCTGATCAAGTCAATGATCAAGTCTGATTAGTATGAACAACTTGCACTTGCTCCTATAAAATGTGCTCTTTCATCCATCCATATACTAGCAAGTAATCTAGCCAATCTCTTGTATCACCTGGCAATTTTTAGGTAGGGGCAGTTAGCATAAAGTGTACAACTATTGCTGCTTAGAGATCCCCTAAGCACCTCTTAAATCTGTAAATATGCTCTTTCCCTGTAAACTGCACAGGGCTTAGGTCCATATCAAAATCTAGGTATTAGTGACTGACCCTATTTAGTATTTCTGCTAAGTAAAAGTCCTTAGCCTTNGTTAGCATAAAGTGTACAACTATTGCTGCTTAGAGATCCCCTAAGCACCTCTTAAATCTGTAAATATGCTCTTTCCCTGTAAACTGCACAGGGCTTAGGTCCATATCAAAATCTAGGTATTAGTGACTGACCCTATTTAGTATTTCTGCTAAGTAAAAGTCCTTAGCCTTTAGCAACTGGAGTCTGCTGCAGATGTCTGTGAAAAACACTTAAGAATTTTCTAGTACTGGATTTTACCCAGAATGATTCCACACATTACCTCTAGCTAGCATGAACATTTCTCATTTAATAATCTGTAAGTTTCATGGAAATTTGTTGTTCCATTTATCTGAGAAAATATCATATAACCCTGAAANCATCAGTCATTATTATTATAAAGACACTGATGCCTGGAGCAGAAGTAACTGCTTTTTGAAGTAAGAATCTTCCTTGCATATTCATTATACACATTTACACGTCTCGCATAACTCAAGTAAGGACATTCCCCTGCTTGGTGGCCTTTCTTGTAGCTTCCCAGGGTTCTTGCCTTAAGGGAAGGAAGGCCTCCAAGCATCAGCTTTGGAATTGCCATGGCTAATTGTCTAGGAGATTTCTGTATTCAGGCAAACACCAGGACTGACATCCTAAAACAGAACATCATAACCTTTGTTGGCTGGTTCCCGTGGAGATGATTAATGGAGACATGACTAAATACACTCATTGACTATAAAAGCAAATTAGGGGAAAAAAAATCACCATCNAGCATCAGCTTTGGAATTGCCATGGCTAATTGTCTAGGAGATTTCTGTATTCAGGCAAACACCAGGACTGACATCCTAAAACAGAACATCATAACCTTTGTTGGCTGGTTCCCGTGGAGATGATTAATGGAGACATGACTAAATACACTCATTGACTATAAAAGCAAATTAGGGGAAAAAAAATCACCATCGGGCAGGAATACCAACGAATCCTCCAGGGCAACCTTCTTTATGACTTTCTAGGAAAGGGCATTGATGCTATTGCTCAAACATTCAAGGATGGTTTAGAAAATCACCTCGTGGTAGCTTTATCATGTTGTAAAGGTAGTTTGATAAAGTACCCACAGAAGAATCTCTTTCAGCCTTCTCAATGTTCTTTTAGGATACAATTTGGCGCCTTCATTAACACTTTTTCAGATGAAAGCTAACAAATAATAGGAACATGTCTACACCTGCTGTAACCACTGAGATATCTAATTGTATTTCCGGTACCCATAAGAAATACAAGCTTACCAAGGAATGCTATTAGATCTTCAGAGGCCCCTTATGTATTGATAATAGATTATTTTGTTGCTTTTTTTTTTAGCTGAAGCAATTTTCAAACTATAAAACAGATACAAAAACTATGTGGATTGTAGTGTAGAAGATTGTCACGTTCATTTTTTTAAAGTTGGTAAGTTGATGAAATAAAATAAAGCTCTCCTCTTATAATTAAAAGAAATACACTGCAGAAAGGAAGCACATTGCTGTACATTACTTTTTATGACATTTTCCATGGTTGGGTGTAGAAAATTTAACCTAGGATATGTTTTGTGAGCAATACAATATTTAATATTGTAATATTCAATATTATAATATTTAATATCTAGTTATCTCATTTGTAAAGTTGAAATAATAATTGTGAAAAATAAATAAGAGGATATAAATAAAACATCTGGCAGAGTATAAACAACTTAATAGATGCTGAATTAATGTNCATTTTCCATGGTTGGGTGTAGAAAATTTAACCTAGGATATGTTTTGTGAGCAATACAATATTTAATATTGTAATATTCAATATTATAATATTTAATATCTAGTTATCTCATTTGTAAAGTTGAAATAATAATTGTGAAAAATAAATAAGAGGATATAAATAAAACATCTGGCAGAGTATAAACAACTTAATAGATGCTGAATTAATGTTATCTACTGTGTTTTTGGATTAACAGGACTCTTACTAGAAAGGTGCTATCATTAGTGAATTTCATTAAAATAAATGAATATCAGTAGGAGAAAAATTAATTTAGAGTGGCTCGCTACATTATTAAGGACAAACATATCAAATAGGAAAACAACTTGGAGAGAGCCTAGAAACAATTGGAGTAGCGTGATTGTCTGTATTGGAAAGGATAAATTAAACAGTCTAATGTGGAAAAGAAAATATAATAAAAGATGACATGACTGGATTTCAATATATATAATTTTTGTTATATCATAATGTTGGATTAGCTGATATAAGGAAGGCTCACTCAATGCATACAGCATAAGTGCAACAGACTAGCGCAAATATTAAATAACAAAATTAAGGCAAAAATCTGTCTTGATAGCTACTGTGGTGTGCCCAGTCTAACAAGACAGAATCTACATGAATGGACTAGAGATAGTTATTTTAGGCAAACTTGTTTAGAAAGAACTCACTTTGGAATAAATACACCATCTTATATTTAAACTCATTGTTTGACATCATTAATAGCAGGGTGGATTAATCTGGTTTGTCAACTACACTGGGTTGGACAACAAATAGCAGAAGAGCTTAAAAAGGAAAACTGTCCTCCTTATCAACACATCCCAGAGTCGGATGGCTTTCAATTTGATTAATTCTGTGGTTGAATAGCATTAAGAAGCAGTGCTCATGTTTCATATGCACAAAATGAAATTCTACTCAGCAATAAAAAGCAACAAGCAACTATTTTATGTGATAATATAGATGAACCTCAAATACATTGTGTGAAGTAAAAAAAAAAGATAATTTGAAAGCTTTATATTGTATGATTCTNAATTTGATTAATTCTGTGGTTGAATAGCATTAAGAAGCAGTGCTCATGTTTCATATGCACAAAATGAAATTCTACTCAGCAATAAAAAGCAACAAGCAACTATTTTATGTGATAATATAGATGAACCTCAAATACATTGTGTGAAGCAAAAAAAAAAGATAATTTGAAAGCTTTATATTGTATGATTCTATTCACATGACACTCTGAAAACAAAAACTATAATAGAAAAAATTTAGTGGTTACCAAGGGCCAAGAGTAAAGGGAGGTGACTGACTAGAAACACTTTCGAGAAAACTCTTCAATATGATGAAATTATATCTTGACTATGGCATTATTACATGAATATATACATTTGTCAAAATTCATAAGTTTATATACCTGGATGTTTGCTCTGCTTAATTTGTATGCCAATACTTAAAACAAGAAAAAAGAACGAGTTTGTCATCTATGTGTCTACCTGTCCTCTGGCTAATTTACCTCCTGCTTGCAAGAAGGCTGCCTTTTTCTCAGGCATCACAGACAGGTAAGACAATATGCACTAGAAGATAAGCTAATTTTTTGTATGGTCTCCTTTTGCTTGTAGGAAAAAGTATTGCAGAAAAAGAGTATTCAGAAGCCTCTCTTCTACAGTATAGATTTTCAAACACATTTC
Source organism: Neotragus moschatus (assembly GCA_006410615.1). Lineage (NCBI taxonomy): Eukaryota > Metazoa > Chordata > Mammalia > Artiodactyla > Bovidae > Neotragus > Neotragus moschatus. The sequence continues at coordinate 275,466 of SJYA01001566.1, read as the reverse complement.
ATAGACTAGACCTCTGTCATATGTCTACTCCTTAATCCATTCTGGTAAGGAAAACTAATATCATAATTGATGTGGGTTCAGGATTTAACCATGAGGTTGGAATAGAGACAATTTCCCTAAACTAGACACCTGAATATATTAAGAATTCACCTGGTAAAGATAAATCATGTTTATGGTGAACATACAGTAATGAACAATTAAAAATGTCTCAACAATCAGTTAGAAACCTTCTGATTTTATGCAATGATAAACTTTGATAGAAGTCAACAAGAATGAGATAAGATGAAAACAAACAAACCAAAAAAGCCAAGCTAATCCTTGGCTGTACTTTCAAACTTACTTACATAATCTGATACTTGCATCTAGTAGTAGATGTGTCTTTCTGGAATTAGGAATATCATACCTCTGTATGTGATATTCTTGAGGAAAGTTTCTTGAAGAGGGATAGATTCGGAAACTTTGTTATACAAGAAACTACTACAGGAAATAGCATATGGAAGACACACTAGATTCCATTTTTCTGTTGTCAAAGACTAGAGAAAAAACCATATGTAGAAAGTAGAGTACAATGTAAGAAAAATATTTCAAATGTTAGAGTTATCCAAAGATTTTTAATGGTGGTGGGATATTCATCACTGTAAATATTCAAGGCTGACCCAGATGATGCCTGAATGTAGCAGAAGAGTATTCTAATATCAAATGGAGAACTGGATTGTATATTTTAAGATTCTTTGCAATACTGAGATGATGCTAAATTTCTTCTTAAACATACAAGGAAATACATATGTATGTATAACTGTATGTATAGAAGATACTTATATACGTGTGTGCCTATGACTGAAAGAAAACTTGCTGATTAAAAAACTAGAAGGGAATACATAATAAAAGAAAAATGTATTATATAAGGTAGTAAGATTATGAATGAATTAAGGAAATCTGGATGAGATATGGAAAAATTTCAGCTCAATGTAATACTGGGAAATCTCTGATCTAAATGGGCACTATTCACAATGAAACGCCAACCAAACCAATTGTCTTTGGAATGTGCCTCTTTTAAGAGAGATTCTGTGCTGACACTAGATCTCTGGGCCTATCCTGCTTCTCATCCACACCCCAGAACTTTGAAGTCCTCCCTATTTATGTAGTTTGAGAAAATACAAAGTTCACAGCATTCATTGAGATTAAGATTTTTGTGAATTTTTATAGATTTCAGGAAAGTTTATTCATAAAAGGGAGAAAACAAAATGCTTGAGAAATGTTTCCTCTGTGATTGTGGATAGTGATGATTCCTCATGGAACTATTACTATTGCTATTATTATTATTTCACCTAATTTAGTCTCTTGTTTACCAGTTAGAGGAAACTGGAGGGTCAAGTTTAGAAATAATAGTCATCTACCCTGCACTGAACTGAACTGAACTGAACCATGGACAGAGCCAAATGAAACACTTTACATCTCATAAATTACTACTTTCTTGCTAATCATGGAAAAATGATGCTAACTTGAAATAACTCAAATGTACCAGGTAAATTAAAGCAATTTCCTCAGTTCAGTTCAGTCGCTCAGTTGTGTTCGACTCTTCGTGACCCCATGAATCGAAGAACGCCAGGCCTTCCTTGGAGAAGGCAATGGCACCCCACTCCAGCACTCTTGCCTGGAAAATCCCATGGATGGCAGAGCCTGGTAGNTCCATTTCAGAGTGGATTTTCACTAACTTTAATGCTAAGTTAAATTATTTTCCACTTGTTATGAAATTCTTAAAGTGAAAAAGCAAAGTAAAGTCGCTCAGTCATGCCCGACTCTTTGCAACCCCATGGACTGTAAGGCTGCCTACCAGGCTCCTCCATCCATGGGATTCTCCAGGCAAGAATACTGGAGTGGGCTGCCTTTTCCTTCTCCAGAGGATCTTTCCGACCCAGGGGTCGAACCCAGGTCTCCCACATTGCAGGCAGACGCTTTAACCTCTGAGCCTCCAGGGAAGCCTATGGAATTCTTACACTTTTTAAAAAGGATAACATTTTCAGAAAGAGGTTACACTTCTTTCTGGAATCTAAACAAGAATGGGCCATCAGACTGTTGTCACTAGTGTTTCCTACCAGATTAAGGCCTTCTTTACATTACTGGTCAGGTTAAATGCTTGCATTAGTTTGTTTCTAAAAGTAGGAAACTGATTATTCAGTCAGTGAAACTGAAGGCTTTTGTAACTGTTCTAGTGCAGGTGTTTAGAATGATTTAGGAAACTTAAACAATAAATGCTAGTCAATTGCAATAGTTCTATACACTTAACCAATCTAATTTCTCACACAATACTCCCAATATGAAATAGCCTCCATATCTTCTCTGCTCAAGACCTGCTTTTCACTTCTGTCCTTTTGTTTATTCTGCTCCTCAAACCAGAAATTTTATCTCCCTTCTCCTCAACATGTATTCAAATCCAGTTTAATCTTCAGAGCCAAATAAAATCCCTGCCTTCCACACTGGGACATACTGCATCGAACCCCAGGGGTGCTTCTCTCTCACTCTCTGCTACTCAAGCTTATCTGAGAGTAGTGTTTCGTACTACTCTCAGTAGTATTTTATTTCCTTCAGTTCAATGGTTATCAACCTTGTCTGCACATTAGATTCATTAGAGATGCTTTAAAAAAAATGATACTTAGGACCCATCCCCAGGAAAATGAAGTTAGAATCTCTGAGGATAAAACTTGAGTACTGATATTTAAAAAAAAAAATCTTTCCAGGTGATTTTGATGTGTACTGAATACCAAGAAACTGATTGTTTTAGAATAGGTTTAACTTAAAGCAGCTAGGTGCCCATTAAGGGCTGCAATTTAAGACTCTATTTTTTGTTTATTTTTATGCCACACTTGTGACACAGATCACGTACAACATATTTTGGATTTGTAAATTCAGATGTTAAAGCTCAATGAGGCCCTGAATGGTGAATTGGTTTCACCTTACACCCAAGCTCCAATCAGTTGATAATTACTTCTTGCAAATCAAGTTGAGAAGGATTTTGAGGACTCTCTGGGTTCAGAGAGAAAAGGTGCAACCATTCAAGCTTACTGTCTACGTGGGTGGAGAAACAGGGAAGACTCAGCATGCATGAAAATATTTTTTTTTTTTTTTGTCCTTGAGTAGAAGATATCCCTTATAATATGGAAAAATAAACTGGGATCTACATGGATTAAACTTGCCCCAAAGGAGCCCCATATGTTAGGAAAAACTGAAATCGAACTTAAATCCAATCTCCAGCCTCCCCAAAGAATGGATTATTTAGAGTTCACCAGGCTTAGTTATAAACTCCTTTGTATTCCAGCCCATCCCTAGTCGCCCTCTGCACTCTGGTATTCTTGGCATCTCAGTTCTCAGAACTTCTGAGAAACTCTCTTTGTTTCCTCCACATGTTCACAGTGCATAGAACATCCACAAACAAAACACAGTGCCTGACCAATAAACAGTTCTTCTTTCTTATGTTTACAGATTTCAAGCATGTTACTGAGACAGATAAAGCCCAAATTAAAAAGATCTCAGGAGACTAGAATGATACATCTTTTGCTCATAATTTTTAAACTTAGTATACATCAACAGGATTCAAAGAATGTAAATCTTTACTGTCAGTAGGATTAATAAAATAATGTACCAAAAAATAAAAATAAAAGTTCTCAGGATGAAATGAATGCTGAATAATCCGAGAAAGCTCTACCATAAGAATTCACCTTGATGCTTTGGAAATGTTATGAAGGGTGCTAAACGTCCTGCAAGAACATTGGCTCCACCTATCATCTTGTAAACTTTTCTTTCTCTGTCTCCCTCTCAAACCCATGTGGTGCACTCAGGCATGCAAACACATGCCACATGGCTTTTGAATTTCTATTTTCATTTTGCAGAGTTACAGTAACCAGGAGAAGTAACAGAAACTAACTCTTTAAAAACTCAACATATAATAGAAAAAAAAAACCTATATGAACTCCAATTTATATGAATAGTAAAGTAATTTTTTATCAGTGTCTGGTTCAATATGAATTAGATTACATTAGTGACTGCCCTCCACCCAACCCAAATCCCTCATTTTCAGTGTCCTTAATTTCAACTGTCTTTGATGGTACTGAATGGAAAAGTCCCCTTTTTGCCAGTGGTTAAGAGTTGTTATTAACAAGATTACCAAGGGAAAATTACTCGCTTGAGCTTTTGCTCCCAAGGAATGCACTTTGGAGATGGTAAGATTTTCAATTTAGTTTTCCAGTTCTGTTGTCTTCAGAAAAGTTCCCTGAAAAAAAAATAAGTCAATTGCCATTCTCATTTTCTATAAATTGACAACAGAAATGCCAAATCATAGATGAATTATCTTATAAAAGCACATTTACATTTTTTAAAATAAAATAAAAGTTCAAAACAGAATATGACTTCTCTAAATTTCTGTTCTGTCAGATAGTGTGTGTTACCTTCAATAAGACTTGGCAGATAACAACTCCCCCTATGTGAAAACAGCTGTCCTGTAAATTGGAAATGATGTCTAAGAATTCTTTTCAAAACAAAATTGGATTAATAGTGTCTGGAATTCATCCAAGTTTTACATATCTCTAATAACTTTTTGCCAGCCTAATTTCATAGCAAATATTTCAAATTTTTAAACACTGAAATAAATTTAAAAAAATCTGTAAGCCCAAATAATGCTTGAACGAGTGAAAGTCAATTGCACCATGACAATTCTGCATTTTTGTTGAAAGGGGTATTTTCTGTTCCCATAACCACAAAATCTCTAATTCCATGAGCCAATTAGAGATTTTTGTGAGGTAGTAATGCTCTGAAGGGGAAATGCCATTCCACTGACCACAGAACTGGAGGGAGTAGGTAATGGGCTGTATAAACAGCATAAAATAATAAGCATGCACGGCAAGGTAACGTGAAATGGAAATAAAATGTAATCATAATAACTTTGATCTTTATGCTTTGAATTTACTGAGTTGTTTTCCTCTGTCGTTGTATTGTGCAGAGAATGGCTTAAACTTCCCACTATAGACACCTACTCAAATAAATGTTGCTTTCATCAAGCCAGCTTCACAAAGGTATGACTTATGTTGATAGACTTCAGGAAAGTTTTCAAGGAGGTTTCTTCCACACTAACTAGTCAGTTTATCCTTTAAAGGATACAAACACACACATTTTTCAAAATCAAATGTCTCAATATTTTAATAATTTATGTGTACAAGGTATGACAAGATATACAAAAATATATGAAGAATGATAAAGACAATAGCACTTGCTATTTAAATTGTCTACCGGATTCATTTGTCTTCGTTGGTCTGCAGTGAACATAAATTTTTTAAAACTCCGGCAGCATTTATGTCTGCCCAAGAAATTTATCACGTATTNTTTATGTGTACAAGGTATGACAAGATATACAAAAATATATGAAGAATGATAAAGACAATAGCACTTGCTATTTAAATTGTCTACCGGATTCATTTGTCTTCGTTGGTCTGCAGTGAACATAAATTTTTTAAAACTCCGGCAGCATTTATGTCTGCCCAAGAAATTTATCATGTATTGCCTTAATCATGTCTTATATATGTATGTGTGTGTCTATACACATATACGCACACACCATACATCAGTTAGTTAATTAATTATCATTTTATTAAATAGTTACTGCTTTGCCTAAGGGCAGAGGTAAAGCTCACTCTTTTGTTACAGTCAGTCTACTATTTTGTATCAAAGGAAATGAATACTGGAGACAGACTGGTTTTGCAACTTACTGACTACATAGCAACAACACCGAGTCTTAGTTTTCTTACCTATAATACAAAGAGAACACAACCTACCTCATAGATTAAATAACATATATATATAAATCTATTATTATGTAATATATGCATAGAGCTTGATTATTAGTAATTATAAAGTTGATTATTATCATTAATCATAATACATAAAAGAGAAAAATGGATAAGATACTTTAAATTAGTTGATGTATAATTTAGAGTCCTAACAGGAAATCACTAGTACACTCAAGCTGGAATAATTTGAGAAGGATTCATTTGCCAAAAGACCGAGAACAAAGGTATGGGAAGAGAACTCAAGAATAAAGCAGAACCTGGAGTAATAAGAAGGGTAGGTTCCTGAAGCCAGGGCAGGCCTGAGTCCTGTGCTGTGCCTCCCATTTCCCGTTCTCTGTCTCCATTTCTCCATATAATACATTGTTTTCCATTTCACATTTTTAAGCCACATAATTCTCCATTTGTTCTTTCCATGTCCCCCAATTAATGAAAAAAGTGTGAAAGTGTTAGCCTCTAAGTGGTGTCGATTCTTTGCAACCCCATGGACAGTAGCTGACCAGGCTCCTCTGTCCATGGGATTCTTCAGGCAAGACTACTGGAGAGGGTAGCCATTCCCTTCTCCAGGGGATCTTCCTGATCCAGGGATCAAACACTGGTCTCCTGCAATGGCAGCCAGGTTCTTTACCACTTTACCACTTGGGAATTAGCTCTTCTGATAAGAGAATCTTCGTTTTGATTACTGTTGCTTCAATTCTCATGTCTCTGAACAGAAATATTGTCTCTTTCTTTGTTCAATATGGAATGAGTGGCCCTGATTCCTTGACTAAGAATTTTTCTGCAAAACACAACCACCACCCCTTATCACTCCTTGCCATCAGTAGAAATGGCATGCTTTCTGAAATCACAGTTCAGTTCAGTTCAGTCACTCAGTTGTGTCCGACTCTTTGCAACCCCATNGTTCTTCTGGCTTCCCTGGTGGCTTAGTAGTAAGGAATCCTGCCAATGCAGGAGATACAGATTCAGTCGCTGGGTTGGGAACATCCCTTGGGGAAGGAAATGGCAACCCACTACAATATTCTTGCCTGGGAAATCCCACGGACAGAGAAGCCTGTGGGTTATAGTCCGTGGGGTTGCTAAGAGTCGGACACGACTGAGTGACTGCGCGCACACACGGGAGTTATTTCTATATCCTGGAAAGGAGTCCCTTGTCAGGTATATATTCCTCAATGGTTCTTCAGTATAGTTTCTTTTACCCAAAATATTTTAGGCAAGCCTACTGTGCAAAGCACAGACCAGGGTTTCAGTGCTAGCAGTCCCCCCACAGGTCAGGAGCCCTCTCTAAGCCTCCGTTTCCTCTTCTCATAAATGGGCATGTGAATCATATGTGCCTCCCTGGGATGTAGAATAATGAACTGGAGATGTTTGGAAACTGTCAGAGCTACTTCAAGCTGTAGGGTGTTATTTTTTAATTCTTATGAGCGTGCCCTAATGAAAATGGAGCCTTTTTGCCATGTCAGACACCAGTCTGCACTTCACAACCCCAGGGAGGTTTCTTCCGTGTCCAGGAGTGTTCACTTCCGTGTCCAGCAGTGTTCACCCACAGCAGCTTCCTCCTTGATCGGAGGGGTGGTTCCTGGGACAGAACCTCATTCTTTAGAGACCTTGGAGGTCTTCGGTTTCAGAAAGAGATGCAGGGGCTTACCCTCTGAAGAAAGTGAGATAGAAGCTGGGTTGAGGATGGAGCCCTCTAGACGGGCCTTTAGGGCTCCTCCCATTTTGAGAGTGGCTGGGACCTGGGACCCTGTACTGGAGTACTTATACTTGCACCTGGACAAACAGAATACAAAGAAACTGTAAGGGTAGGACTTCCCTGGTGATCCAGTTGCTAAGACTCCACACTCCCAGTGCAGGGGGCCCAGGTTTGATCCCTGATCAGGGATTTAGGTCCCACATGCAGCAACTAAGGGCCTGCATGCCACAACTAAAGGATTCCATGAGCTGCAACTAAGGCCTGGTGCAGCCAAGTAAATACACACGTAAACAGAAAAGTGTGTGCAGCCGCTCAGTCGTGTCCAACTCTCTGTGTCCTCATGGACTGTAGTCCGCCAGGCTCCTCTGTCCATGGAATTCTCCAGGCAAGAATACTGGAGTGGATAGCCATTTCCTTCTCCAGGGGATCCTCCCAAGCCAGGGACCAAACCCGGGTCTCTTGCATTGCAGGCAGATTCTTTCTTATCTATGCCACCAGGGAAGCCCAAATAGATAGATATTTTTAGAAAAGAAAGAAACTGTAAGGAACTCAAAATAACTGCCTGCATGCTGCTGCTGCTACTGCTGCTAAGTCACTTCAGTCGTGTCCGACTCTGTGTGACCCCATAGATGGCAGCCATCAGGCTCCCCTGTCCCTGGGATTCTCCAGGCAAGAACACTGGAGTGGGTTGCCATCTCCTTCTCCTATGCATGAAAGTGAAAAGTGAAAGTGAAAAGTGAAAGCAGAGTCGCTCAATCGTGTCTGACTCTAGGCGACCCCATGGTCTGCAGCCTACCAGGCTCCTCCAGGCTAAGTCTAGGCAATTGTGAACCGTGAGATACAATAAGGCCACAAACCTACTGCCACTTCAGAGGTGCCTGGCGCAAAAGCAGGGTGCTGTGCATCACACCACACCACCAAGGGGATAAGCTGATCACTCAAGCCACCCCTCAGGCCCAAACCAGTTAAGGAACCAGCCAGCCCTCCTTGGAGAGAGTGAATAAGGGTCCCTGTCACTTGTTTTCCATTCCTTGTGCTGCATCTGGGTCCCATTAAAGCCTTGCCTGATTTTTCTCAGCCAGCCTCATCAGTTTCTGTTAATTAAAGAGTCCAAGGACCCAGGTCGGTAACAGTTTGACAGATGAAGAAACTAAGGTACATGGTACAAAAACTGCTCAAAGTTACACTCAAGGCCTTAAACCAGGACCCCTTGATACCACTGGCTGAAGGGCTCTGCTCTTCTGAAGGGAGCTGGAAGGTAGCTGGGCCATCTTTTACAGGGGANGAATGGTCTAGTGGTTTTCCCTACTTTCTTCAATTTAAGTCTGAATTTGGCAATAAGGAGCTCATGATCTGAGCCACAGTCAGCTCCTGGTCCTGTTTTTGCTGACTGTATAGAGCTTCTCCATCTTTGGCTGCAAAGAATATAATCAATCTGATTTCAGTGTTGCCCATATGGTTATGTCCATGTGTAGAGTATTCTCTTGTGTTGTTGGAAGAGGGTGTTTGCTATGGCCAGTGCATTTTCTTGGCAATCACAGTTTCTAATATTCCATTCTGACCACAACCTCCTGTGCACCTAGTTTTCACTCAAGTGTTTACTTCCCTAGTTATTAAATTATTGTGTCAGCTCTGTCCCTTGAATATACATGAATGATAAGTGAGAAGTTTATAAATACACTTTAAATTCAATTTTTAAAATAAGTCTTTTTCTTGGAAATTTAGGAAATATAAATGAAAAAAGATAAACCAAGATGAACGGTTGTTTCAGTTATTTNTCACTCAAGTGTTTACTTCCCTAGTTATTAAATTATTGTGTCAGCTCTGTCCCTTGAATATACATGAATGATAAGTGAGAAGTTTATAAATACACTTTAAATTCAATTTTTAAAATAAGTCTTTTTCTTGGAAATTTAGGAAATATAAATGAAAAAAGATAAACCAAGATGAACGGTTGTTTCAGTTATTTCATGGACCTCTCCTAGACTTTCCACAAGTCTCTGTTTTGCATTTTCCAGAGCTTTGTTACAGTTTTTTTCTTTAAGAGAGTCAGGGTTAGTTTCTTGGTTTCCAACCAAAAAAAAAAGGGAACAGATTTATATCAGTACTTTAACTTATTCCAAAATCTCAAATGTATTGACTCTCTCATTTTTCTCTTATCCATTAATTTCCTGTTTTACTCTCCCTTCATTTCCAACTTGGATTCCATAGTCCCTTTATAACCACTGTCCAGTAAATATTCTCATCACCTCCTAAATTTTATCTTCTTTTGATTATTTCCCTCATGCTTTGCTTGAACATGGAGCTACTGTTCCCCTAAATGCTTTGACCCAAGAACTCAGTTCTCGGTATACAGCTAAGTTAGGTAGAAAATACAAAATAAATTACTAAATGCTACAGAGAAAAAAATGTCAAAAGGAATAAATAGAAAGAATATGAAAAGTGCAAGGAGTCCAATTTATTAAATATAGGTGTCTGAGCTGTCACTTTAACTCCTTGTGGAGTATACAGCCTCTATATTAACCCACCTCTTGCCAGAGCTGCTTCTATTCAAGCTCCAAAGGGCTGACATGGCTCACCATCTTACTCTGGAACTCTCATTTCTCAGATCCCTATCCCAGGTGCCCATATCCTGGGCGTCCATATTCAGAGGGACCTGCTCTGATCTTCTGCCAATTGCCTCTTTGTGTGGTGTTTGGCATCTGATGGTCCAGGAAAACTTGCTTATCCGGAGACTAAAACCTGCTCATCCAAAGACTATAACCTTCTGCCACCATTTCTAAACCATACTCCAGGAACAAGGACCTGTGGCATGAGTGCCTCATGCCTACCTCCAGAGGCCTTTCAGGTCCCTTCCCTAGCTCCACTCTCTGAGGGCCAACCATATGCCAGGGACTATGCACCTCCACCAGAAGGATGGCTCCAGGGCTGTTTATAAAGGTGTGGACAAAGCATGGACATGCAGGCAGGGGTGTCCCCTGTATCTGCAGAAAGAGCTCTTGACCTGCAGACAGACTAGGATGAACAAGAAGTAGGAAAACCTTAATAAGAAGAGTTGAATTCTCTTTATTATGATTATGTATAAAATAAATATTTTAAATTAAAAAATAAGTAAATGTTAGATATGGGAAAATAGAAAAGTTTAAACTTAAATATAAAAGAATATGGATATGACTTTTATTTATGAAGTCATCTACCCACATTCAAAATTAAATGAGGTTTTGCTCCCACTTTTGTAGAGTCTCTATACAGTTTCACGGATGTAAGGAAGTGACCGACATTCTGGTTGGGTAGTTAGGAGAGTAGAAGTCCACATACAGATGATGGGATGTTTTCCAAAGTAATAAGCCATTTGATTTTTTTCCTAGTACTGAAGAAAGATGAGCACAAATATTAAAAAGCAAAGATAAACAGGTCTTGCTGAGTCGTCCAAGACTGACTCCATTTAGGTCAATGTCATATGATATATCAGTGTGGTTTTAATCATATTGTTTTCTGGTTAGCATTATGGGTGTGCCCGATTCCAATTTCAATTATTTCATGTAATTTTCAACTGCCTGTACTTCAGTGAGCCAGACTCTTAGTATTAAATCAGTCAGAACTCCACCTAATTTCAGTGGGAATATTTTATAAGGATGAACTGGATTTATACCTAATATCTTGGAAGGAAACAACAATCTGTGGATTAAAATACAGCTTTTGTATACTGAACAAATGTCCTTTGTTTGGCCACATAATTGCTAAAAGAACTATTGTTAGGTAAATGATATATAGGAATTTACCTATTTAAATCAACAGAAGGTATTTTCATTACTTCATACAACTACAACAGCAAATAAGAATGCCTGGCTAAAATAAATGCTGAGTGAAATAATCATGCAAAAAGTGCTTAACTATTCTGAAGCTCCCATATCACTGTATATTTTCCAAAGTGTTACTTTTGTGTAAAATTTCACTAGACATTTTCACAAAAGGGAACTTGACTAGAGTAAGGTAGAGAGAGAAGNGCTAAAATAAATGCTGAGTGAAATAATCATGCAAAAAGTGCTTAACTATTCTGAAGCTCCCATATCACTGTATATTTTCCAAAGTGTTACTTTTGTGTAAAATTTCACTAGACATTTTCACAAAAGGGAACTTGACTAGAGTAAGGTAGAGAGAGAAGTTAGTTTTAGAAAATCTGCAGTTTATCTTCAAGCCCTTGATTAAACTGTAATGTTTAAAGTAATCCTTAAAGTATATTTAATTTGTAGAGATAAGAGCATGCTACTAACATACATGCAAGGCACAATGCTTGGGAGGACTCTACTGTCTCTACTCTCTACACTGTCTGAATGGATACACAGCTCATCTGGACATTAAATAAAGAGGCCACACATGAGTGGCCTTCCTAGGTGGCACTCATGGCGAAGAATCTGCTGGCCAGTGCTGGAGACTCAAGAGACCCAGGTTTGAGCTCTGGGTCAGGAAGATTCCCTGGAGTAGAAAATGGCACTGCACTCCAGAATTCTTGCCTGGAAAATTCTATGGGCAGGGGAGACTGGCGGACTACTCTCCATGGGGCCACAGAATTGGACACAGCTGAGCACACATGTCAGTGCTTACTTATGACTTCTGTACTGCTTTCTGTGTCGGGGTATGTGTGCATGTTTCTTTTCCTTCTGATAAAACTGAAGAGTACTCTAATCTGTTTTCAAAACAGAACTAAAATTTTCAGAATTTTGTATTCTTCTTTACATACTTGGTATGGGTATGCATACAAGTGGTAAGTTTGATAATTGAACATGATAACTTGTCCATCATTATAAAAAGTACATAAATTACAGGGTAATGTATAAATTTTCCACTAGAAGGAAAAGCAACAAAGGATATTATCTGCCAAGTTAACCTTTTAAAATTTTTCTTCTTTAATACAAAACACTGTGGAAAAGAAATTAGATTTTCACTGAAATTCAACACACACACAGCAAACTTTAGTTTTTGGTGAAACATCACGGTATATAAAAGTTCTAAGATTCAGGTATATGGAAATAAACAGATCTGTATCAGAAATTTACAACCATATTGTTTAGACGCCATTCACTTTTTTTTTTTTTTTGAATGAAAAGCTCTGATGGAAAGCATTAAATACAGAACCACAGTGTTTATATACTGTGACTAAAATAAGGAGAGTGATTTTTTATTCTTGGGTTGGATTCTGATTTTGAAAGAGATTAAACTGACCCAGTTGTGGCTAGCATTGTAGAGTATAAGAAGTTCCAGAAATAAGCAACCAGAATGCTCTTAAAAAGAGAGAGAGAACACAAAAGAGACAAAATTTCCTGCATCAAAAAACATATCAAGATTTAATTATCAGAATTTTGTTATAAAACACATTGTCTAGAATGCCAATATTAATAATAATAAAATTACCTGGGAGACTAAAAATAGATTGGGACAAAAACCACAGAGAAGCCTAAATATTAGAAGATTCCTTTGTAATTAAAAAAAATCTAATGTATTTGTGGTCATTCACTCTTCAAAATACTTAGAGAAGTAGAGAGAATGTCAAATATTAGTTCTAATTAAGATGTATTACTGGGGTAGAGCAGAATATGCTATATATTTTGTTATTATTACAAAAAACAGATTTACTTAGGTTATTTTTGTTGTTGTTGTTGTCGTCCAGTTACTCAGTCATGTCCAACTCTATGCAACCTCATGGACTGCAGTATACCAGGCTTCCCAGTCCATCACGGACCCCCAGAATTTGCTTAAACTCATGTCCATTGAGTCAGTGCTGCCATCCAATCATCTCATCCTCTGTCATCCCCTTCTCCTGCCTTCAATCTTTTCCAGCCTCAGGGTCTTTTNTGTCCAGTTACTCAGTCATGTCCGACTCTATGCAACCTCATGGACTGCAGTATACCAGGCTTCCCTGTCCATCACGGACCCCCAGAATTTGCTTAAACTCATGTCCATTGAGTCAGTGCTGCCATCCAATCATCTCATCCTCTGTCATCCCCTTCTCCTGCCTTCAATCTTTTCCAGCCTCAGGGTCTTTTCCAGTGAGTCAGTTCTTCACATCAGGTGGTCAAAAGATTGGAGCTTCAGCATCAGTCCTTCCAATGAGTATCAGGATTGATTTCCTATCCTTGCAGTCTAAGGGACTGTCAAGAGCTTTCTCCAATACCATAGTTTAAAAGCATCAGTTGTTCAACACTCAGTCTTCTTTATGATCCAACTGTCACATCCATACATGACCACTATAAAGACCGTAGCTTTGACTATTATAGACTTTCGTTGGCAAAATAATGTCTCTGCTTTTTAATATGCTGTCTAGTTTTGTCATTGTCTTTCTTCCAAGGAGCAAGGTTATTTTACCTGAGTATTTGCTAGGACCAATGCATATGGACCTCTGAATATCCACTTGTTTGGAGTAATAAATAATCTACCTTACTGACCAATTCAGATACCCAGATATGAACTGAATATTTTATTGTAAAAATGGTCATTATCATGAGAATATCAGGTTGATTTTTGCTTCCATTCAACATTTTTGCCTAAGAAAGAGCAAGAAATAATATATCTCCATTGTCTACTATTATGTTTCTTTATAATTGTTTTGCTTTTTTGATTATGTTTTCGCTTCTTGTGCACTTAGAATATGGGTTAGATCTGTGTGTGTAATTGTTAGTGACACTTTGCTAACAGCAGCAAGAAAAAGTTGCTGTTGCCTTAAGAATATTGTATTAATTGTCCAGGCTGGGCACTCAGCCCAAGGTAAAACCAACAGGATAAATGGTCCATTGCCATTGTTTCCAAAAGAAGATTATAGTACTATTCTTCCCTTTTAAAGATTGGCTCAATTCCCACTTTTTAATTGATCTGCAAGAGGCTGGGCTATTATTTGTCTTAATTTTCTTGTTTTGAGGTTGCCTAATGGATTTCCTCCCTTATTCCTCTACTCATATCCCATTATTTCCACTATGCTATTGTATGTAGTTTATACAAATTCTTAGTTTTTTGCCTTATTTTTATCTCCTTAATACCAAAGTTCATGCTTAACCCATTTCTAGCCTCTAGCCTTGTTATTCTATTCCTTGTATATCAAGAGTTCCATACACATCTACACACAGGCAAAGAGAGAAAGAATGGGAGAGGGAGAGGAACAAAAGTCAGAAATTTATATGCTTTTTAATGAAGGCCTTATTTTCTTTGCCAGAAATGGTTCAGAGATTTATTAGGCAAAAATACTGAGAATAAAATACTGAATTTTGAAGTTATCTTGAGAACTTTATCAGCCAAAGCAATATAGTACACCATTGCAATGATGACACACTGAAATAAGACATTATTCATGAATGCATTTTCTTCAGAACTTTTGCAATACAATATGAATTATGCTGGGTTTTTTTTTCATAGAATTTACAGGGAAGCTTTTAGGAACTGTTGTCTTTTTGATCAGGTAACTTAAAGCTAATAGCTAATTTATGCTTTGGATAAAAGCTGTGTTAGGCAAAAGCCAGTATCTATTAACTTCATGACAACTGATTTTGAACAATTTTATATCAATACATGTTGACATGGCCATAAAAATAGCATGCAATCAAATCTAAATCAAGTAGAAATTGGAACATAAACAGAATATTTTACCTAGATAAAAAATTCTACATACAAATAACATTGTTCGATGATCACTTGCCTCGTTTAGTAAAAGAGTTGCACTCATGATATAAAACCCTGTTAAGCACCCAAATTAAACAGCTGGTATGATTTAAATGTCTACATGGTGTCCATTTATTTGGAGAGTATAATTGTAAACTCTTATTAACATGACTGTTTTCTAACGGAGGGGGAAAAACTGATTTGTTTGGCTAAATATAAACCACAAAGAAGCCTTTTTTAGTGTCCTAAAAAGATGTAATAATGCATAGATCTATAAGAAGATCTAAGCAACAAATTACTGTCAAGTTTTCAAATGTAGGATAACAGTCTTACTAATGAATAATCTGTGTCTGATGGACTTACCATGGAACATTTTTAAAAGAAGAATTAACTCTGTCAACATGTGTCCTTTAATAGCACAGGAAATAAATTCATTTTTGTGTAAAAAAAATTCATGGTAAATATGCTTCAATTTTTCTTCTAAGCATTTTAAAGAATGACCTGAATAGCATTTTTTATATATTTTTTAACATCCAATGAGAAGTGCATACTCCTAGGGGAGTAGAAATGTTAGTAATCAATTTAGTCACACTTTTGATACTACGGGTTAGCTGTCAGTGTCTATCTCAGATATGTTTTATTAATAATGCAAAGAAGAGGACCTTTTAAAAATCTGCATGCATGCAATAAAAATGTCATTCCTGGGAAAGCGTGGTAATTTGGAACTTCCTGAATTAATATCTTTACTCGAAAATAATCAATTCTAAATTTATAAACCTAAATAATAGATAATATTCATAAGAGCACCATTTAACATTGATACAGTTGGCTGAATACATCTTTGTGAGTTCATAAGATCTAGCCCATTAGTTGTTATTCTAAAATATTCCTAATTATTCTATAGTCAAAATTCACATATGAAACTGACTACGTTACCTAAACAATCTTATATTCTGAGCACAGAAAAGAATTTTAGAAATTTCCTAAGCCCTATTCAAATGACAGTGTTTTCTAAAGTAATTCATTTAGAAATTTCTTTTTTTATAAGAAATTACTTCTACTGTTGGTCTTTAGGCTTCTGTGGGATCTTAATATGGATTTATTATGGTGCCAGTTGACATAAATATCCTTTGAAGGATTCTTGCAAAGTGTGTCTATCAGGGTATAATTCTATTGAGAGCATAACCTTTCCTAGAGATCATGCTGTGGTATTTTAGGCCCTAAAATGTCCATAGTTTATGGCAGAAAGCACCAGGACACTAATTTAATAGCTGAAGAGCCTGAGTGAATTTAAATAAAATTTTCATGAAAAAGAAAGGCCTTCCCTGAAGGTACCCTTTGAAATACTTATATAGTTGGATGACAATTTAGAGAAAAAGATGGAGGCGGGACTGTGACATCTTCCTGACAGATGACTAGCAGTGTTTCTCACACATCTAGGACCCCAATGTGAACAAAATCTCACTGAGGCATCTAATGTGCAAAAGAGATGGCTTTACAATTTTCTGAACTCAATGACTATTTTTAAAGTCTCTTCAGGAAGCAACACAGTTTTCTTTCTTTATTTCTTTTTTTAGGTTTTAGCTGATGCATCTTCATTTTGGTGATCCTTAATTTTTTTTTTTTAAAGGAAAAATTAAAAAAAAAAAAAAAACTTGGAGAAAGCACTGAACAAGTCCAAATAAGTCTTGCAAGAAACACATAAAGACACTTTAAGTAAACATCTTATTAAAACAAAGAACANACAGTTTTCTTTCTTTATTTCTTTTTTTAGGTTTTAGCTGATGCATCTTCATTTTGGTGATCCTTAATTTTTTTTTTTTAAAGGAAAAATTAAAAAAAAAAAAAAACTTGGAGAAAGCACTGAACAAGTCCAAATAAGTCTTGCAAGAAACACATAAAGACACTTTAAGTAAACATCTTATTAAAACAAAGAACATTTTATGGATGCAAAAACTAGAGTGGGACAACGTGTGTGGTGTTTCTTCAAGCTTTTTCCCCCTGTGAGAGTCCCCTTGAAAAAATATCTCAATATCTTCTGGCATTCAATGCCGGGGTTGGGGTGGGACAATACCTCCTCAGATGAAAGGGCACAATTCCTCTATTAGAAATGAGAATCATATAATGATATCAGTTGGGGCTTTCTGTCTGCAAGTGATTGATGTTAAAGTTGGGATAAAGCTTTAAAACAAATTCATTGGTTGCATTAAGCTGAGAACACTGAGGCATCTCATGAAATCGATTGACTAGCAACAAGAACATGTCTCCAAAAAAGCGAAATGTGGTACTTTCATCTATTATTCTCTTCCTCTTTGATTCTTTCTGCTTCCTTCTCTCCGTTTTGAACCTTGGCCTGTCTTTGCCTACTTACGAAACACTATCCTAAAGGAAAGAGTTTCCCCAGGTGTCTGTGGACTATGCTTCTGGAAGCCCAGATTTAACAGTTCAATGGAAAAAAAGACCTGCCATTTCCCAGCATCAATGAAACAATTCCAAGGATGAATTGTGATTTGGTTACATGTTCATTTCTTGACCCAATCATTGTTGTTAGTAAGATAGGATGCTATGATGAACTAAGACCAGGTCATCTATGGCTAAAGAACAGGATCTTCTAAGAGAAGAAAAGCAGACCCAAAGCAATAGTTACTACATACCATGACTGCAAACTGACAGGTATCATTTCACCAAGAAGCTCAAAACTAAACATATAGCTCCTTCACAAAAATAGTATTATCCCAGGTCTCATGCATATCTAAGTTCCTGTTTGCTTTTACTTTTTATGGTTAAAATAAATGATGATTTTGTTTCTTAAACATGTTTTAATTCTATTATAAATCACTGAAACTCTTTGGAGAAAGTTAGTTTATAAATTTTTTAAAAAGTAATAGGTTAAATGCTACTGGATTTCCAGCAGATTAAAGCATTATCTATTTTAGAAAAGTTAAATGAAGCTAAGATAATAGTTAAGATAACAGTTTTATGTTAACAAGTGTGGATGGCTATTCAGGCAAAGAATGTGGCCTAAAAATATCAGGACCTCTAGAAGCTACTGCTGCTGACCACTGGGTGACTTAAACAGTACTTAAACTATATTCGGCTGTGTTTTTAATGGCTAATACCACATTGAGATAACTTCTGGATATGATTTAATCTTCTTGCTTCTGAAAATGCTTGAGATAATTCAAAATCTGTGTGCATAACTTGTGGATGTCAAAGGTTCCATTCCAGATGACCGCAATACAGTCCTCTCAAGCCCTACTGTTGTTTTATTAACTAAGTTTATGTGATATTCTAAATTATTTATTGTCATTTCAACAGTCTTCATAGCATCTTCACTACAAGTAAATTCTATCTTAAAAAGGAAAAAAAAAAAACAAAACACAAAACAAACCAAGATACTTCTTTCACTCGTCTATGTGAAGTAACTCATTCATTCAAGTTTTATCATGAGATTTCAGTAATACAGGCACATCTTCACGCTCTACTTCTAATTTTGGTTCTCTTGTTTTTTCTCCCACATCAGCAGTTACTTTCTCCATGGAACTCTTGAACTCCTCAGAGTCACCCATGAGGACTGGAAATGACTGCTTCCAACTTACTGTTAATGTTGCTATTTTGATTTTCTTTTTGTGAACTACAAATGTTCTTAAAGGTATATACAATGGTGAACCCTTTCCAAAAGGTTTCAAATTTACTTTGTCCAGATCCATCAGAAGAATGACTGTATGTTTTGCAAAATGTATTTCTTAAATAATAAGATTTGAAAGTCAAAATTACTTCTTGACCTGAGTGTAGAAATTAGTAGGCATGAATAATAATGTGAATTTCATTGTACATCTCCATCAGAACTCTTGGGTGATGAGTTACATTGTCAATAAGGAGTAATATTTTGAAAGGTTTTTTTTTTCCCCCTGAGCAGTAGGTCTCCAAGGAGTACATCAAGGCTGTACATTGTCACCCTGTTCATTTAACTTATATGCAGAGTACATCANTAGCAAACTTTAATAGAATAGAAACTTAAGAAGCTCCTAGGAGTCAATGAAAAGTCTTTGCAACACGAGCAGTAGCAAGGAAAGGAAGCTAAGACCCCTGGCCTCTGGCTCGTCAAGTTACAGAGTGACAGCTGAGGGGCACCATCTAACTCTCAGTATAAAAACTCAGAGACAGTCTCTCCACTTGGTTATGGTGCCCATATCCTTTCATTTCTATAGGAGTTTCTGTCCAAGAAGGTCCTCATCTTACCCACTGTGCTGTGAAAACCTATTGGACTTAGAAGGCTCACTGGAATAATGACTGGAAAAGCTGTAAAAGTCTCAGTTCCTTAGAAAAGAAAGAATGATCTACTGGTAACAGTGACTAGACAAGAAACACATGTGCTACTATAAATCATAATTTCAACATTGCTAAAAATGAGCAAACAAAAAGCTGTGTGGTGTTAACTCCATGACAAGTTCCTACCACATACAACTACATATAAAAACAATACAAATACAGCAAAGAAAAAGAAATAAAAGAGAAAATGGAGACACCGAATTCTTAGATATACACATAGAATTTCCAAAATGAATTTAGGGGCCTTAAAATACTCTCAAAATATTATGTCATAGCTTTGTTCGTTATGGTATTTCATTGCAGCACTAAACAAATGGATATTTCAGGATGGAAATAATATTTCCAATTTTAAAATGAAATGTTAAATTCAAAGAGAAATTTTAAATTTTTGTCAGCTTCATAAGTTTCTTGGTTTAACTGTCATTTAGAAAATAACTTATTCATAGTCTTTCAATTGGTGTATCTTTGTGAATACAGAAAATGTGATATTACATTTTTCTTGATTTTAATTTAATCTCATATAATCAATGCATAATTCAGACATAAATATGTATAATAACAATTTGAGCCTTTTGGAAAAAATACATTTTTCCACTTTTCTCTTTCACCTTCAACTTCTGATTTGCATCCCAGTCTTCCCTTACTTATTTCTTTTGTTGTTGTTTCTTCCCTGGTGGCTCAGACAGTAAAGCATCTGCCTGCAATGTGGGAGACCAAGGTTCGATGCCTGAGTCGGGAAGATCCCCTGGAGAAGGAAATGGCACCCGACTGACTCCAGTACCTTTGCCTGAAAATACCATGGGCGGAGGAGCCTGTTAGGCTACAATCCATGGGGTCACAAAGAGTTGGACATGACTGAGCGACTTCACTTTCCTTTTCTTTCCTTTTCACCCAGTCATGTCCGACTCTGTCTGACTGTATTATCCCGGGAAGCTGAGTGTTATGTATGATTTTTAAGAATGAATTTTCTTATCCCTTGAATGTTACATGGTTCTCTAAAAAATATAATTGTGTAGCAATTTGCCATTTTAAAGGCTTATTTAATTAATTTATGTTTTTATTTTTTGAATTAATGATTTACACAGATTGAATGAAATACTGACTAGTAAAGTGTGTATATAGAAAAAACAGCACACAAGTCATTGAGAATAACATACAATCAACATGTATATTAGATTAAATCATATAAAATTGCCATATCATTACAAAATGGCAGTTTGACATAATTCACCCTAATGTGTGTATGTCTTATGAAAAATAATTTTTCTTTAATGACTGGTAAATCAAACATTTGATGGTGCAAAATACAATTAGAGCAAACTTGTGAATAAGCGTTTTACTTAATATGCTTTATGTGAAAATTATTTTCCATAGAGTCCCAAATAATATTTTAAAACCTTACCTTTCCAAATGTTGAAATATAAATAATGAATAATGAAGATAATGAAATTGGCTATGTGGATTGAGCAAAGCATTAATTTTAATAAACCATATTTAATGTACCATAGGTTATATCAATGACAGTTTAAATAACTTTTCCTTAAGAACATTTTAATGATGTTATAAGTATTAATTTGCTTGAATTAAACATTTCATTTTAATAAAATGATGTTCAAAATCAGGGATATAATTGTGCTTATACGATGAAAGTAAATTAATTTTTATAGTACCATTAAAATGTTTATCAGGGAAGAAGCTTTAAGCTGCCACTGATATCCCCAATGTCTGGTCTATACACATCAGATAAAAGTGGAGGGACTGGGTAGGTGGAACAGTGGTTGGCCAAATGCCTAGATAAAGAGGGGAGAGTGGAACTATCAGGTAACTATTAATTCATTTAATGCAAGATTTGAATCTGTGTATCAGTTTCTTTACCAATAAAGTAAAGGGATTAGGTGAAAAAGATTTTATGCTGTCTATATAAGGGGGGAAATAAGTTATAATAACTAGCTTAACACGATTCTTTTTACCAAAAAGTCATTGTATAATAAACTCAAACAAAATCTCAGGGCCTGTGCAGTGAGTTTCTCATTTTTCCTATAGCTAGGCTTAAGTCCTATTCTCAATTATCTAAAAGACACTTCTGCCATTATTTACATATATTTAAATTTTTATTGGGTCAGGATAGACTAAGCACTTAGATTATCATCTAACATTTTAATTTATTTTCAGGAGTTATTTTTACTACCATGGCATTGGATCAATGCACAATCTAATTATTAAGGAAAAATGCAGCTCATTTTCACACAATTCTACCCTGAATTGAAATGGTATCAGCAAGAAATGCAGTTGTCTATAATTGTCTATAACTGACTGTTCAGCCAGTATACTAACTACTAACTTGTAAATTAAAAAAAAAAAAAAAAAAGACTTGCTGACATTAACCTTGTAGGGAAAATTGCTCCTCCTCTCACCTTGCACTTCAAAGTCTGATTTTAAACCTGATCCTTAAACTTTAGCTTTATGTTGTTTCATTTCATGGCATGTTTTAAACCAAATCAACATCAGACAAACACACACACATCCCTAGAAAGTTTGAAAAGGATTTAGTTGACATTCTCCATTCAGAGAAAGTTAACTCATAAAATTTATTTCTTTTGAAATTTAATTGATTAAATGACATGATAGGTATACTTGTTACCTCATTCACATATTTTTGTACACTATCTTTCATTAATCCTGTAGCACAAAATGTGATAAACTGTTTGCAGATTCCACAGGAATTTTCCCTACCCCTGTCTTCATACTCTGCCATGTAACTTGGCTGTTCCTCCTTTCAAAAGTTAGAGTCTACTCTCCCTTTTGCTTTAAGTCTGGGTTGACTATGTGACCTGCTTTGACTAAAACAATGTGATAGAAACTACTTTGTCAACTTACAAGTCTAGATACTAAGAGACTTTGCTGCATCCACTCTTTGCCTTTGGGAATGCTGAAGTCACCATGTGAAATTTAGGCTCATTTGTTAGCATTACTGTAGCCTGGTTGACAGGCATCACCAACCACCAGACATGTGGATGAGACCATCTTATACTATTCAGTCCCAGTTGAGCCATCCGATGACTGTGGCTGCAACAGGCAACACAATGAGACTAACAGAAGAAGCACTCAGTTGCACTCTGCCCAAACTGCTGGTCAGAAAATCACAAGCAAGTGAAATTCTTTTCGTAAGCCACTACATTTTAAGGTAATTTACTATTAAAGAAGAGAAAACACACACTAGAATATTTATGAATTATTGCAAGTGAACAGACAAGTGATTTCACAGGTGAAAAGATATTTTTCTATTATTCTATTCTGAAACTGTCCACATCTTGCCAGTTCGAGTACTTAATGGGGAGGAAGAAGGTAAGGATATGGTCCCTTAATGTGAAAACCTGAAGCTTTACTCAAAGTATAAACACATGATACGAAAGAGAAAACCTTTTTAATATCTGAAATGGTCAAGTAAAGATTCTACTGCTGGTTAACACACACAAGTGCGCACACACATACATGCACACACACGCACATCACTTTCTCCAAATTTACTAAGTAAAATTCCCCATTTGCC
This sequence comes from Neotragus moschatus, assembly GCA_006410615.1. Taxonomy (NCBI): domain Eukaryota; kingdom Metazoa; phylum Chordata; class Mammalia; order Artiodactyla; family Bovidae; genus Neotragus; species Neotragus moschatus. The sequence continues at coordinate 252,410 of SJYA01001566.1, read as the reverse complement.
AACTTCCCCGGAAGAATAATTATAACTGTGTACTTCAGTTTGCTCTATTCTAGATAATTTATCATGGCTTCCTCTAACATATTTCTTACCAAATATTAGCCAGATATGTATAAATAAATGACTAATTGCAACTTTTTTAATAAGTAGTATAAAAAGGAAGGCAAGGGGTTACAATGTTTATTTCTTCTTTACATATCTATACATCTTAAATTAAGAAAGATAATAATAAACCCTCAACTTTATTTTTTGAATTTTTATCCATTCTCTTCACTGTTTTAAGTATTCTTTATTTAGGAAAGTTATTTGTTAAATGTGTTGATTAAGTATTAAATCGTTTTACTGAAGTCTTATGTATATGTAAGGCTTCCCTGTGGGGCAAAGGTTAAAGCATCTGCCTGCAATGTGAGAGACCTGGGTTCAATCCCTGGGTNTTGTCAAGTTTTGTTGTCTGTGTTCCCCTCCCCCCCCCGCCAGTGTAGATCTTGCCTTACTTATATGACTAATTCCTAGGTTTTTGTCTTGATCCTTAATTGATAATTTCTTCTAAGTGGCCGTTCTTTCAAAAATTCTTTGCACAGATACTCACTGAGCACTGACTAGGTTCCAGTCACTGTTCTAGGAACCAGGAACATAGCAGTGAACAGAGGAAACAGCAATCCCTGACTTCTTGAAGTGTATGTCATGGCTGGAGAGGTAGAAAATAATCAAAGCTTATGACACAAGTATGTTGGTACCTAAGTCCTACAAGTATGCGAGATAAGAGTGTTAAAGAGAAAAGCAACAAAGAGGAGGGTAAAAAGGGTGAAGTCAGGATTTGAAATTTGAGATAGAATGGACAAGCAAGGCCTCACTGAAATGACATTTGATAAAGACCATAATGAAAAGTTGAGTCAAGCCACATGGTTACCTGGGATAGGACATTTCGAAATAAGAAAAGAATAAAACATAAACCCCGAGGCAAACATGTCTGATGTGCTGAGGGACAGGCGGGGAGGCATCCAAGGAAATAAATGAGAGGTAGGCAGAGGGGAGGGAAGCGTAGGGGAGAGACAGGCGGCAGTTCACTGAGGGCCTCATACAAATTATTTATGTTTTTAATCAGATTTTTCTACATGTGTATATTTTTTGAAGTTTGAATTGAATTGTTATTTTTCTGGCCTAATATGTAGGCAATTTTTGCAAATGTAAAAGTAACCTATGTTTTCCATTTTTACTGTAGAGAGTTTTCTATTTTCACAGTAGAGTTTGTAAGCTGTATTGATAGAAAGATAAATAGGTGGATAAAGACATATAGGTGGTAGATAGAAAAATTACTTCATTAGGTACTTTAAATACCCATAACATCTTTGTGTATGGTCCACTCAACCTGTGATGGATTGAGAGTAGTGAGTTAACATTTTCTCCTGCAAGTTTGTTTCTACTTGTCTTGCATCTCCTATAATGCCTGTCTTGTAGATTCTGTTACTATGATATTTGGTACATTAACATACTGTGAATTTTTGGTTAATCATTATAGAGTATGCTCTGGCTTAATGTTAAGACTGCAGTGGAAGAAGGAAAAAGTGGGATGAATGGAGAAAGTAGCATCAACACATATATACTACCAGACAGCTGGGGAGAAGTTGCTGTATAACATAAGGAGCCCGGCTTGGAGCTCTGTGATAACCTAGACAGATGGGATAGATGGAAGGGGACATATGTATAGTCATGACTGATTTACTTTGTTGTATGGCAGAAGCCAAGACAACATTGTAAAGTCGTTTTCCCCCAATTAAAAATAAATTAAAAAAATAAAAAAAGATTGCAACTCCTACATTTTTCTGTTTGCTTGTATATTTGCTCTTGGTGGCATACATTTACCTGTCCTTTTAAAAATGTGTATTTTAACATTCCTGAATTTTTTCTCTCTTCTTCAATATAGAGAATGCTGCTAGGCTTTTCTTTGTCTGATGTCAAATCTGATATGAATTCTTCTGTCATGTTTCCAGTAGCCCTTTGGCTGGCTAAAGTTTATCCTTTAGAATCACCTTCCGTAGGGCTCTTGGGAATAATATTTCCTCAGATAATGCATGGTCAAAGCTGTCTGTAGTCTTCACACCAGAATGAGACTTGGTCTATAAATCTCATGGCCTCCTTCCCTGAGCATCTTGTAGGTTTTGTTTCCCTGTCTTCCTGCAGTGAATGTCATTGTGGCAAAGACAGTGGACAGTCTCATCTTTCTCAGGACATAGATGCTTGATCCTTTTGCCTGCCTGTCCTAAAGATCTGTTCTCTACTTTTAACATTCAGTATATTTACAAGTTTATGTTTCAGTATTGACTTTTGGGGGTAAAATTTACAGTATGTAGTACATTGTGCTTTCTTATATTTTGATTCAAATTTTACTGACTTGTACTTTAAAAAATTTCTTTCATGCTTTTTTTCTTCTTCTTCTTTGGGGGCCTTTTTTTGTTGTTGTTCTTTAAGGAAAATTATATTGTATCTTATTTGCTGTCTCCTATAGCTATCATTTTTATATCAATTATTTTTTTCCTTATTTTATTTTTTTCCCTTTTATATTTTATGTGGCTTCTCTGTTTTCTTCATTGTCCACTTTTGTTTTTCTCTTTATTTCTGTGATGGTTTGTTTTCTTCTATATTCTTGAATGCTGCCAGCTTCTGTTTTACAGTCTAGTGTATTTTAACATCTCTTCTCTCCCATCAGAGAGTTGATTGCTGCATTAAAGTATTGCTTAATTTATAGTGGGATATTTGGTAACACTTCTCCTCTCATTGGTGGTGTCATTATTTTTTGGAAAGTATGAAGAAAAGTTATGACCAACCTAGATAGCATATTCAAAAGCAGAGATATTACTTTGCTGACTAAGGTCCATTTAGTCAAGGCTATGGTTTTTCCAGTAGTCATGTATGGATGCGAGAGTTGGACTGTGAAGAAGGCTGAGTGCCGAAGAATTGATGCTTTTGAACTGTGGTGTTGGAGAAGACTCTTGAGAGCCCCTTGGACTGCAAGGAGATCCAACCAGTCCATTCTGAAGGAGATCAGCCCTGGGATTTCTTTGGAAGGAATGATACTGAAGCTGAAACTCTAGTACTCTGGCCACCTCATGCGAAGAGTCGACTCACTGGAAAAGACTCTGATGCTGGGAGGGATTGGGGGCAGGAGGAGAAAGGGACGACTGAGGATGAGATGGCTGGATGGCATCACTGACTCGATGGGCATGAGTCTGAGTGAACTCTGGGAGTTGGTGATGGACAGGGAGGCCTGGCGTGCTGCGATTTATGGGGTCGCAAAGAGTCGGACACAACTGAGCGACTGAACTGAACTGAACTGATTCTTTAGCTGTTATAAATATTACTCTTATTTTCCATTATGTTTATTTTCATATCATTATGTTAATGCTCTGCCAGTGATACTATTATCAATCATAATTACATGAGATGGATGTTTGTTAACCAGGAATTTTATATTCTGGTGAAACTGTGTGTAGTCTTGACTGCTTCCCTGAACCACACCAGGCCACCAATAGGGCTTCTAATAATAAACCACAGATTTTTAGATGAGCTGGTGTCAACAAGAGACATTGATGTTGCATTGCAGGGTGAGTCCTATTTAAGAAGTGTGTGCTTGCTGTCCTGGGTGATAATATTTTTGTTGGCTGTTTCTTTAGTCTGGGTTCCACAAGGAGAAGAGGGGAAGATATTGAACTTATACCTTCATATTCACAGTGGAAATAATGAGTGAGCTTTAAAGGGAGAAAAGGATGGGTAAGGAGTTAGTCTGATTTTTTATAATTTCATTGAAGTATATTATAGAATGTACAAAAATAATGTTTGCAACTCAATTTTAAATACGAAAATGAGATGACCTGGATCCCCAGCACATACAAAGAAGCAGAGCATTACCTGAACCCTAGAAACCTTTAAGCACAGCCTTTAAGTCAATAGCCCATCCTCACTCCTTGATTTCAACACTTCTAAATTATTTTGCACTGATGATTTTCATTTTAATATATTTATAAGTTGTTTATTGACTTTTACTTTTCTAATAAGAAAAAATTAAAGTAAATTACATGCAAAACTAAAAATTGTTTTTGCTTTTTTCTTTCTTCAACAAAATCCTTTCAGTTAAGAATAGTTATTTCTTGGAAAAGTGTGAAACTTGGCTTTAGCTACTATGTTTGGCTGGATGGGAGGAACAGAAGACAAGGCGTCAAATGTGAACAAACAAAATGCCTTCATGACCCCAGGACTGATGTGGTGCTATCAGTCTCATCAGCAGCAATCCTGATATCTATACCTACTGAAATTTATCTCTGCCATGTAACTGGGCCTTCCTACAGGCTGACTATCAAACTCAGACCCCTAAAAAATTCACACGAATTCTACATATTCATGTAGGAAGAATAGAGGAAGATTCTCGTGAATGCTACATGACTATCTGTTCTGCATTTAAGTGTTACATTTTGATGGGATTTATCCTGGAATATCTGAATCTGTGTTATAATCAGTTGGGTAAACTGGAGGCCTTAGTTTTTGATGCTGGAGCAGCAATGCTATGGCCCCATCCCAATACGTTAGTCAATGGAAATCATAACATGCTATTTTCCCAAACTGCTGCCTCCAATTAATAGCTTTTAAAATACAGATCCTCCTGTTCACAACAGGTCAGAAAAGTAGATTTTAATAACAAAATGATGCGTTTAGAAAGCATCATTTGAAACAATGAGGCCCCTTTGGTACAAGGCATGATTGCAGTGGAGTACACTCCCATGTTATGGCCTTGAATTATTCCTGTTATGTCTGTTCTGCTTTGCTCTCGCCTCACTTAAAACCTGAACTTCATGAGCTGAGGTCCAAGGCAACATAGCCTGGTTCACTATCATATAACTCAATAGCCCACAGGTCACTTTCTTGTTTCTTGGAAAGAGAAGGCAGGCTTGTCTAACTGTCTGTCAAGCTGGTGAACTCCCACAGTTCCCCAGAGTGTAAACTGAAAGAAAATATAGCCCTTTCCTTGCCAACATTAACATAATGGAGAGCATGTAAACAGTTGGCTGGACAGATTGTTCCGGGGGGTGAAGCAAAGCAAGAGTGGCTTTCACTTAGACAATGAAATCTGCACTCTATATGCAAATGTCCTGGCTTCTGCTTCTGAGGCTTTTCACACTTTGGGATGCCCAGTCTCATAATTCTCTTACACTGCCTGCAAGATCAGAGCAGGGGGATCTCAGGTCTCTACCAGAGGAGTTCAGTTTCACTGACTTTAGGTGACCTTTGCTTCAAAGTAAAAGCTAAACTCCAGAGCTAGATTTTGGGGGGGAGGAGTTCTTTGTTTGCCTCTCACCCTTCCCTTCCTAGACTCTCCAAAATGGGTTTAGTTCTAGCTCTACCAAGGCTTTTGGTAAACCAGCTGAATATTATGGGTCTAAAAAATATGTAGCTAAAAAAAAAATTAAAAAATATGTAGCTACCTGTATATTACAGCAAGCACTGTGTTGAGGAATGATTGCATTGTCTTACAAATATGCACTGTGTGAACAGTAACAAAGGAAAACACAGGCAAGCCAAGGATGCCAGGTTGGGCCTTTGTGCTGTCAATCTTTTCTGTAAGTAAAGATGTGGCACAAAATTGTGATCAGAATTTTTAAATTCCATGTTTTCCTTTCCTCTCGTACTAAACTGTCAATGATGAGAAAGGGTCCAATTTTTTAAAAATATACACTAAAACAGAATGTACCATCAGAGTAAGATTCTGTCATTCACTGTAAAGGCAGAGATCTAAATTCAAAACAAAATGTTTCTTTTCTACTCTCGGGTTGTATTTGCAAATAGAGCTGAATTTCCAGTGAATGACTATACATATATTAATTTTTTTATAATTTATGAAAATATCTGTTGCTTTATTCCAAGGATTTTTCAAATATTTACATAAAAATTATATTTCATTTTACATTTATAGAAATCCTGAGGTGGTATTTATAATAGAAAATCTTCTATTGTAAAGGAAATATCTCATTAATCAGTATTTCCAACGGTATGGTGGTTGAGTAACAAGGGAAAAAATCCAGATCATTGAGAGCACATTTTAATTTTAGTGCATAGTGTTGATTACAAGGAAGAAAAATTCTTTAATAATAAATTTGAGCTAAATATACTGAATGTAAAACTGTTAGTTTTATTTTGTAAGTGAGTAAATGAATATTTAGTGTTCCTACCAAGTGCTGGATATAGCACAGTAGCAAGGAACTCATGACCTGAGCCACAGTAGGTACTGAGAACTTACTATCATATGAGAACTCTGAGAAGAGTGTGCAGTACTCTAGTCAGTGTGGGAAACAGAAAAGTGAAAACTTGGTGTCCTACCGCGAAGAATGCAATTTAATAGTAGAGATGAAACACATAAAATAAAAAACCGAGTAAGGAGAGGTTGAAGTGCTCAAAAAAAGTAGAGAAGTTAGAAAAAAATTCTGGCTTTAGGGATAGCGTCGATTTCATTAAATAAGTGACAGCTGTAGCAAATACTTGAAGGACCAGTAGAAGATCCCAGTAGGAGGAGATGAGATAAGGGGTAGAATATTCTTGTCAGGTGGAACAGCATGAGAATTACTCTTACTTGGCCAAATTACATATGGAGTATTACAGCCCATTGTAGGCACTGATCTTCATGAAAAATAATGACAAATTGAAACAATGTACAGAACAGGGTAGCCAGGATGGCCAGGCGATTTAAAAATCATGTGATCTGGCAATAGATGAAGGTTCTGAAGACACTGATCCTAAAATAAAAGGAAATTCATTAAAGGAGATAAGATAGCTGTCTTCACATACTTGAAAGTCATAATGTGAGGGAGGACTTGGACAGAGTCTGCATGGTGCTAGAAACAGAGCTGGTATCAACAGTAGGAACTAGACGGCGGATAGACTTCAACATGAGAAGTACATTTCTAACAGCAAAAGCTATCCAAAAATGGAAGGCAGAGCCTCACAGGAAGACCTCCAAGCAAGGCAGCAGGGATAGTGGGCGAAGCCATATCATCCGAGTTCAAGTCTTGTAAGCTGTATAATCATTGCTGCTTAACCTGTCTAATTTTTTGTCTCCTTATCTCTAAAATGCTGCTGCTGCTGCTGCTAAGTCACATCAGTTGTGTCCAACTCTGTGCGACCCCATAGACAGCAGCCCACAAGGCTCCGCCATCCCTGGGATTCTCCAGGCAAGAACACTAGAGTGGGTTGCCATTTCCTTTTCCAATGCATGAATGTGAAAAGTGAAAGTGAAGTCGCTCAGTTATGTCCGACTCTTAGCGACCCCATGGACTGCAGCCCACCAGGCTCCTCTGTCCATAGGATTTTCCAGGCAGAAGTACTGGAGTGGGTTGCCATTGCCTTCTCCAGTCTCTAAAATGGGAAAATTTATTTTCATAAAGCCATTCTGAGCATTTAAGTGCTTAACCTAGTGCCTGACATTGATGCTCTATAAATTTAGCAAGCCAAAGGCTGAGCAATATCATTATAGATGCAGATTGCAGCAGCAAATGATAATTTAAAGCTGATCAGACTTGTGATCTCTCTCCTCAATTCTAAAGCAAATAAATTAAGAAAGTAGAGCTATTTGGAGAAAGTTAAGTTGTACCAATCAAAAACAGAACAGAAAGCTGATGGCTACAAAAATGGAGGCGTTTTAAGAGTCATAGAATGAGTCAATGACAACCCACTCCAGTGTTCTTGCCTGGAGAATCCCAGAGACGGGGGAGCCTGGTGGGTTGCCGTCTATGGGGTCGCACAGAGTCGGACACGATTGAAGCGACTTAGCAGCAGCAGCAGCAGCAGACCATGAGGAAACTAATAAAGGCTGATGACTCTCAAAGAAGTAAAATAAATCAACAACAAACAACTATAACTCTCAGCTGAATGTGTGACTAGATTTTACCTTGAATGCTATCCCCAATTTATAGCAATTGTTAAATATCAAAACCCATTAAAAAACACACACACACACACTATCTGTCAATGTGAACCTATAAAAATGGCACAGTGTTGGATAACTTTATGTTATTATGGAAAAATGCTAAGGACAATGGAGAAAATCGCAATATTTTCTCTACAGATTAACAACCAAGTTTATCATTAGATTTTGCAGTCACATCAGTTAGGACAACTTTCTAAGAATATAAAGTCCATGGACTGTGGAAGAGTATTTTGGCTGTTCAGTATCAGCACTGCCTTCATAAATAGTACTAGTAGCCAAAGCTACAACTCCTTGTCAAAGATGTATATTTTATAACTCCCTCCTCAAAAAAAAATATATATATATTTGTATATATAATATATTTCTTAAGGAATTGGCTTCATCTTCACTGAGTAGGATTTCTTTGAAAGGACTGAATTCTATATTTAAACTTTTCTTCAAAATGGATATTTTGATTCAATCTATATAGAATACCCAGGGTTTTCCCTAGTAACTATAGTTCTTTTTGAAAAAAATTTCACAATATGTAGAAAGCAAGCTATACCATTACAAAAAATTCATAAAATTTAAGGAAACCTCTCAAGATATATATTGAGCATCTAACATGTAATTAGCATCAATTCCATAACGATTTCACAGTTACTTTTTGTTTTATCTACAGTTATCACTTTGGTTCAGAAATATTACTGCTGGTGCAGTGATGAGTTATTTTGTTCATCTTTGAAATAAGAATTTAATTAAAAAATCATGCACAAACATATGTACATAACTGAAAAAGTTCTAAAATATCTAATGCTGCAGTATGGGTAAGGAGTATTTCTGAATGGTTAGAACTGAGCTGTTTATCTTTTGCCTTTTTAATTTATGCATATCTTTTTAAAATTTATTTTCTAATTGAAGGATAATTGCTTTACAGAGTTTTGTTTCCTGCCAAATCTTAATTGTTTAAAATTTTAACAGAGTATGCACTATATTTGTAAAAAAAAAAAAATAAAAACAAAAAGTAAAATTATTTTCTATCCAAAGCAAATTCTAAAACAATTATCGTAAAGTCTACCCATCTAATATTTAAGGTTCTATGGAAGTTATACTTCAAAAGTTTATGAAATCATGATCAGTTTATACTTAAGGCTCAAGTTTTGAAACGTGACTCAATATATAGAGAATTTGAAAATTGTAGTTAGAGCTAGCATCCTTGATAGTAGAAATATTTTGTGAGCCACAAAAATAATTTAACTTTTCTAGTAGCCACATTAAAATACAAATAAACATGTGAACTTAATTTTTAAAATGTGTTCTATTTAACTCCTTATATCTAAAATATTGTTATTTTAATGTCTAGGAGACTCATCTAACCTTGGCACTAATTCAGATTAGAAAATGTATACCTAAGATTTATTGTTACGTCAAGACTCTCAGAGTGTATTAGTGAGATCTTTGTTAAGTAATAATTTTTGGCTTCCAACAAACATAAACATAATCTCTTTTTGGGAAAAAAAATATCCTCCATTTGGTTTCTCAGGATACTCATAGATTATAAACTCACAATGAAAAATAAAAGTCCAAATAAGCAAATACCATGACTTTATGACAGCTGCAAGGATAATTAATTTGAGCTTTAGAAACTTCAGATTCTTGATTTATTAGATACATTAACATAACATAAGAAAGATTAAGAAAAAGCAGATGCATTTTTGAAACAAAGCATAAGAATATACCTATTTTAAAAAACCTAAAGCAGAATAAAAGAACAAAACAATATGGCATGAAAAAAACCAATGAATGGGTCACTGAAGAAATCAAAGAGGAAATCAAAAAATACCTAGAGACAAATGAAAATGAAAACACAATGGTCCAGAACCTATGAGATGCAGCAAAAGCAGTTCTTAGAGGGATGTCTATAGCAGTACAGGCTTATCTAAGCTTGTACTAAGGTTTTCTTGTCTAAGAAAACCAAAAAAATAATCTCAAATAAACAACATATATTCACATGTAAAGAAACTAGAGAAAGAAGAAAAAACAAAACTCAAAGTTAGGAGAAGGAGAGAAATCACAAACATCAGAGTAGAAATAAATGAAAGAGACTAAAAAAAAAAAGATCAGTAAAACTAAAAGCTGTTTTTTTGAAAAAAAGATAATTTTTTAAATTTGTGGATATTTTGTGTAAATGTGTATTTTCAAGGAATAAGAGCAATCAAATACATTTAAAATGTCATTATTGTGTCTGGGTCAGCTCCTGTAAAAAGGTCTTCAACTGTATTACTACCAGTGTCTGTGGGAAGACATGAGATTAGGGAGGTATTTCAGACATATTACCAGAAGGCTTTGGTGAGCAGTGGAGAAATAAGAAGAACTCAAAGATGATGTGACAGGAAGAATCTCAGCTCAATATATCATGTAGGGAGAAAATCTATATGGGAATGAGAGATTAACTATTTAATCAAAACTTTAATTATGTTTTAAATCAATCTCTTATCTCAAGCCCAATGGCTACAACTAGGCACAGAATCTAAACAATTGGCTTTATTATCTTCTATCTTATCAATATATATGTCCTGAGTTAACTGTTGTTGTTGTTCAGTTGCCCAGTTGCGTCTGACTGTTACTGCAGCATGCCAGGTCTCCCTGTCCCTCATCAATTTTCCCAAGTTCATGTCCATTGCGTATTAAGATGATACTACATATTTAATAAAAATTACAATTACATTGCATTAATTCTTGTATTTGCACATGGTCCAGAAGATGGAGCACTTCCTTATTAGTCAATAAAACTAGTTTCTAGACTCAGAGCTTCAGTAGTATAATAAAATTTTAAGAATCACTGTCTATAATAATACTTTAAGAATCATCCTGTATATCGATATCTATGAAATGGGATTAAATGTGGTGATCCGCTTCTGCTATAATTTAATGTAAATGTATGTGATGTAATATTGAAATATTTGAAAGCAAGAGGCAATGGCACCCCACTCCAGTACTCTTGCCTGGAAAATCCCATGGACGGAGGAGCCTGGTAGGCTGCAGTCCATGGGGTTGCTAAGAGTCGGACACGACTGAGCGACTTCACTTTCACTTTTCACTTTCATGCATTGAAGAAGGAAATGGCAACCCACTCCAGTATTCTTGCCTGGAGAATCCCAGAGATGGGGGAGCCTGGGGGGCTGCCATCTATGGGGTCGCACAGAGTTGGACACGACTGAAGCGACTTAGCAGCAGCAGCAGCAGCAGCTGTATATGGTTTTTGAACATTGTAATATGTCTGTTTGCTGTTGATGTGCTGTACTATACAAAGGTTCATTTTTAACAAATTGCCTCTTAGCATCTAGATCTGGATTTTACTCGGTCACTCTCTCTCATACACACAAACATCATAACATTTATCTAGTGTTAATTATTTCAAGTGCTTATATTTCACCCCTCATATCTTTCATGGTTTAAATAAAGCTATATTCCAATTTTTTCAATGATTTAAGCTCAAGTACCTCATCACTTTCTTGATCTTAATGTTGTAATGGTATAGTTGTAAGAATTTTTTCTGCAATCCTTATTTTTTCCCATTATTATATTCACACATTCTGAATTGATAAGCTATAAGTGAACTACTCTAAGAACACACGTTAGATTGTGTATTTCATATTTCTAGCTCTCATTTGTAAAATAAGATTTATAGACACAGTAGATGAATTTGCAAGCTAACCATAAAAAGTTGCATCTAAAATTTATAAAACCTTCTTGACAATTTATAATCATTATAATACTGTCTTTTCTGAGAAAGTAACATATTATTGTATTAATTTATTACAGTATTAATTGATTGAAATGCTAATAGTAGTGAAAATTTAGAACTATCCATTTTTCTCCATTGCTCATTGAATTGAAAAATGTGTTGTATGAAGTGCCAGCAGAAAATAGTCGTAGCATTTATCCACTTTACTGGAAGCTCCAAATCATGATTAGATATAACTGGTAAAAAATAAACAATGTTAAAGCCTATTCCAACCCATGTTAGTTGCCCCTGTTCTAGAGTTTTAAGGCTTTATTCTTATCTATCAGCTTGGGGGAAATGGTGGGCTAATTCCAGTTTTCTGCTTAATTTCTATTGAGCTATCTGTCATTGTCATTAACATTTATTCACATATTTAGCAATTACTTACTGAACTCCTACTATGCAATGAGCAAGGTTTTAGGTACCAGGAACACAGTAGTTGTTCAGTCGCTATGTTGTGTCTGAGTCAGTGCACACAGCACGCCAGGCTTCCCTGTCCTTCATTATCTCCCTGAATTTGCTCAAACTCATGTCCATTGAGTCAGTGATGTCATCCAACCATCTCATCCCCTGTCACCCCCTTCTCTTGCCCTCAATTTTTGCCAGCATCAGGGTCTTTTCCAGCCAGTCGGCTCTTCACATGAGGTGGCCAAAGTATTGGAGCTTCAGCATCAGTCCTTCCAATGAATATTCAGGGTTAAAGACAAATTACTTTCTTATGAAGATTACATTCTAGCAATCCTTGTCATTTACATAGTTTAAATAAGACAGTCTTACATTTTTTTTTCCAATTGTGGAGCTCAATGAACACATAAAGATATAACTTACAATTAAATACCAAAAAGTGATCTGATGGAGAATCNAAGACAAATTACTTTCTTATGAAGATTACATTCTAGCAATCCTTGTCATTTACATAGTTTAAATAAGACAGTCTTACATTTTTTTTTCCAATTGTGGAGCTCAATGAACACATAAAGATATAACTTACAATTAAATACCAAAAAGTGATCTGATGGAGAATCATACAGAATAGTGTAATAGAGTAGGCCAATGTGGCTATACTGAAGTGAGAGTGACTGTCACTGATTGGCAATGACAGGGAAAATATGGGTTAAAGTCCAAGTTCTGTGACAACTTAGGGACTTGAAAGGAATTTAAATTGTGTTCTGTTGGAATGGGAAACCAGTGGAGGGCTCTGATTCTTGGAATATAAATACTTTTGTGTTTATTTCAAATCTATAATCTAAGAGGTAATTTGTAAAAAATGAACCCTAATTGTATAGTAAGCCACAAATTATGTCTCCCTGGATCATAAAAAGAATGACATGATCTGAGTTATATTTTATAAAAGTCCTTTTGGTTCATCTTGACTTACAGAATGAGGGTTAGGAGAGAAAACAAGACCAGGTAGTTCAGGCTTGAATTAAAGTGGTTTGTAAAAGTAATAGAAAGTGGATGTAGAATACATTTTGGAGACAACCAGCTGTATTAGTTTATATGTTGATTACACATATCCACATTACCTGTACATTATATACATGCAAAGTGCAGAGGGAAAAAAGATCAGTTCAAGATACCTGTGAGGTTTCTGGCCTGAAGCAGTTGATATATAGTGGCACCATTTATTGAAAGCTTCTCTGGTGGCTCAGATGGTAAAGAGTCTGCCTGCAATGCAGGAGACCAGGGTTCGATCCCTGGATTGGGGAGATCCCCTGGAGGAGCATGGCAAGCCACTCCAGTATTTCTTGCCTGTCAGGCTACAGTCCATAGGGTCACAAAAAGTTGGACATGACTGAGCGACTAAGCACACACACCATTTATTGAGACAGCAATGACTGGAGGAGGAGCAAGTTTGGGATTATCGATACTTTAGGCAGATGAGAGTTGTGTGCATAGAACCACTGAGTAAAGTTCAACTAGTTGTCAGGTATGGGATTAGGATGAGGTGAGTGTGTGATACTTGACTTGGGTGCAAAATTTAAGGGGTAGTCAAAAAACTTAGTAATCAAGGTAAATACTATTTTAGTGCAATAGTTTAAAAATATTTTCAAGAATCAAAAATTAATCATGAGCAAAATATAAAAAGTATAAGTAAAGACAGGACCAGAAGCAGTGTCATGCACTATAGCAGAGTCTGAGGCAGAAGGAAAAAGATGTGTATAGCTGACATTACCCTATGCCCAAGGCCAGGGGTGGCGGCCGGGAGGAGCAACCCCATGTCCAAGGAGCAGTGGCTGTGTGGGCGGGCGCAGAAGGGCCTAGAGGAGATATTCCACGGTCAAGGTCAGGAGGGGCAGCAGTGAGGAGACACTCCTCGTCCAAGGTAAGGAGCAGCGGCTGTGCATTGCTAGAGAAACTGTGAAGAGATACCCCACGTCCAAGGTAAGAGAAACCCAAGTAAGACGGTAGGTGTTGCAAGAGGGCANGGCAGGAGGAGAAGGGGACGACAGAAGATGAGATGGCTGGATGGCATCATGGACTCGATGGGCGTGAGTCTGAGTGAACTCTGGGAGTTGGTGATGGACAGGGAGGCCTGGCGTGCTGCGATTCATGGGGTCACAAAGAGTTGGACAAGACTGAGTGACTGAACTGAACACTGAAATAATAACTAGTCTTTCATAGGGACAGAGTTTCAGTGTAGAAAGGTAACAATCTTAGGAGATATATAGTGTTGAGAGTTGCACAACAATGTGAATGTACAAAGAACCACTGAACTGTATAGTTAAATATGGTTAGAATAGTAGGTTTTATGTTATGTTACTTTTTTCACAGAAAAAAAATTTTAATCTATTCAATATTAAGTAATAGTTAATATTCAATTACATCACTCACATCACCTTAATCTTGGCCCTGCTGATTGTGCATGGCATAAATACAAAAGTCACCACCTCATTACAGTTATGTGAATGGTGCTCCAGGAGCTGGATTATGTACAATCTCCATGGCAATTCATAGTGACCCTGTGTATACTAAAACTTCCCTGACAAAAAAGCATCATTAATATGTTTCATCTTTTGTGCTCAACATCAATAATTATTACAGAAATGCAAATCAAAACTACAATGAAGTATCACTTCACACTGCTCAGAAAGGTCATCACCAAGAAGTCTACAAATAATAAATGCTGAAGAGGGTGTGGAGCAAAGAAAATCTTCCTACACTGTTGGTGGGAATGTAAATCAATGCAGCCACAATGGAAAACATATTGAAGTTCTTTAAACACAAAAAATAAAATTATGATAAGATCCATCAATTCCACTATTGGGCATATATCTGGAAAATATTGAAATTCTAATTTGAAAGATACATACAGTATGACACAGCAATCCCACTCCTGGGTATATACCCAGAGAAAATCATAATCTGCAAAGCCCAGTGTTCATTGAAACACTATTTACATCAGCCAGGACATGGAAACAACAATGTCCATCAACCAGAGGAATGGATAAAGAATGGAACATATATAAAATGGAATATTACTCAGCATAGGAACAAAATAATGCCATTTGAAGCAATATGGATGGACCTAGAGATTGTCATCAGAGAAGGCAATGGCACCCCACTCCAGTACTCTTGCCTGGAAAATCCCATGGATGGAGGAGCCTGGTAGGCTGCAGTCCGTGGGGTCGCTAAGAGTCGGAAATGACTGAGTGACTTCACTTTCACTTTCCACTTTCATGCATTGGAGAAGGAAACGGCACAAAGTGTTCTTGCCTGGAGAATCCCAGGGATGGGGGAGCCTGGTGGGCTGCTGCCTATGGTGTTGCACAGAGTCAGACACGACTGAAGTGACTAATCAGCAGCAGAGATTGTCATACTGTGTAAAGTCAGACACAGAAAGGCAAATATCACATGATAGCACTTATGTGGAATCCGAAAAGCAAAACAAAGAAAGGTACCAGTGAATATATTTACAAAACAAAAATGAAGTCACAGATGTTGTAAACAAACATAGTTATCAGGGGATGGGAGAAGGGACAAATTGGGAGACTAGAATTGACATATATCCACTACTGTATCTAAAATAGATAACTAATAAGAACCTGGAGTATAGTACAGGAACTCTACTCAATAATCTGTAATGTCCTATATGGGAAATAATCTTTAAAAAGAGAGAATATATGTATATGTATAACTGAATCACTTTGTTGTATACCTGAAACTGACACAATAAATCAACTCTGTTGTTCAGTCGCTCAGTCATGTCTGATTCTTTGCAACTCTATGGACTGCAACACACCAGGCTTCCCTGTCCTTCACTGTCTCTTGGAGATGCTCACACTCATGTCCATTGAGTCCATGATGTCATCCAGTCATCTTGTCCTTGTCTCCTCCTGCCTTCAATCTTTCCCAGCATCAGGGTCTTTTCTAATGAGTTGGCTCTTCGCATCAGGTGGCCAAAGTATTGAAACTGAAGCTTCAGCATCAGTCCTTCCAATGAATATTCAGTTGATTTTCTTTAGGATTGACTGGTTTGATCTCCTTGTAGTCCAAGGGACTCTCAAGAGTCTTATTCAGCAACACAGTTTGAAGGCATCAATTTTTCAGCGCTCAGCCTTTTTTATCGTCCATACATAACTACTGATTATATGGGTCTTTGTCGGCAACATAACATCTTGGCTTTTTTAAGCTGTCTAGGTTTGTCATTACTTTTCTTCCAAGGAGTAAGTGTGTTTTAATTTCATGACAGCAGTCACCATCCACTGATTTTGGAGACCAAGAAAATAAAGTCTGTTTATTGCCACTGTCTCCCCATCTATTTGCCATCAAGTGTTGGGGCCAGATGCCGTGATCTTAGTTTCTTGAATGTTAAATTTTAAGCCAGCATTTTCACTGTACTCCAATTAAAAAATTTTAAAAACTATTCTTGTATTTACAAGAATACAAGTCATGGAACATCAGCAGAACATCACCAGAGAGCTAGAAAATGCCATTTGTAACAACAGGAACAAACCTAGATATTATCATACCAAGTGAAACAAGTCAGACAGAGAAAGACAAATATGATATGAGATCACTTATATGTTGAAGCTTAAAAAAGACACAAATAAACTTATTTACAAAACACCGACTTACCAACATAGAAAGCAAACATATGGTTACCAAAGGGGAAAGAGAGTGAGGAATAAATTAGGAGGTTGGGATTAACATATATACACTACTTTATATAAGATAGATAACTAACAAGGACTTACTGTATAGCACAGAGAACTATATTCAATATTTTGTAATATTTTATAAGGAAAAATAATCTGAAAAAGAATATATGTAGATATATTTAGATATCCATATCTCTCTATATATCACTGTGCTGTACACTATAGCTAAACTGACACAATACTGTAAAAAAAATACACTTTTATATATATATATGTATTTTATCTTTTGGATATACATATTATATCCATTTCATGAGTTCAACTAAAACAAGAGTACAGCTTATCACATTCAGTTCAGTTCAGTTCAGTCGCTCAGTCGTGTCCGACTCTTTGTGACCCCGTGAATCACAGTACGACAGGCCTCCCTGTCCATCACCATCTCCTGGAGTTCACTCAGACTCACGGTCATTGAGTCTGTGATGCCATCCAGCCATCTCATCCTCTGTCGTCCCCTTTTCCTCCTGCCCCCAATCCCTCCCAGCATCAGAGTCTTTTCCAGTGAGTCAACTCTTCGCATGAGGTGGCCAAAGTACTGGAGTTTCAGC
>SJYA01001566.1:150667-229635 GCA_006410615.1 Neotragus moschatus | reverse complement strand
GTATTCTCCAACACCGCAGTTCAAAAGCATCAATTCTTCAGAGTTCAGCCTTCTCCACAGTTCAACTCTCGCATCCATACATGACTACTGGAAAAACCATAGCCTTGACTAGATGGACCTTAGTCGGCAAAGTAATGTCTTTGCTTTTGAATATGCTCTCTAGGTTGCTCATAACTTTTCTTCCAAGGAGTAAGCATCTTTTGATTTCATGGCTGCAATCACCATTTGCATATATTCTCTTACAAATACATATATATTATATATATATATATATATACCAAATATACCAATACACACACAAACACACACAGATTTACTGATCTCCAAGTCTGTATCAGGCTGTCTACCAAATATTTCATATTTAATTTATATTAAATTTAATAATTTAACCTATATAACAACATTATAATATGGATGAGGAGGAATACAAATTGAAATAATTAATGGGATCCCAGTTTTGTTCACATATAATAGATACAGAATATTTTATTATCTATAGTGTTAATGAGACTATAGAAGTCAATTGGTTTCATATATTACTCTGTGTTGATTAGTATTATTTTTATAAAGTGCCACCTGGAGATGTGGCTCCTAAGACAGCAGTATATGTATTGGCCTGAAACTTCTGTTTTATTTATTTAATATGAGCTCCTGAAGATATAATGCTCTTCAACAACTAGGTTGATTATAATGATAAACATTCTTAAGAATCAGTGAACTAAAATGGACAGGAATGGGAAAATTCAATTCAGATGACCATTATATCTACTACTGTGGGCAATAATCCCATAGAAAAGATGGAGTAGCCTTCATAATCAACAAAAGAGTCCAAAATGCAGTACTTGGGTGCAACCTCAAAAATGACAGAATGACCTCTGTTAGTTTCCAAGGCAAGCCATTCAACATACAGTAATTCAAGTCTATGTTCCAACCACTGATGCTGAAGAAGCTGAAGTTGATCAGTTCTATGAAGACCTGGAAGATCTCCTAGAACTAACACCAAAAATTGATGTTCTGGGGATTGGAATATAAAAGTAGGAAGTCAAGAGAGACGTGGAGTAATAGGCAAGTTTGGCCTTGGAGAACAAAATGAAGCAGGGCAAAGGCTAACTGATTTCTTCTGCTAAGAGAATGCCCTGGTCATAGCAAATACCCTTTTCCAACAACACAAGAGACTATTTTACACATGCAAGTCACCAAATAGTCAATAAGAAACCAAATTGATTACGTTGTTTGTAGCTGAAGATGGAAAAGTTGTATATAGCCAGCAAAAACAGGACCCCTAGCTTCTCATAGCAAAATTCAGGCTTAAATGAAAGCAAGTGAGGATAACTACATGCCAGCAAAGTACAGCTTGAATCAAATCCCCTATGAATATGCAGTGAAGGCAACAAATAGATTCAAGGGATTAGATCTAATAAACAGTGTGCCTGAAGACCTGTGGATGGAGGTCAGTATAATATCATACAGAAGGCAGTGAACAAAACCATCCCAAAGAAAAAGAAAAGCAAGAAGGCAAAGTGTTGTCTGAGGTGACTTTGCAAATAGCTGAAGAAATAAGAGAAGTGAAAAGGAAGGGAGAAAGGGAAAGGTACAGCCAATTAAATGCAGAGTTCCAAAGAATAGCACGGAGAGACAAGAAGGCCTTCTTCAATGAACAGTGTATAAAACTAGACTATAACAACAGAAGGGGAAAGA
Organism: Neotragus moschatus; assembly: GCA_006410615.1. Lineage (NCBI taxonomy): Eukaryota > Metazoa > Chordata > Mammalia > Artiodactyla > Bovidae > Neotragus > Neotragus moschatus. Next base: position 227,937 of record SJYA01001566.1, on the reverse strand, counting down.
CTAGAGATCTCTTAAGGAAAATTGAAAATATCAGTGTAACATTTTGGCCAAAGATAGGCCCAATAAAGGACAGAAATGATATAGACCTAGTAGATGCTGAAGAGATCAAAAAGTGATGGAAAGGATACACGGAATAACTGCACAAAAAAGATCTTCATGAACTGGATTACTATGATGGATGATCAGTCACTCTGAGACAGACATTCTGGAGTGTGAAGTCAATGGACCTTAGGAACCTCTGCTGTTAATAATGCTAGGGCATGTGACGGAATTCCAGTAGAGCTATTCAAAATCCTAAAGGATGATGCCATCACGGTGTTGTATTCAGTATGTCAGCAAGTCTGGGAGACCCAGCAGTGGCCACAGGACTCCTTATCCCAATTGCCAAGAAGGGTAGTACTAAAGAATGTGCTAACCATCAGACAATTGCACTCATCTCCCACGCTAGTAAGATCATATTTAAAATCTTGCATGCTAGGCTTCAGCATTATATGAAGCAAGAACTTCCAGATGTCCAAGCTGGTTTAGAAAAGCAAAAGGAACCAGAGATCAATGTATCAACACTCACTGGATCATAGAGAAAGCAAGGGAATTCCAGAAAAACATCCACTTCTGTTTCATTGACTATGCTAAAGCCTTTGACTATGTGTATCATAACAAAATGTGGAAAGCTCTTAAAGAGAGGGGAATACCAGACCATCTTACCTGTCTCCTGAGAAACCTGCATGCAGGCCAAGAAGCAACAGTTAGAATTATTCCAAGATTGAGAAAGGAGTGACAGGGCTGTCTGTTGTCACACTGTTTAACCTATACCCTGAGAACATCACGAGAAATACCAGGCTGGATGAGTTACAAGCCAGAATCAAGATAGGTGGGAGAAATACCAACAACCTCAGATACACAGATGATACCACTCTAGTGGCAGAAAGTGAAGAGGAACTAAAAAGCCTCTTTATGAGGGTGAAAGAGGAGAGTGAAAGAGCTGGCTTAACACTAAATATTAAAAAAACTAAGATCATGTCATCTGGCCCCATTACTTCGTGGCATGTAAAAGGGTGGAAAGGTGGAATTAGTGATAGATTTCCTCTTCTTGGGCTTTAAAATCCCTTTGGATGGTGACTGCAGCCATGAAATCAGAAGATGATTGCTTCTTGGCAGGAAAGCTATGACAAACCTAGACTGTGTTGAAAAGCAGAGACATTACTCTGCTGACCAAGGTCTATATAATCAAGGCTATGGTCACCCCAGGGGTCATGTATGGCTGTGAGAGGTGGAGTACAAAAAAGGCAGAGTGCCAACAAATTGACTCCTTTGAACTGTGGTGCTGGAGAAGACTCCTGAAAATCCCTTGGACAGCAAGGAGATCAAATCAGTCAATCTTAAGGTAAATCAATCCTGAACACTCATTGGAAGGACTGATGCTGAAGCTACAGTATTTTGGTCATCTGATGCAAACAACTGACTCACTGGAAAAGTCCCTGATGCTGGGAAAGATTGACGGTAGGAGAAGAAGGCATGAGAGGATGAGAGGATGGGATGGCTGGATGCATCACTGATGCAATGGACATGAACTCGGGCAAACTTCAGGAGATGGTGAGGGACAGAGAGGCCTGGCATTTTGCAGTCCATGGGGTCACGAAGAGTTGGATAGAACTGAGCAACTAAGCATAGTACAACACAGCACAGCAAATAATTGGAAAATGTCTGACAACAACAATAGTGAATGTGATATAATCTGGAGATGTCCTTAGGAAACAATTTATCTGGGAAAATATTCATAATATTTTGTTAATTTGGGGAGGCAAGGGTGACAAACAGATTTTCCAAAAGTTTAAAGGCACCAGACTAATAGATCAATTGTTAACCGTGAATGGTGACTATTCATGACTATATTTTGTTTTCACTAACCTATAATTTCTACTTTTTATCACTAAGATACTATATTAATATATATCCAAATTTTCAAATTAAAGCCCACACTACAAAACAGATGTTTTTATTTATTCAAATTTTTAATGTTTATTATTTTTTAATTAATAAACAGAAACATCTGTTTTGTAGTTTGGGCTTTAATTTGAAAATTAACTAATGTTGATTACTTCAATGATCACAGATTCTAAACTTTACAAAGGATACAAACTTTCTATTTGCTGGTGGTAGTATCTTTTGTTTTGCTTATAACCAGTTATACAAATTTCTAGGTAAGATGATAGCAAACGGGGGTTAGATGTTCTTCTCCCAGATCCTGATTGAAATGATGAAGGAGAAATGAAAAATGTGGTGGGCTAATTAGGGAATAGTGCCAAACACAGACATAAAGGAATTGCTGCCAGATATAGTGAAATTTATATGAATGGTAATTATATTTCTAATTTACAGATTATATAATTTCTAGTTTATAGGTTATACTTATAATCACATAATGCTACTTCAAAAGAAAGACCCAGCATGTTGAGAGAAATTATATAAAAGGGTCGGTAAATGCCTTCAAAATTTCCTAATTTCAACTGGCATTTAGAAACCACTTGAAGTACTAGAGCTGTTATACTTACACTCCATTTCCAGGACTCAAAACACCTATAGCATTTAAGAGCAATACTGTCTTCATGTTCCTCCCTCCCTTCCCCCACCCAGTCTATGTTTTCTTTAATTTCCTTCAAAGTTCAATGAAGTTTTTATCCAAATTTTTTCTCTGTATTGGTGTCTGTAATCAAAATATCTTGTCTCCTCATCTATCTTTTGCATGCATTATGTGCTTTTTTTATTCCACAAAAATTTGCACAAGACCCACATTTAATGCATCATTTTTCTCTTTATGTATCTTTGAAAGGATTCAAATCTATCCAAGCATGCTAAGTGCCAAGCTTAATGATACTAAAGGAGTCTTCTTGGGAGACAAGTGGGTCTCTATGTGCAGTGTTACACTGCTTACAGAAGCACAAAGATAGGAATTACAGCAGTTCTCTTGTTAGGAACTACACAAGCCAGAAATCTACAGTGACAATTTTAAAGTACTGAAAGAACCCAGAATTCTATAACCAGAGAAAATGTCAAAATAAAGGGTAATTAGTCTTTTGCAGACAAACAAGACCATAGAATTATTATCAGCAGAACTACTCTACAAGAAATTTTAGAATAAATTCTACAGGTAGAAGCAATATGACACCATACAGATATCTAGTATATATGAAAAATGAAGATCTCTGGAAGTGGCTAAAATGCAGGTATATATGAGACATTTTTATTATTTTAAAACTGTATATCTAAAACAAAAATAGTAGTAATTATATTGAGTTTATAGTATATGTAAAAGTAAACTGTATAACAACAATATTACAAAAGATAGGAAGGAGGAGTGAAGAGTATACTCATTAGAAGTTTCTATCTGAAGTACTATGATGTTTAAAGTTAGTCTCAGAGCTGGATGATTTGGGTTCATTCAGGATTTAAAAGGGGCTTCCCTCGTTGCTCAGATGGTAAAGAATCTGCCTGCAAAGCAGGACACCCTGGTTTGATCCCTGGGTCAGGAAGATCTCCTGGAGAAGGGAATTGCTACCCATTCCAATATTCTTGTCTGGAGAATTTCAAGCACAGAGGAACCTGGCAGGCTACAGTCCATGGTGTCACAAAGAGCTGAACACAACTGAGTGGCTAACAGTTTCATTTTTTCAGAATTTTAAGAGGAAAGGACATAACTGAGGTGTTTAACATTATAAATTCTGTACCAGCAATTACACCCTGTAGGGAGTATTTCTGTCTCACTACTAAACTAGAAGCACTTATTTGGGAAAAAAAATTTACACATTGTCAGTTGTGATAAAAACACTAAGTTTCTGAAATAATGATAAATCTTCTCAGGAGGAAATTCAAGTTTAGGCTTATAATCAAGGCTTTTAAATTTTGTTCTATCACTTCCCTTCTCTTTATTAGTGAATTTTAGAAGATCTGGAGAGGAAATAAGTCCAGCAAAGTTCTACCAGTGAAGCCCTCAAAAATCTGTTACAACATAATGAAAGTAGTCCCCCAAAAGGTCAGACATCATTTTCATAAGAAATAAAACCACAAGAGGGAAAAAGTTAAAAAGGGAACAGCAAAATTGAGAAAGACACAAAAGAGTGAGTAAGTATGATAAAGTCTACATGTCATTAAAATGATTTGTCAGTTCTATCAGTTTAAGGCAAAATCAAGTTGGGAGCAAACTGATAAACGTTTTCAATAAACAAATTGCAGGTTTAGTCACTTAGTATATCTTTAGCTGAACAAATGAATCTTGACTAAATAACCAATTCAATATTGGCCATTGACATTGAAGTTTCAAAGACAATGCCTGTACTGTGCTGAGCCATAGTTTGAGGCAAAAGTAAAAGAAATTAATACTAATCTGTCTTTAAATGTGATACTTTATTCATATGCATTTTCTACATTAGTATTTATTTTTGTACATTTTGCACTATACTTACCTTGATTATTTAATTTTCCAGCACCTCTCTACATTTTATCCCCAAGATAAATTCCTCACCAATCGCCTTCTAGTTCTGGCTATAAAGGGTAATTAACCGCAGAGTACTTCCACTGCTAAAATCTTTGCTCTGTGTGGTGTTCTCCACTCCAGAATTCTTGCCTGGAGAATCCCAGGGACGGGGTTGCACAGAGTCGGACACAACTGAAGTGACTTAGCAGCAGCAGCAGCAGCAGCATGTGGTGTTCTAATTGTAATTTAAAACAAAAAGTCACTTGATGTGATGAATGAAATTCCAGATCATATCTACTTTATATTCAGTTAATCATAGGGTCCTTCACATACTTGAACTATGATGGTTAGAAGGCATTTAAAGTATGAGCTTTTGTTTTATTATGAAAAAGCAGAACATTTCTTCCCATGAATAACATAAAGGAATAAGACCAATTAGCAGCTCTGGGTTATGCATTTCTCTGTTTCCAGAGAATAGAGGTCATTGGTTAAAAATGAAGTAGAGTAAAAGTTTTAATTCTCCCTCCAACTATCTCCCCCATCCAATCCCCCCGGGAGAAAGAAGCTGGAAGACTGCCATCCAGTCAAACTGTCTTTGTGAAGAGAATCTTTCAACAATACAGGAGACGCAGGTCTTCACCCAATGAGGATACACAGTGTGAGAAAAAGTCATACACAGGGAGCCAGGTTTCTTTAACAGGCTTTTTATTGGGTCCAGTTTATAAAATGTACATTGTTTATTTTGCCACAGACTTGTGAGAATATGTATTGTCTCTGTTGTTAAGATATCTGAGTCTTTGTATCTACTATGTACAGTTGCTATAGTTGAAAGATAGGGTTTTAATAAAAATATCAATTGAGAGTGATGATATTTCCTAATGAAGAAATTTCTCCTAATCTATCCTAAACTCACAAAACAGTTTCAGAAAAAAAAATTTTCTTCCAAAGAAAAGTTTGATAAAATACGTTCTAACTGGTCCCAAGTTAGTATATAATTACTCAGCTGATTAGGATGAGAAATTAATTTATTATTAGCTCAAGATGAGTCTTAAATATGTCTAAATCAGAACTGACATCTGGGACATTATAACAGCACAAAAGAAGTCATTTAATTATACTCAAATGTGTTACATGATCAAGTGACCAAAGCGGGCCTGCTTCTTTCATTTGATTAAGAGAAACAGAGAAAGAAAAACAGGATGGGGCTCATATTCCAGCAGAGAGTAGAGAATAAAGAGAATAAAGTGATGCCAGAGAAAGCAAAGAGAAATAGAGAAGAGAGATTTAGCTGACTTGACAAATCTCAGAATAAAATTACTTGAAAGTGTGAAAGATATTTTACTTAATTCCATCTATTTGGTGAGGTTGCCTGAGGAGCTGGAAACAGATTCTGAACCCAAGAACTTTAATTAAGTCAAGTATTGGGGTGGGGTGGGGGTGGGAGTTAACATTAATTCAATTATCAACAAAGAAAGTATTCAAAATAAAGATTAGCATGTGTAAAATACTCCAATTACAATGAACAAACAATTCTTCAATAATGTTTGTCAAAGATATAACTTTGGCAAAGATATAACTGCTGACTCCCACATATTATTAAACTCATCTTAAATCATTGGCAAAATTTTAACTGACTTCCGTACTATCTATTCTCATTTGTTTCTTAACTATCCTTTTCTATTTAGGTTTGCTTGTTTTTATAATATGTAAAATATTCCCTTTGCCATACTGTTTATTCTTTAAAGTTCTTTTGCTAATTTCTTTTTGTACAGTTACATTCTAGCTAACAACATTTTGATCTATCCTTTGCTTATATTTTTACAACATAAATATAATTCTAGCTTTTCCCACTGGGTCAAAAATGTTCCCTTTTTTCCTTAAGTATTATTTCCAGGCATATTTAAGTTTCATCCCCTGAGGGCTCCTCTTGTTTTATTCAAAACTTTTCCCACATTAAAAAATGAACTGTTTTTTTTTTTTTTTTAGCAAAGTTAAGCCACTGAATAGAGAATTTAAAAACACTTATTCCTAATTTGGGTCTTATTATTCTAAATTTATTTTATTAAATGTATTATGACAGAAGTGAAACTTTTCACAAGGAAATCACAAATTTTCACAAGGAAATTTATGAAAAATAAAACACATGAGTATCTTGTGTTGAGTATGTTATAACTTTTTCATTCTAGGTTGGGACAGTTTGTAATAACCCTTCGTACTTGTTAAATGTCTAGGACTTATATACTAGGGTATGGTATATAGTATTTTTGAGAAAACTGTTTACCTTAATCATTTATGTTTTTCTTCTTTTTGCCTTGAATGTTTATGTCTGTGTGTATGTGTGTGTATATGAGTGAGCATGATTAAGACTGTCTTAGTATCTAGAGTTACACAACAATATCTGTAAAAATAGAAATTATGTGCTTTGTCTCTACTACCTAAAAAATTCCCAGAACAAATTATTAGAAATTTCACCATCTCAGGTTTAGTGGGTGCAAACGATTACATACTGAATAGATGGTCAACAGGGTCCTACTGTATAGCACAGGGAACTATTTCCAATATTTTGGGATGGACCATAATGGAAAAGAATATAAAAAAGAATATATGATACAATATATATAGTATATGTTTAACTGAGTCATTTTGCAATATAGTGGAAATTAACACAACATTGTAAGCCATCTATAGTTCAATAAAAAAAGGAATTTCATTACCTGACATTTGATGTAAACAAATTGGTTTATAAAAAAATTGAGCTAAGTATGTTTAGTATTGGCACATGGCAAATGTGTAATGAACGAATCATCTCTCCCAGGTAGCTACCTTGGGTTTAGTGCTGACGGTGCTTNAGTGGAAATTAACACAACATTGTAAGCCATCTATAGTTCAATAAAAAAAGGAATTTCATTACCTGACATTTGATGTAAACAAATTGGTTTATAAAAAAATTGAGCTAAGTATGTTTAGTATTGGCACATGGCAAATGTGTAATGAACGAATCATCTCTCCCAGGTAGCTACCTTGGGTTTAGTGCTGACGGTGCTTGTGCTGTATTCTGGCTGTACACACTGCTCTCCTGATCTGTTCCTACACTGGCAGTAACCTTTCAGTGAACCCATGAAAACAGTAATGTGTTAAGTAGAGCTCTTTCTTAGAAGGGTCTGCATGAGCAAATTGTCAAAAAAAAAAAAAGAAAAGAAAAGAAACTGTTAAAAGTGAAATCACAGCCTCTCTATGTTCCCAAGACTCCATAGATTTGTTGCCTGGCCTTTCTGGCCTTCAGACTCCTTATCTGCAAAGTGTGAGTGCTGACCTGGATCTTTGGTGTTAAACAGTATTTTGTGGTTATTAGGAGAGAGTTGAGATGCCATAAGGGCTGTCTGACAGAGTAAGAGAAAGGTTCAACAAAGAGGATTCTGGACTTTCCTGCCATAGATCAGCTGGATGTTCTCTTTTTGGTATTATCTACAATTCCACTCATTTCACATGCCAGCAAAGTAATGCTCAAAATTCTCCAACCCAGGCGTCAGCAGTACATGAACCGAGAAGTCCCAGATGTTCCAGCTGGATTTAGAAAAGGTAGAGGAACCAGAATCAAATTGCCAACATCTGTTGGATCATAGGGAAAAAATCAGAAGAATTCCAGAAAATACCTACTTCTGCTTCATTGACTACACTAAAGCCTTTGACTGTGTGGATCTCAACAAACTGTGGAAAATTCTTAGAGATGGGAATACCAGGCCATCTTACCTGCCTCCTGAGACATCTGTATGCAGGTCAAGAAGCAACAGTTACAACCAGACATGGAACAACAGACTGGTTCCAAATTGGGAGAGGAATACGTCAAGGCTTTATATTGTCACCCTGCTTATTGAGCTTATGTGCAGAATACATCGTGTGAAATGCCGGGCTAGATGAAGCACAAACTGGAATCAAGATTTCCAGGAGAAATATCAGTAACCTCAGATATGCAGATGACACCAATCTAATGCTGAAAGAGAAGAGGAACTAAAGAGCCTCTTGTGAAAAAGCTGGCTTAAAACTCAACATTTAAAAAACTAAGATCATGGCATCCAGACCCATCACTTCATAGGAAATAGATGGGGAAACAATGGAAGCAGTGACAGACTTTATTTTCTTGGGCTCCAAAAATCACTGCAGGTTGTGACTGCAGCCATGAAATTAAAAGAGGCTTCCTCCTTGGAAGAAAAGCTATGACAAACCCAGACATCATATTAAAAAGCAAGACATCACTTTGCTGACAAATATTAATCTAGTAAAAGTTATGGTTTTTCCAGTTGTCATGCATGGATGTGAGAGTTGGACCATAAAGAAGGCTGAGAGCTGAATAACTGATGCTTTGGAACTGTGGTATTGGAGAAGACTCCTGAGAGTCCCTTGGACTGCAAGAAGATCAAACCAGTCCATCCTAAAGGAAATCAACCCTGAATAATCATTGGAAGGACTGATGTTGAAGCTGAAGCTCCAATACTTTGGCCACCTAATGTGGATAGCAGACTATTTTAAAAAGACTCAGATGCTGGGAAAGATAGAAGGCAGGAGGAGAAGGGGACAACAGAGGATGGGATGGTTGGATAGCCTCACTAACTCAATGGACATGAGTTTGAACAAGCTCTGGAAGATGGTGAAGAACAGGAAAGCCTGGCCTGCTGCAGTCCATGGGGTCCCAAAGAGTCAGACATAACTGAAAAACTGAACAACAACAGCTATGGAGAATCCCCTGGACAGAGGAGCCTGGTGGCCTATAGCCCATAGAGTCACAAAGAGTCAGACATGACTGACTGACTAACCCACACACTATGGATATTGGGGTCTCAGAAAATTTTCAGTGGACACACTTTAGAACCATTTAATGTCCTTTTCTGTTTTAAAAGCTGGTTTTCTTATTGATTAAATATAACACATAAATTATAATAATCATGTTTTAATTGTAGCTTTCAGCTTTTGTAAGGTTCCACATTTATCATCTCATTTAATCATGTGTTAGGAAGGCAGATGGGAACCCTATTTTGCCGGTAGGAACTAGAGGCTCATCACATAGCCTGTGTTGCTNTTTAGAACCATTTAATGTCCTTTTCTGTTTTAAAAGCTGGTTTTCTTATTGATTAAATATAACACATAAATTATAATAATCATGTTTTAATTGTAGCTTTCAGCTTTTGTAAGGTTCCACATTTATCATCTCATTTAATCATGTGTTAGGAAGGCAGATGGGAACCCTATTTTGCCGGTAGGAACTAGAGGCTCATCACATAGCCTGTGTTGCTGACACGGGGCCTGGAATCCAGACTCCTCCCCCAGTGTCTGCTCCTCTCCACCATCTCTCCTTGTCTTAGGTCAGATCCCATGAGATAGTTGCCATTCTCCACTCTGATGTAAACTTGTTCATCTAACAGAAAAACCAGGGTTAATAAGTCTTGTGGCACATCTAAATTCAATGTTCCTAAATTATTCATGTCTCTTTATAGGAATTATACAAATAAGTTTACCCCAGATTTTTTCATCCTTACCACGGATGTTTTCATCCAGTTTAAGTATAATTAATTGATGCATGCTGTTGTGCTGTGTTTAGGTACTCAGTTGTGTCCAACTCTTTGTGACCTCATGGGCTATAGCCCACCAGGCTCCTCTGTCCATGGCGATTCTCCAGGCAAGAATATTGGAATGGATTGCCATGTCTTCCTCCAGGGGATCTTCCCAACCCAGGGATCGAACCCAGGTCTCTCACAATGCAGGTGGATTCTTTGTCATCTGAACCACCAGGGAAACCCAATTAACACATTAGCAATCTTACATAAAACTTTCTATTCCCTTTTCAAAACATAGCTGAGTGATGACCACAGGATAATTAATGCTTATATCCCACCTGCAAGTTCATCTTTCATTTATTTACCTGCACCTATTTTCTCCCACAAATTTTGATTTCCAAGACTCGGTTTTATTTGTTCCCCAAACTGATCATCCCAGTTTCCCTTGCTATTATAATCATATAATTATTTGTTACAAAAGCCTATGATATATAACTTTGAAAGAGGTTGTGTATGTGTGTGTGTATATGTGTATGTGTATGTGTGTGAAATATTGAATACTTTGGGGATATTGGATGAAGACAAGTCATTAACAATACTTTCAGATTAGTACTGATGGGGAAACCATAATAAAAATTTATAAAGATATGGTAGGAGTATCATCCTCAAGAGTAATTATTTTGTTCAATTGGTCTTGTTGCTGTTCAGTAGCTCAGTTGTATCTGACTCTTTGTGACCCCATGAATGGCAACGTACCAGGCTTCCCTGTCCTTCATCATCTCCTAAAGATTTGCTCAGACTCATGTGCATTGAGTCAGTGATTCTATCCAACCATCTCACCCTCTGTTGTCCCCTTCTCCTCCTGTCTTTAATCTTTCCCAGCATCGAGGTCTTTTCCAATCAGTCTTAAGCAATGCTAAAAGAGGCTACTATATTGCCTAATATTTATCTTATAGATATTCAACTTTTAGCCAGGTCTAATACAGGTGCTTATTGGGTTTATAAGCTGTATTTAAGGGCTTAAGCAACTATTTAGATAGTAGGAGGCTTTGAAAAAAAACAAACTGGAATTGTGGAATGTTTTCATTAATCTAATTGTACCATTAAATAGCAAAAAATTTTCATTAACTATTATTTATTGTCATTATAAACACTGTCATCATTGACCCAAGACTTGAAGATCATACTGTCCAAACTCAGACAGAGGGAAAATCTAGTTGAGCTAAAGAATTTGCAAGACTAGATGTAAAATAGTTATCTTACAATAAAGAAAATGGCATCGATCCAGAAAATACTTCTTGTTGATTCAAAGTGAGAGAACAATATAGGTATTCAATCTTCAATGTATATGTTTAAAGTTTGTTACTTAAAACTCTATGATATAAATGTTGACTTATCCTTATTTTCAAAGGAAGATGCCCTGAGAACTAAGACATAAAAAGCAGTCATTAGAGGGACATCTCCTTGATTCACATGTTAATTAAGAAATGTTCATATGCATAATGCTTAGAGAAGTGTACAAAATACCACAAATTCTGACAGCACAAATAAGAGACTACAGTTCTTTCTAAGAGTCAGTGATTATTTTACAGAGCAGATATTTGAGTTGAGTCTAAGAGGAGTTTCAAAGTAAGGAAGAGGTGAAAGCAAGAAAACAGTGATGTGGAAGAGCCCTGGGAGGAAAGTCACAGGTTGAAAGTGGAAGGAGGGTAGAGGGCAGTGTGGTAATAGAAGACTGGGGAGAGATAGGGGTGGAAAGACAGGTTTCCAAGGAAATGATTTTCGTTGTTTCCCCAGACTCATACTCTCAGCTGATGAATGAGTGGACAACAACCTCAGTTCGGTTCAGTTCCGTCGCTCAGTCATATCTGACTCTTTGCGACCCCTTGAACTGCAGCACGCCAGGCCTCCCTGTCCATTACCAACTCTGAGAGTTTACTCAAACTCATGGCCATTGAGTCAGTGATGCCATCCAGGCATCTCATCCTCTATTGTTCCCTTTTCCTCCTGCCCCCANAGTCTGTTGTCTTATGTCAGATTCTGATTGTTGCTTCTTGACCTGAATACAGGCAGGAGTTTGGGGTAAATGCATAGTGCATTAGCATAGCTTAAGACAAACATTTCCATTAAAAATGCGTTGGTTATCTCAAGGTTTGAGAATAGTTAACTTCAGGTGAGACCAGGTGTCATGGCAACACAGTATTTTACAGAAACCTCGTTTTAAATTTGTATAGAGAAGGGAAAAAATATTACTAGTTTGTTTCCTCCTGCTGCTTAAGAGAGATAAAAATGTCTGACACTTGCAGTCTATTTCCTCTGTTTGGAGACCCCTGGCCTTCCTGCCTGTTACCCTCTCAGTTTTCTGATCTTTATCACTGTCGAAAGAAATTTCCTGTACAACAGCCTATATATACTCACAGAAAGATTATTAAAGCACCTTTGCTCCATCNAATATTACTAGTTTGTTTCCTCCTGCTGCTTAAGAGAGATAAAAATGTCTGACACTTGCAGTCTATTTCCTCTGTTTGGAGACCCCTGGCCTTCCTGCCTGTTACCCTCTCAGTTTTCTGATCTTTATCACTGTCGAAAGAAATTTCCTGTACAACAGCCTATATATACTCACAGAAAGATTATTAAAGCACCTTTGCTCCATCAGAGCTTGGGTCCCCGTGTCTTTCTTTTTCTCTCTCTCTCTCTCTCTCTCCCTCCCTCCCTCCCTCCCTCTCTCTGGCTCTCTCTTTCACTTTCTTATCATCGACTCTGGACCACCAGGTCCCGGTCCATTAAAGGACCCCAACACATGGACTGTAACCCACCAGGCTCTTCTGTCTATAGGATTCTCCAGGCAAGAATACTGGAATGGGTTGCCATTTCCTCCTCCATGGGTTCTTCTGACCCAGGGATTGAACCTGGGTCTCCTGCATTGTAGGCAGATTCTTTACCAACTGAGCTACAAGGGGAAGCCCTCTGGTTCCTCTGCCTTTTCTAAATCCAGCTTGTACATCTGGAAGTTCTCATTTCATACACTGTTGGAGCCTAGCTTGAAGGATTTTGAGCGTGACCTCGCTAGCAAGTACAATGAGTGCAGTTGTATAGATTTGAACATTCTTTGGCATTTCCCTTTTTTGGGATGAAATGAAAACTGACCTTTTCCAATCCTATGGCCACTGCCAAGTTTCCCAAATTTGCTGACATATTGAGTGCAGCACTTTCACAGCATCATCTTTTAGAATTTGAAATAGCTCAGCCAGAGTTCCATCACCTCCACTAGCTTTGTTCGTGGTAATGCTTCCCAAGGCCCACTTGACTTCACTGTTGTGGGATGTCTGGCTCTAGGTGAGTTGATCACCCTGTCATGGTTATCCTGGTAATTAAGGCCTTTCTTATACAGTTCTTCTGTGTATTCTTGCCACCTCTTAATATATTTTGCTTTTGTTGGGTCCATACTATTTCTGTCCTTTATCGTGCCCATCTTTGTATGAAATATTCCCAAAGTATCTCTAATTTTCTTGAAGAGATCTCTAGTCTTTCCCATTCTATTGTTTTCGTCTATTTCTTTGCATTGTTCACTTAAGAACGCTTTTTTAAAATCTCTCCTTGCTATTCTTTGGAGCTTTGCATTCAGATAGGTATATTTTTCCTTTTTTCCTTTTCCTTTCACTTCTCTTCTTTGCTCAGCTACTTGTAAGGCCTCCTCAGACAACCATTTTGCCTTTTTGCCTTTCTTTTTCTTGAGGATGGTTTTGATCACTACATCCTGTACAGTGTTACAAACCTCCATCCATAGTTCTTCAGGCACTCTGTCTATCAAATCTAATCCCTTGAATCTATTTGTCACTTCCACTGTATAGTCAAGTGGGGTTTGATTTAGGCCATACCTGAATGGCCATGGGGTTTTCCCTACTTTTTTCAATTTAAGTCCAAATTTTACAATAAGGAGTTCATGGTCATTTCCTGGTCTTGTTTTTGCTGACTTTATAGAGCTTCTTCATGTTCGGCTGCAAAGAATATGACCAGTCTGATTTTTGTATTGACCTTCTGGTTATGTCCACCTGTAGAGTTGTCTCTTGGGTTGTTGACAAAGGGTGTTTGCTATTACCAGTGAGTTCTCTTGGTAAACCTCTGTTAACTTTTGCCCTGAATTCATTTTGTACTCAAGGCCATACTTGCCTGTTACTCCAGATATCGCTTGACTTCCTACTTTTGCATTCTTGTCCACTATGATGAAAAGGACTTTTTTTTTTTGCTATTAGTTCTAGAAGGTCTTATAGGTATTCATAGAACTGTTCAACTTCATCAACTTCAGTATTAGTGGTTGGAGCATAGACCTGGATTACTGCAATTTGAATAGTTTCCCTTGGAAATGAACCAAGATCATTCTGTCATTTACTATGATATTATTTAAGTGTAGTTAAGTGACTTTAAGGTGAACTGCATGGACTAACAATTTCTTATGAGCAATTATACAACTTTAGATTATATGTCTTTCTTATTTTCCTATTTGAAGGTGTTTGAGGGTATTTAGAATACCAGTATCATTAGAACACTAGTTACAGAAAATCATCATCATGAAAGGATACAATATGCATTCCATAAGCAAATAATACCCATTTGTACTGAACATCTAAATACTTGAAAGAATTTGTGCTGCTAAAGAATTTATGATTTATGTTTTAATTAAGAGCAATTTAATCCTTAGCCATCGAGTTAATACACATTAACTAAAAGTTCTCTTAGAAATGAGTGTCTCTGTTGATCAGTACATATGTTTTTGAATGGTTCATTTACATAGTGTTTTGTTCACGATACATGAGCAATAAAGTACAAAATTAGTAGAAGAATATATATACAATTGTTACAACAGGGCCTTTATTTAAAATGTGAATTTAGTTGGGATTAAGTTGCCAGTAAATTTCCAAAAATGCAAGAATAAAACTTTACATTAGACATTAGATGTCAGTCTAGAGTCATAAAATGTATATACTATAACCCACACTCATGTAATTTAAAGGAGTTCTTGTAATATGCCTCAAATCAAATAAATTTAGTCATGTTTTTACTTCATGTTAAAAATATAGATTTTATAGCTCCTTTTAAAAAATTAAGTCTTTTTTGAACTAATTATAGATTCACCTGCAGTTGTAAGAAGTAATAAAAGACATCCCATGTACCTTTACCCAATTTCCCCAGACAGGAATACTTGCAAAACCATGGTACCTCATAACATACAGAATATTGACATTGATACAAGCAAGATACAGGAAAATTTACTTGCCACAGTAAATTGATTCATTTATTTTTTGTGCATGTTATATTAAATAGAGAAATGTCTGAAAATTTGGCCAATTTTTGGAAAAATTAAACTATCAGCTTTTTAGCGTAGAAAGTCTAGATTTCATTGTCTTTCCTCAGAAAGTACAGATGAGAAAGTTCAGTTCAGTTCAGCTCAGTCCAGTCACTCAGTCCTGTTCGACTCTGCAACCCTGTGGACTGCAGCACGCCAGGCCTCCCTGTCAATCACCAGCTCCCAGAGTTTACTCAAACTCATGTCCATTGAGTCAGTGATCCCATCCAACCATCTCATCCTCTGTTGTCCCCTTCTCCTCTCGGCTTCAATCTTTCCCAGCATCAGGGTCTTTTCAAATGAGTCAGTTTTTCAAATCAGGGTGGCCAAAGTATTGGAGTTTCAGCTTCAGCATCAGTCCTTCCAATGAATATTCAGGACTGATTTCCTTTAGGATGGACTGGTTGGATCTCCTTGCAGTCCAAGGGACTCTCAAGTCTTCTCCAACACCACAGTTCAAAAGTATCAATTCTTCGGTGCTCAGCTTTCTTTACAGATGAGAAAAGTTCACTATAATAATTATATCTCTATTGAACTATTTCTTTCACTTGGTTTTTTCACAGACACTTATTCAGTAACTAGTTGCAATTTGAAATTTCTGAAGTATTAATTTAATGTTAAAATTTATCCTGGATTAACTGTGGCTTCATAAATAGTTTAAGACCTTACCCAATCCCATTTTAAATTTGAATCACTCTTGAATAATTTAAGCCNAGGTTGGTCATAACTTTCCTTCCAAGGAGTAAGTGTCTTTTAATTTCATGGCTGCAGTCACCATCTGCAGTGATTTTGGAGCCCCAAAAAGTAAAGTCTGACACTGTTTCCACTATTTCCCATCTATTTCCCATGAAGTGATAGGACCGGATGCCATGAGCTTAGTTTTCTGAATGTTGAGCTTTATGCCAACTTTTTCACTCTCTTCTTTCACTTTATCAAGAGGCTCTTTAGTTCCTCTTCACTTTCTGCTGTAAGGGTGGTGTTATCTGCATATCTGAGGTTATTGATATTTCTCCCGGCAATCTTGATTCCAGCTTATGCTTCTTCCAGCCCAGCATTTCTCATGATGTAATCTGCATATAAGTTAAATAAGCAGGGTGACAATATACAGCCTACTAGTGTGTGAGATGAGTGCAATCGTGGGGTAGTTTGAGCACTCTTTGACATTGCCTTTCTTTGGGATTGGAATGAAAACTGACCTTTTCCAATCCTGTGGCCACTGCTGAGTTTTCCATATTTGCTGGCATATTGAGTGCAGCACTTTCAAAGCACCATCTTTCATCTAGTGACTATGTAAAAACCATACTCAGATGAATATTGGGAAAACAATGCTTTATGTTGAGACATAAAAGAGAAGACAACTATCACTTCTTCATTGCTTAATCAGTACCAGGCATGGAGCTAGGCATTGTTTATGGTCTCATATGTAATACTTGTGCAATGTATATTACTAATTTCTTCATTTAAAGATCAGTTAACTGAGCTTTAAAGATCTTCTGTGACTTACTTCAAAATTCTCTAACTAATGGTAGCATCTGAGGACTTAACTCCAGAAGGCCACACAGACAAGTAGTTAGCCATCTAGACCTCCTCTCTTTGGTCTTTGGAAAGAACATGAAATCCAGACTGTAACAGTTATGGTCCTCATGGTTATGGGCGAAATTTAATGCAGAGCTGTGTGGGAGGAATAAGATGGAAGCAGGCAGGCAAAGGCAGTGGTATAGACTTTTGCTGGGACCAGAATCAATGGAGACCTAAGCTATGGTTTGGGGGCAACCCTAAGGGGTTAGAAGAAGGTAGACCTAGATCTTCTGGAGACCAGACTCCATCCAGATGTCTGACTGATATCCTGACTGGCTGGAGAAAGCTGACTTTACTGGACTCACTGGTGACCTGTATACATTAGCCACGCATGCTCTACTAAAGGCCCAGGTTCAGTAATGACTCCAGTGGCAGGTACTGGACTTGTCTCTACTTTGAATATGCTGAATACTGTAGACCTGCTATAGACACATGGGCCATATCAAATTCACCATCCCTGGGCTGACTCACCCTTTCAGACATAACAACTCCAGGTACAGTAATATTCTGCCTCCCCCGACCCACCTTGCCTTGACTGCAAGAGGAGAGGTCCAAGCAGCTGTCCCTCACAGTCCAGTGGACCACCTCTCTCCCACCCTCTAGCTGTCCATCTTCACATGTGTAAACACCAGTGTGCATTTCCCTAAGGAGGAGCTCAAACGGGAATCAGGATGTTAACTCCCTGCTAGATTTTAGAGAAAGAAGATAAGATAAATAATAAAGAATCCCTGAATTTGAAGGACTCACATTCAAATGAACAAAAATACCTAAGTTCTGATATACACATAGAGTTTTCAAACTATTTCTTATGTATGAAATCCAGTTTGATCCTTATACATGAAAATAGGTTTAAAAAAGTGATATAAAAAGCATAACTTAAGATTTAGGTAATATACACTGATTACAATTATTCAAACTATATTGTAAGCACAAATGTACACACACAATTCAAACAAAAAGAATTAATGTTCCCTAAGATTTTACATGTAAAATTATCTAAAGTCATTTAAAATAAGGATATAATAACGGACAGTATGTAAAAAATCATTTTAAGAATCTGAGATATAATTGGGGTCAAGAATTTAGTTTAATGAAACATCAATAACTAAGTAAGGTACTGTCTCTTTCCAAAGTAGAATTGTAGAATGTTCTTATTAAGAGTTTTAGACACAATTCTGTCCAAAGCCTTCAATTCATGGGTGAGGAATCTGAAGTTTAGATTCTACTAATCTATTGTCCTGAGGTATCTGTAAATCATAAATCCCATTAAAAGACTTTTAGAGCTCATTTTTGGTTACATTCAATGTATTTTAAGGTACATGAGACCAATTTTTCTCTTATCAGTTACATGGAATACATAGAACTTGATGTAAAATTGCCTTTAACACATTTTCAAAATTAACCTTCTTAAGGATTTCATTGAAAGGTAGCTTTAAATATTTAAATTTAATATTCAAAATTTTTACTGTAATACACAGTAGTGAAGACTAGCTCCCATCTAAAAAACAGGCCTCTCAAAGCAATAAAATATAATTTTAAAAGTTCAATTTTGCAAAGACATTTGAAACGTAATAAATATTCTAGAAGNAACTAGTCCAATGTTCCATGGATGTGGGGTATCTCCTGTAAAAGTGCTACACTCAATATGTCAGCAAGTTTGGAAAACTCAGCAGTGGCCACAGGACTGGAAAAGGTCAGTTTTCATTCCAATCCCAAAGAAAGGCAATGCCAAAGAATGCTCAAACTACTGCACTGTTGCATTCATCTCACACACTAGTAAAGCAATGCTCAAAATTCTCCAAGCCATGCTTTAGCAATACGTGAGCCGAGAACTTCCAAATATTCAAGCTTGTTTCAGAAAAGGCAGAGGAACCAGAGAACAAACTGTCAACATCTGCTGGATCATCAAAAAAGCATGAGAGTTCCAGAAAAACACCTATTTCTGCTTTACTGACTATGCCAAAACCTTTGACTGTGTGGATCACAATAAACTGTGGACAATTCTGAAAGAGTTGGGAATACCAGACCACCTGATCTGCCTCTTGAGAAACCTGTATGTAGGTCAGGAAGCAGCATTTAGAACTGGACATGGAGCAACAGACCGGTTCCAAATAGGAAAAGGAGTAGGTCAAGGCTGTATATTATCACCCTGCTTGTTTAAAACTTCTATGCAGAGTACATCATAAGAAATGCTGGGCTGTAAGAAGCACAAGCTGGAATCAAGANGGTCAGGAAGCAGCATTTAGAACTGGACATGGAGCAACAGACCGGTTCCAAATAGGAAAAGGAGTAGGTCAAGGCTGTATATTATCACCCTGCTTGTTTAACTTCTATGTAGAGTACATCATAAGAAATGCTGGGCTGGAAGAAGCACAAGCTGGATCAAGATTGCCGGAAGAAATATCAATAACCTCACATATGCAGATGACCCCACCCTTTTGGCAGAAAGTGAAGGGTAGAAACATTATATTCCATTTAAACTGGAATGTTTTCTCAAAAGGAAAATATAAAACTCTCACAACAGATCACTTAGTTATGGAAAGTACTTCTGACTCTCTCTTGCTCTGTGAACTCTCTCTGTCTCCATCCCTCCTTCAGTCCCTATAGTTTGTTTCTTCAGTAAATTTTTTATAAGCCCATTATTAAGTCTCTCTTCTTCCGCTTTCTCCTGGCAGAGATAGACTCTCAGGTTAATTTTTTCATAAGGACCACCTCCACGTCTTCAGGCAAGTAATTGACTCTAGGTTTGCTCTAAAGCCTATTGCAGGATAGCTTGCTCACTGTGCTCTACGCCTTCCCCTTCATCCTTTGTGACTAATTGAAGCCATCAGACTCTGTTTCCGGAGGCTCCCAGTATGTTCTATACTTGGTATTCCCTCAAAAGCTTGGCCTTGTTTTTCTCTTTCTTCTATCCCAAGGAGTAATAAAACACCTTCAACTATTTTTCTTTCTTTATAAGGTTCTATTTGCTGTCAGGACATTAGGTATCATAAAAAGCAGTATGCAGCAATAAGCCAGGAAACTAAAATATCTTAGAGGACTATGTCTTTCATAAAATGTGATTTTTTTTTTCCGGAATAAACACATCAGATTGATTTGTGTCAACAGTAACATTGTCGCATACTAAGAATAGTTTGAGATTTACAAGCTAATTTTTACTTAGATGCCACAACAAAATTGAAATTATAGGCTTACCTCCTATGAAATGAGTAAAATAAATTCTATAAACTATTTAAATTAATGTATGTTTTATATCTGAATATTAAGAAATATTTTTATTGAAACATAAATCAAAGCTGTTAGGATGGACAACCTGTTTGAAGATAACAGGAATAAATAAAGATAATTTTATGCAACAAATCAAACACCACTCTTGGCACAGAATAAACAATAATGACTACTAGAGGCAAAGGCTCTGACCCTCAAAAAGATTAGTCTAGAAGGCATTTATACATGAAAACCTGTTATTGCTAATGAACAAAGTCAGTGAGAGATGAAAAACAGAACTGAGGGAAAATGCTCATTTCAGACAAGCATTCAATACCAGAAAGAATATAGAAGAGGCTGACAGAACCTAAAGCCTCACAGGTCATCTAATCAAAAATCCTATGAGAGACTGTTGACAAAAGAAGGTTAAGTCCTTGGATTGGGAGAAAACAGAAGCCTGGAGTGGGAAAGGGCTAGGGGAGGTGAATATGGGATACAAGAAGAGGAAGAAAGTTCTCCTTGGGCCTGGTTTCGAACCCCTTCCCTCTGTATTGCACCAGTGGAGGACAACCTAGAAGCTCCTAGCAGATGGTCTGAGCAGGGTGGCACTCTATGGCATTACACATGTTGTCAGGGTTTCCTGGATAGATCTAGAACTCAAGGTATTCACAGCCCTACAAGCACCTCCCCACATATATGAAGCTTCCAAAACCCTCCAGGAAGAGCAGCCACTCAGCACTAGGCTTTTGTTCTTTGTACTAGGAAAACATTATGACTCATGAAAGACGACATTTGTAATGTAGTGGGGTTCTCCATCCTGGCTGCACATTAGAATCCCCAGGGGTGGCAGAATTTTTAAATAACTACAAATTACCCAATCAAAAAGTGGGTGGAAGATCTAAAGTCATTTCTCCAAAGAAAACGTAAAGATGGCTAATAGGTACATGAAAAAATGCTCCACATTACTAGTTATTAGAGAAGTGCAAATCGAAACTACAGTGAGGTATCACCTCAAAGAAGTTAGAATGGCCATCATCAAAAAACATACAAACAATAAATTCTGGAGAGGGTGTGGAGAAAAGGGAACCCTCCTACAATGTTGGTGGCAATGTAAACTGATGTAACCATTAGGGAAAACAGTACTAGGATTCCTTTAAAACCTGAAAATAGAGCTACCATATGATCCAGCAATCCTACTCCTGGGCATATATCCAGAGAGAACCATGACTCAAAAAGGCACATGTACCCCAGTGTTCATTGCAGCACTATTTACAATAGCTAGACCATGGAAGCAACCTAAATGTCCATTAATGGAAGAATGGATAAAGACGTGGTACGCACATTCAATGTAATGTTACTAATAAAAAAGAATGAAACAATGCATTTTGCAGCAACATGGATGGACCTAGAGACTGTCATACTGAATTAAGTAAATCAGACAGAGAAAGAAAGATATGGTATCACTAATATACGGAATCTAAAAATAGAGTACAGATGAACTTATCTAAAAAGAGAAACAGTATTACAGAGGCAGAAAATGAATTTATGTTACTAGGGATAAGAGTGGTGGGGGGGCAGGGATAAATTGGGAGATTGTGATTCACATATACACACTATACAAAATAACTAAAAAGGCCATACTGTTTAGCACATGGAACTCTACTTCAGTTCAGTTCAGTTCAGCCGCTCAGTCATGTCTGACTCTTTGCAACCCCATGAATCACAGCACACCAGGCCTCCCTGTCCATCACCAACTCCCGGAGTTCACTCAGACTCACATCCATCAAGTCAGTGATGCCGTCCAGCCATCTCATCCTCTGTCGTCCCCTTTTCCTCCTGCCCCCAGTTCCTCCCAGCATCAGAGTCTTTTCCAGTGAGTCAACTCTTCGCATGAGGTGGCCAAAGTACTGGAGTTTCGGCTTTAGCATCATTCCCTCCAAAGAAATTACAGGGCCGATCTCCTTCAGAATGGACTGGTTGGATCCTTGCAGTCCAAGGGACTCTCAAGAGTCTTCTCCAACACCACAGTTCAAAAGCATCAATTCTTCGGCGCTCAGCCTTCTTCACAGTCCAACTCACATCCATACATGACTACTGAAAAACCATAGCCTTGACTAGACGGATCTTTGTTGGCAAAGTAATGTCTCTGCTTTTCAACATGCTATGGGAAAAGAATCTTAAAATAGTATGTGTGTGTGTGTGTGTGTGTGTGTGTGTGTGTATGTGTATAACTGATTCATTTTGCTGTAAACCTGAAACTAACACAACACTATAAATCAACTATACACTAAAAACAAAAACAAACTACCAGTTCTCAGATCTCAATCTATGCCAATTAAACTGGAATTCCTTAAGGTGACACTATACCATTTAGATGGTAATAATGTGCTGTGAGGGTAGAGAAGCATTGGCCCTAGGACATTTCGAGAAAAACTTGAAACTATTTAAGAAAGATCAGAAAGGGAACAAGAGCCCTGACAGGAAGGAAATATCCAACTAAAGCAGACTAAGTTGGAGAACATTCTATTTGTGTTGTGTTCTCTTCTCACATTGCCCTGAGTTGGGTTAAGCCAGAAAGCTGCCATTGGGTAGCCTGAGAAAGCAGTCACCTTGTCTACCATAATAATAAAGTTCAACTGATACTAGCTAACTGACCATGGAACTTGAGGCACTAAAAGTCTCTCATACATATACACACAGACATGCATGTACAAGAAAATACAAGAGTAATTAGAGCTAATAAATGGATAAGAGTCAAATATAAGTGGATAAAAACAATCAAAAGATAGAGGTTTTCATATCTGTTTAAAAAGAAGATCCCAAGGTATAATGTTAATAAGAAAAATTAAAAAGGGTGTACGTAGAAAGTGTGAAAATCAAAGAATGACCATATATATAAAAAATACAGGATAAAAATGCCAGTGTAACATTTTTAACATAAGACCGAATAGAATTTAAAGTGAAAAACATCATAATGGACAAAAAGAATATTTTTAACTGCTTAAAGGCACAATATATCAAGGAAATATAACAACCACTTTTTAAGGGCACTTACTATTGAATCATAAACTGTGCTAGGCCCTCACTTAGCAGTAAAAAAGCTTACTTGTTGCAAGAGTAAGGTGTTTCCCACCCTTGCCCTCACAGAAGAGAGCTCCAAGTCATTCAGACCCTTGAGAAAATACCTGAGAACTCAGATAACTCAGTTCTCTTTAATCTGATGTGTTGTGCCTTGATGCATAAATCTTTTCCTACTGGGTTGGTATTTCTAACATAATCCCTCTGAATATTCAGAAAAAAAAAAAAACACAAAAAACAAAACAATATTTTACTTAGAGCTTTTCCCAAGTCACCATTCTTTCCTCCAGGCCTAGTGACTTGCGCTAAGGCAATACTTTGTAGCTCTTAAGACTTTCCAGTACATAAAAATTATATTCCCCCAGGGCTCCTGAGATTGCACAATGAGAAACAAAAGACATTCCACAATGACTAGGGATCCTAGGAAGTCTGACAGTATTTGTTTCAGATCCACCAAGAAAAGTTTCCCAGCCTGGGAGTTGCACATTGGCACCAGGACCCATATGAAATTGATTATTTTTACCAAGGTGAGAATAGTCTTAATAAAAAGAGAGATTAAAAGCCAAAACAAAACAAAAAACCCAACTGACAAAGTTTAAATTTGATTTCTTTTGGGAATTACTATGCAAAGCACAATTTTATAGTAGGCAAGTATTTCAAGGCTGCTGTAGTTGGCAAGAATTAAAGAAATAGACATGGAATCAAATTCACATGACATGAAGCTTAATGAAACCTCTAATTGGGTATAAAATTTGAAGTCCAACTTTCGGTGGCTAAAATTACATTTTCTCAACCAATTATAAAAAGACTCCAGCATCCCGATCTGGAAATGGGGTAAATGCAGAGTAGTTACTGCTTTTTTCTTTTTTTCTTTTTTTTAAGTACATAGCTCAGTTTTACGCAAAATAGAGTTGGTTTTAAAACTACAATTTCAGTTTAGGACATCAAGTATCTGTTTAAGTTTCCTTGGCAGGCCCAAGTGGCATCATAAATTTAATGTACTGAAACTTGAGCTTCTTCATGCAAGAAAGCAGGCCAGGAAATGTCAACTCACCAAAAAAGCATATTTTTCTTGGAGATATAAAATATTTGTTCTGTAGCTACAATCATATTAAAATTTCCTTTGGTTTGGACTTTCAGTGCTCCTAGTGGGACATATGATGAAGCATGTCTATGGTCTTGGCAGACACTGAGTAACCTCCTCTGCAAAGTCTTCAGTGTGGATGTCAGCATGACTTAGCTCTGTTTTTCTTCACCTTTTATAGGTGTCTGGGGATGAGGTCATGACTACTTTCTTCTCTTGTGATTCACATATGTGAGGCCAAATTTCTGAAGAATAGATCTCTGATTGTGGTTATCAGCAATCTGAGGACATTTGGCCAAAGCTTAGAGACAGAGTAATAAGAAATTCTATTACCATACCATTTAAATACAACTCAAAAATACATTCAGGATACATGCCACACAATTAGTGATTCTGAAAGGTCAGAGAGATGACATTTACATGAAAAAGCAAAAGAAAGGAAGACAGTATACAACAATAAAATGAAGGCTTATTCTCTGTAATCAGAGGTTTGAAGGAAAGGGTACATTAAAATCTCCTTTAATTCTCTTTCCCACATAGAAAAAGAACTGCTCTTTCTCATGTAACATCCAGATAGTCCAACTTTATTCCATTTTGGTGGAATTCAACTTCATCAATTCTTCCACTAAAGCTAAACAGGTCATCCTGCAGCGAATGATGGACTGACTATCTGCCAAGTGCACCTTCCTGTATGACTTATTGTGTCATGACTGATCTTGAGAAACTGAGGCAGAAGCATCAAGTGGCTCCAAGGAATGCCAAAATGCTGAGATGTGAAGGATTTTTAGGTATACACTAACTTATGTAGCTGACTGCTTAGTACTAAGAGTAACTCAGGACAACTGTAGCAACTGTTGACCTTGATCTTAGGCAAAAATTCCTACAGTCTCTACAGCAAACATTTCCAAACATGGGGACAACATCAAGGGGCCTGGTTCTTACTCTTGTTAGAGAGTTTCTCTCTCTTCCTTCAGTTTTCTTTCTTGCATCATGCAGTTATAAGATTTATTATCCCAGCAGTAGGATTCAGTTCAGTTCAGTCACTCAGTTGTGTCCAACTCTTTGCGATCTCATGAATTGCAGCACGTCAGGCCTCCCTGTCCATCACTAACTCCTGGAGTTCACCCAAACTCATGTCCATCAAGTCGGTGATGCCATCCAGCCATCTCATCCTCTGTCGTCCCCTTCTCCTCCTGCCCCCAATCCCTCCCAGCATCAGAGTCTTTTCCGATGAGTCAACTCTTTGCATGAGGTATCCGTAGTATTGGAGTTTCAGTGTCAGCATCAGTCCTTCAATGAACACCCAGGACTGATCTCCTTTAGGATGGCCTGGTTGGATCTCCTTGCAGTCCAAGGGCCTCTCAAGAGTCTTCTCCAACACCACAGTTCAAAAGCATCAATTCTTCAGTGCTCGGCTTTCTTCACAGTCCAACTCTCACATCCATACATGACGACAGGAAAAACCATAGCCTTGACTAGACAGACCTTAGTCGGCAAAGTAATGTCTCTGCTTTTGAATATGCTATCTAGGTTGGTCATAACTTTTCTTCCAAGGAGTAAGCATCTTTTAATTTCATGGCTACAGTCACCATCTGAAGTAGGATTCGTTTCTCCTAACTTGTCAAGAAAGTCCTAGCAGTACTGAATTACAGATAGAGGACACATCTTAAAGATTTGATCTACATCAATCTTCTTATATTCTGAAGAAAACATTGAACTCCACAGGTTAAGTGAAAATACTAGCTGACACTCAGGTTTCCTTTATCCTAGTCTGGCACTGAGCCTGCAACTAATGAATATACTTGCCACCACTAGTCAGAAAAGCATTATGCTTCTTCAATTCCTAAACTTGGTATATAAGGAGGAAATTTCCAGCAACCCTCATACTTTGCATATTCTCCCCCAACTGTCCCCAACTGTCAGTTCACAGGTCAATGATCATATTTTCTTTATCCATCTGTTTGGAGTATACTTTGATTATAGAAGTAAAGTATGTTCAAACTCTGAAAGTCGCTTTAAAATACACCCATAATTGTTGGTAAATGTAAAGTAATAAATGAAGGAATGTTGACACTATCCAGCTGCTAGCACCATGGTTGCATAAATGTGCTTGGTTTCTTATTACATCTTTCTAGCTCTAGGAAGAAAAATACTATCATGTTTCTAGGGTTTGTAGGTATAAAAATAAAATGTTTTATCTGAGAGTAAAATGAGGTACATGGGTAAGGATTATTTAACTCTCAAGAATTACTTACACGAGAACCATTGAGTTTAGCTGAAAAGCACATAACTATCAATTGGAATTCACATAATAATATGAATCATAACTGAACTTTCATAGCTCTAAACTTATGCTAGTTAAATTACACTAGTGAAAAGTAATAGCAATGAAGGCTTTGAAGAAGTTAGGAAGGTTGCTATACAGGACTCAAATCTAGAAACTGGGTTGTCCACCTTTGTGCTGGCCATGATGAATTGAGTTACTGTTATTATCACATCTGCCAACCATATTTGGGGCTGACCCACTCCAGCATTCAATTGAAGGGCCAGAGATTTTGGATGTGGTATACCATTTGCTAATGTCATCATATAATTTACATATCTGCCATTTTGGATAGGGTGAGATACACAAAAAGATTTAAGAATGGGTGGGTAGAAAGGTTAATTGCAGTTGCCATAAATAAAACTAATTTAAAAGCCACATAATAATAACTAGGGTTGTGCAGATGATACCACTCATATGGCAGAAAGTGAAGAGGAACTAAAGAGCCTCTTGATGAAAGTGAAAGAAGAGAGTGAAAATTCTGATTTAAAACTCAACATTCAATAAACTAAGATCATGGCATCCTGTCCCATTACTTCATGAAAAATAGATGGGGAAACAATGGAAACAATGACAGACTCTATTTTCTTGAGCCCCCAAATCCTGCAGATGGTGAATGGAGCCATGAAATTAAAAGATACTTGCTCCTTGGAAGGAAAGCTATGACAAGCCTAGAAGGTATATTAAAAAGCAGAGACATCACTTTGTCAAAAAAAGTCCATCTAGTCAAAGTTATGGTTTTTCCAGTTGTCATGTATGGATGTGAGAGTTGGACCATAAAGAAAGCTGAGTGATGAAGAATTGATGCTTTTGAACTGTGACATTGAAGAAGACTCTTAAGAGTCCCTTGGACTGCGAGGAGATCAAACCAGTCCCTCCTAAAGGAGATCAACCCTGAATATTCATTGGAAGGACTGATGCTGAAGCTGAAGCTCCAATACTTCGGCCACCTGATGAGCAGAGCTGACTCATGGAAAAGACCCTAATGCTGGGAAAGACTGAAGGCAGGAGGAGAAGGGAATGACAGAGGATGAGATGGTAGGATGGCATCACTGATTTGATGGACATGAGCTTGAGCAAGCTTCAGAAGTTGGTGATGGACAGAGAAGCCTGGAGTGCTGCAGTTCATGGGGTCACAAAGACTCAGACATGACTGAGCCACTAAACTGAGCTGAACCATACATCCTGATTTTCCTGAGGTGATTCTATTTTCAGTCCCATATACTGTCTGGTTTGGCATTTTTCCCAGGTAAAACTTCTAGGTTTGGTTATAAATGATTGAGTTCTAGCAATAGCTGAAAATAATTTGGAGCTTATTATCTGCCATTAACTATAAAGATGTATCATCTCATTTAATCCTATTAACAACACTATGCAGCATAACTTATATCATACCTATTTAATAGATAAAAAGGTGTTCCTTGGTGGGTCAGATGGTAAAGAATCTGCTCGCAATGCAGGAGACCCAGGTTTGATCCGTGGGTTGGGAAGATCCTCTGGAGAAAGTAATGGCAACCCTCTCCAATATTCTTGCCTGGAGAACTCTGACAAAGGAGCCTGGCAGGCTACAGTCCATAGAGTCACAAAGAGTCAGACATAACTGAGCAACTAACACACACACACACACACACACACACAATAGATGAAAAAACTGAGAATAGAGTTTGTATGACTCTAAATATCATGCAGTGGACTCAGGATTGCTGACTCCATTTCTTCTACTGTAACCTCTTAACCATCTTTCTGCAAGTTCACATTTCTAAGGCCTTTTAGAGTTATGCATTTAAACTGTAAATGGTGATGTTTCAATATCCAAGCCACAAATTTAGTAAATTGCCTGTTTTTAACATAAGTGTCAAATGGGATTTGATTGTTGTTTATAAGGGCATGAAGGGTTTGAAAAAAAGCAGACAGTTCCTTCATTAAGTCTGAAACATAAAACCCAAAGCCTACCCATAAAACCTTAAGAGATAAGTAGAAATTATGAAAATGCATTTTACAGGGTAAAGACTATATGGATCATCTCACTGTCAAGAGGTCAATACAGACTGAAATTCAACTATGTTCAGGTAATAACTTTAGAGATGACAGGTTAGGAGAGAGTTATGGAGTAAGGTAGATATTCAGTTCAGTTCAGTTTTTTAGAGAGGAAACTCCTCAGAACGCACTGGAGCCCTATGGCCTAAGGATGAGTTTGACCCAGTTGGGTAATTTTTGCTTTTCCTTACAACAGTTGGTCAAAATTTTCTAAACCACAGGACTCCTTTAAAATAGCGTATATATATCTATAAATAAGTATATATATATATGTATATATATATATATATATATATTTATACTTAAACAGAGCATACTGAAACCTGGCAATTTTCCTCCCTTCAGGCAGAAATTCCCATTAACCATCATTGTTAATGAGAGGTCTACAACGGCTATTCTTCATTCAGTTCAGTCGCTCAGTCGTGTCCGACTCTTTGCGACCCCATGAATCGCAGCACACCAGGCCTCCCTGTCCATCACCAACTCCAAGTTCACCCAAACTCACGTCCATCGAGTTGGTGATGCCATCCAACCATCTCATCCTCTGTCATCCCCTTCTCCTCCTGCCCCCAATACCTCCCAGAATCTTTTCCGATGAGTCAACTCTTCGCATGAGGTGACCAAAGCACTGGAAGGTTTCACCTTTAGCATCAATCATTATAATGAACACCCAGGACTGATCTCCTTTAGGATGGACTGGTTGGATCTCTTTGCATTAAGAATATCTTAAAATGTCTTCTAATTCATTAAGAACTATATTAAAAGCAATTTTATTGGTGCCTATTTTTGCAAAACATTAATATTTGAAGAATAATGTAGAGTAACTGTGGGTTATTAAGAATATTAGAATGATTGGAACTTTCCATTCTCCAATCTATTGATTAACCAGTATTCA
The DNA here is from genome assembly GCA_006410615.1 of Neotragus moschatus. Lineage (NCBI taxonomy): Eukaryota > Metazoa > Chordata > Mammalia > Artiodactyla > Bovidae > Neotragus > Neotragus moschatus. The sequence goes on along the minus strand of SJYA01001566.1, from coordinate 198,371 downwards.
CTTTACATGTGGACAAGATTTCAGTACCACAAGAGGGTTTTGTGTTCTGTTTTTTGTGTATGTGTGTTTTAAAGTAGCATATATGTATACAGATGAACAACTTTTGATAGTCTTAACCCTGAAAATAGAGATTGATAATATCTTGCTCTACAAAACTACAATATCAAGGAAAGTTGGACATTTTATTCACACAATGGATTGCAATATACATTCCATTATTTAGTATGGTTTGTTCATATCCGTATGATAACTGAGTCACAGAATCAGAGCAGGCAGAATGTGTTAAAGATCCTGTTTCTAGAAGGCAAAGGATTGCAGCATTGTATTCAATGTGAGTGGCTGAAATTCGCTGTTGAAACCACTTAATGTTCCTTTTGGCAGGAGGGCTTGGAAAGTGCTTGCTGCTATACCGCCATATAGGTGCACTTGCCAGCAAGGTTGGTATATTTGGCAGAGACATATGAACTCAATACTTGGTTATATGAGTATTTTAAAACTATTGAAAGCATTTGAATTGAAAGATAAACTTTGAGAAGCTCCAATTAAGGTTTTATAAATATAATCATATCAATAAAAATATTGCTTTTCATGACTTTTTTAATAATCTATAACTTGAATATAAATTATATGTGGGCTTAGTCATTTTATATTTTACAAAATTTACATCTAAATTTTACTTGAAAATACTTGTCATTTTTATATCCCAAAATACACACACACACCACGACCACACAGATATACACATTCACGTGTGTGTGTGTGTCTGTGTGTGTATTCCTCATTTTGTACAGTATAGGACTGCAAAAATGAACATATAAATTGAAACTGTGTAGAGTGATCATAACAACAATCAAAAGGGAAAATTACAATTGTTCTGTGACTTTCAAAAAAATTTTTGGAACATTAAAGATTCTGTTAATGTTAGTTTAAAACATTAATACATTTTAATGTAAAATTATTATATATTTATACTGTAATTTCAACCACTTAAAAAAATGAGAATTACAGTATTTTATTTTACATTAAAAAATGTATCAAGTGGTTGTTTGAACAGTGCTAGCCTCCTTCTTGCCATGTAATGGGATAGGGAGCTACCATTTTTTTCCTAAGTCTTGGAGAAACATCATGCTTCTTCCCAACTTTGAATATGCTTCTGACATTTTATCCTTTGTGATTTCAGTGTTGTGAAATAACTCCAGGAATTGCTTTCATGTGAAGTGTTTTGCCTGCTTGTTCCCCTGGAGAGTCTTNTAAATAATCTATAACTTGAATATAAATTATATGTGGGCTTAGTCATTTTATATTTTACAAAATTTACATCTGAATTTTACTTGAAAAGACTTGTCATTTTTATATCCCAAAATACACACACACCACCACCACACAGATATACACATTCACGTGTGTGTATGTGTCTGTGTGTGTATTCCTCATTTTGTACGGTATAGGACTGCAAAAATGAACATATAAATTGAAACTGTGTAGAGTGATCGTAACAACAATCAAAAGGGAAAATTACAATTGTTCTGTGACTTTCAAAAAATTTTTTGGAACATTAAAAATTCTGTTAATGTTAGTTTAAAACATTAATACATTTTAATGTAAAATTATTATATATTTATACTGTAATTTCAACCACTTAAAAAAATGAGAATTACAGTATTTTATTTTACATTAAAAAATGTATCAAGTGGTTGTTTGAACAGTGCTAGCCTCCTTCTTGCCATGTAATGGGATAGGGAGCTACCATTTTTTTCCTAAGTCTTGGAGAAACATCATGCTTCTTCCCAACTTTGAATATGCTTCTGACATTTTATCCTTTGTGATTTCAGTGTTGTGAAATAACTCCAGGAATTGCTTTCATGTGAAGTGTTTTGCCTGCTTGTTCCCCTGGAGAGTCTTTATCCTTTTTGTCACAATCACTTTCTTCATTTATATAAAGTTCCCCTTTGCTAAGACCTGGCTCTCAGGTAGACTGTCTCCAATTAGGGTCATGTCAACATGCCCAGGTCAGCCATTTCTTTACACATCTATTTTTGTCTAATTCATATTTTACTTCCAGCATTATCATTCATCATTTGTTTGCGTCACTTTGATTCCTCTTCTGAATGTCCATTTTTGTAAAATGTCACATGGGTTTTATCACTGGGAGACAAGGAAGTAACTGAACTGTACCTTTTATTGTCTGTGGGTGAACCAAATTAACAGATATGCAGTGACCAATCACTGATAGATTTAGAAAGAAGTGATGTGATTGATCCCTCATCTAAAGGCATCTACTATGTATGTAGTGATTTGTGCACTGAGAGCTAGCTTCCAAGTTCGCACCCAATAAGTACTCACAGCTAATAATAAGACTAAGTACTCACAGCTAATACTTGATGGTTGAAATTTGAAGTGTTATTGGTAGATGAGACTTACTAAATCATGGCAACCGATATTTGNGATCCCTCATCTAAAGGCATCTACTATGTATGTAGTGATTTGTGCACTGAGAGCTAGCTTCCAAGTTTGCACCCAATAAGTACTCACAGCTAATAATAAGACTAAGTACTCACAGCTAATACTTGATGGTTGAAATTTGAAGTGTTATTGGTAGATGAGACTTACTAAATCATGGCAACCGATATTTGTGCCTGTCAGAACTGTGTTAAGGAATGCTTGTAAATTCTTTTTTCCATCATTATACCTTGAGTCATGCTTTGATGTCAAATATTTAAATATAATAAAAGTTGAAGCAAATGAATTTTGACTAGAGTGGATATGAATGGATCTTGCTTGGGACACACATAAAGCATCTGATGTTGAACCAATGTGGTTGCTGGAGAAGCTGGTAAGAAATGTATTCTGCTGACATGTTATCTGAAGGCTCTGGAGCAATATATATCTCCTAGGGAAAAGGCTGAGCCCCTGCACCTTTGTAATAATCTCTATTACCACTATCTTTACCTCAATAACTCTTTCCCAATAACTCTGAGCCCTATGAAAATAACAAATAATGTAGCCTCTTAACACACATCTCATAACAGTGATCTATTTTACACGTTGAAGTGAAATGACGTGACCTCGCTCAGTCGTGTCCAACTCTTTGCAACCCCATGGACTGCNGGATTCTCCAGGCAAGAATACTGGAGTGGGTTGCCATTTCCTTCTCCAATCATGATTTTCTTTATCCATGAACACATTTGACTCACACTTGAAGGAAAACAAAAATAAAGCTAATTGTCACAATGAGAGTAATACTGGTCACTATGGCCCCTCTGTCCCCTCCAGTGGTTATGTCTGATCAAATGAGGGAGATAGCTATGGGAACTGGCTATCCATCTTAGAAGTTTGAAACAGACAAGCTTTTTCAGTATCACAGCCAGCTATTGTGATTTCCCAGCTGATTCTGCAGTTTAAATGTAGGTGGTTGGTTAGATGAATCAGCAAGTAGAAAAATACAAGACACAGGTCTGTTGGTATACAACACAATTCTTTGGGAAGAGGGAATAAAGGGGAAAAAAAGCCACTTCCTACACAGGAAAAGAAGTTCTAAATAGAACAAGATGCTTCCTCCCCTGAAATACTGACATTTACTTACAAGCACTGAAAGTGAGGAAATAGATTTAAAGCATCAGTTGCTTTGAACATTAAAGGATAGAAAACTCAAAAGGCTCAAATGTTATGCTTTTATCCCATTCTTTTCTCCCATCTGGATGTTGAGACCATTCTTTACTAAACACAAAAATAAAATTGAATTACTATTCAATTCCTTTATGCTCACCACAAGTCTGGAGGAGATTTACACCAACTAAAAGGAATATCAACACATAAGTAGTTGAAATGCAGTAAACCTTGGACATGATTTTTAACTGATCATTCTTCATTCAAGACTTATAGATACCACTGTGCATATTATAAGCACTATGTTTGGTTCTAAGTCCATTGAATTAGATAGGTTCCTGACCTCCAGTAACGTATAAACCAGGATAGCAGATGAGCACATAAAAATAACAAAACAATGAATACAATCTGTTCCATGGTAAAGTTTTCTAGCAGGTTCTTTATAAAACTGTATACTTATATTTATTTTGATCAGTGTTTATATACACCTAGAAATAGAAAGGTTTCCCATTGACAAGAGCAGTTTTGGTAACATTTAGCAATTAGATCTGCAGGCATAGAACAAGGGCACAGGAAGTTGAATAAAGTATTTCCTTTGCAGTCTGAAACAATTAAGAATTGGCTCTAGCATAAAATTACTCAGTAGTTTGAGTGAGGATGGGGGGAGGGGTAGATAAGATTTCAATCAAAAAGTAAAAACAAAAACAAAATTATGGTAAAATTCAGACATTTTATTAATTAGGCGTTATTATGGGTTGAATTGTGGCCCCTCCAAATTTATAAGTTGAAGCTCTAACCCCCCAGTATCTCACAATTTGACTCTATTTGGGGATAAAGCCTATGGAGAGGAAATTAAGGGCTTCTTTTGTGGCTCAGACAATAAAGAATCTGCCTGCAGTGTAGGAGACCCTGGTTCTAACCCTCATTTGGGAAGATCTCCTGGAAAAGGGAAGAGCTATCGACCTCAGTATTTCTGTCTGGAAAATTCCATGAATAGAGGAATCTGGTGGGCTACAGTCTCCAGGATCTCAAAGAGTCAGAAATGACTGAGTGTATGGGGGGATAAATCCTTTTAAGAAGTAATTGATTTAACATGATATCAGTAAGATGGGCTTGATTCAGTATGGTTAGCCTGCTTATAAGAAGATTAAATTAGGATGCAGACACGCACAGAGGAAAGACTATGTGAACACTCAAGGCAAAGACAGTCATCTGCAAGCCAAAGAGAGGGCTCAGAAAAAAATCAGTCCTGTCAACACTTTACTCTCCTGCTTCTAGTTTCCAGAATTCTGAGAAAATAAATGACTGTTATTTAAGCCACCCAGTCTGTGGTACTTCAATATGATACTCCTAGTAAAAGAATGCAAGAATTACTGCTTCAGTCTTTGAATGAGAGGATTTTTCCTAAAAAAATATCAGTATTTTTATATATAGGCAACTATCTAATGTCTTGTGTGAAGCCTATTATTAATTTATTTACCTTCAGAGATAATAAAAATTACTATAAAGCAAACCACAGTATATAAATTTAATTTTAAGTTGTACCTATTATGTGACAGATATTATATAGCACTGTGGGAACAAAAATAGATATCACATTGTCCCTGTCCTCATGAGGCTGACAAGCCACTAGGAAAGGGGGCACATGTGTGTGGTTATTTTATACAATGTTACCTGTCACAATGTAAGAAAGGTCATGTTATCACACTGGGATGGCCTTCTGACTCTTTGATTCAAGAGTTAAAGGACTTACTCAAGTTGTCAACCAAAAGATGACTTTATTTTTTGTAAATCACAGATCACTATGTGATTTTTGGCATATGACAGAGTCAAGTGACACTGCTATTTCAAAACAAGATTCACTATCATTCACATTTATAAAAATGAACAAAAGGAATAAAATTGATGCTGAACCCATTCTCAGTTTTGCATTAAGTACAATTCATCCAAATACATGGAAACTATCTGAAGATAAAGCAGCTATCTATGTAATTAAAATAGGAATTCCTAGTAAAAAATTGAATTTTATGTTTGACAATCTATGAAAAGTGTATTTATGCCATTTTGATCCATTTTATAGAAATAATCATAATAATATCTTAAAATAGAGGAAAAATTTTAACAGAACATGATGGTTAGAAAAAAATTTTAAAATTTTAATATAAATATACCTTAATTGCACAGAAGTATGGTAAGATCATCTTTAAAAGGGTTCAGGCACAAAATACATTAGAATACTATTAGGTGGTATAATTAGGGCCATGGGGTGAACAGATATTTGGTAAAATGTTATTCTAGGTATTTTTTGGAGGCTGGGTCCTTTATTAAAGTATAGCTGATTTACAAGAAAGGCTATTTTGAATGTGATTAACATTTTAAAATCAGTAGATGCAATAAAAGTAGATTGCTCTCTGTAATGTGGGTGGGCCTCAGTCAATCAGTTGAAGTCCTATATATCACAAAGGCTGACCCACCACTGACCCACAAAGGCACTGGTAACTCTTCAAATGGAAACACTGACTCTTNTTAAGTGAAAAAAAAGAAAAGATGGGAAAAGATTCAAAAGGCTCTGTTCTTTTTATTAAAAAAATAAAGTTTTCAGAACTAGATACTGATTAGTAGAGTCATATGCAGTAGATGAGTCTAGTGGGATAGAAATATCCTTTGTATTTAGGGCTTGAAAGGTAAAATTTCAAAAATCTAAAAAAAAAAAAAATCTAGTAAGTGCAAAAGCTAGATTACAATGGGATCATGAGTGTATGAGACATAATACACCAGAACTCTGATATATTTTGAGGAAAGAAAAAAAAAGCAAATAAAAAAAAAGAAGCATTTATGATAGATTTTTTAAATCTAAGCTTATGGGTTGAGGAAAAGATCCAAGGATAAAAGAGGTTGTCTAAAGATATAGAATAGAAAGGAATTAAGGAAGCATGGTCTTGATGAGGAAGGGTTAGGGTAGATTCATTGTCACGAGAGTGAAAGAGAAATGATGGTGGCTGGATAGGATTGAAAAATACAAGGAAATCAAACATAAAGCACCCAAAATTCTCATGAAAGAAGGAAAGCGCAAATGGTAAGAGAAGTGGGGAAGGAGGAGACAGAAGATGATTTAAGATCTTAAGGAGAGAGATAAAAATGTTAAAACATTTATTTTGGAAAATAGAGTTGGAGCTAATGATATGCTAGACATTGTTTAGTGTTCAGGAAATATCCAGTGTGTCCTCTATATTTCCCAAACATTCATACATATAGCAGGGCTCATGTGAGAAGAGTTTTGCTCAATCTAAGACAGTTTATACCTGCTCCATATTCTCTCCTCTAGCTATGAAAAAAGTTTCCAATAGAAAAGCTATAAATTGAAGAAGGGCTATCAAGTATTATCAGAGTATAACAGGAACAAAAAATAAGCTCTAATGTATTAAGCCATTGAGATTTTGGGATTTGCCATGGCAGCATAAGCAAGCCTATTATCATTAATGAACCAAGGATAATTAAAAGGTTACTTCCAGGATTATAGATGAGGATTTGCAGGAGAGGCATGTAAAGCCAAGTGATTTCCTACTCTCTGTGCATAGGAGTCAAAGGCAGCAGAGTTGGGATTATTGGTATCAAGAAGGGAAGAGGGAGGAAGAGAGGGAGAGAAAGAAGGAGATGATTAGCAGTGAGCAGACTGATAGGCTCAGGAGAAAAACTAAAGCATAAGGGAGTAGGCGGTTCTCTTAGTTTAAAATTGGGCATATTAGGAGAGTTAGAGTGAGAATGAAGAATGGAAAAATATGGTCAAAGAGTGGTAATTTTTAAGATTTTTAAGATGGATCATTTACAGGTGATGGTTAAGTTTGTGGATTTTCTCTTGGTACTATAGCTGATATAAAGTGGAGATAAAAGTTAAAATGGTCCAGAAGTTCTTCAGGGGAATTGCTGCCTGTGTCATCTCCATGAATGTTGAAACAACATGTGTTCTTCACTTTGACCTTCTCTTCTATATCCCTCTTCCACTTTTAAGGGCCTTTGTGATTACACTGGGACCACTTGGAAAAATCCAAGATGATCCATTTTGAGGTCAGCTAATGATGAACAACTGCTTAATTCCATCTGCTACTTTAATGTACTTTTGACCTTTAACCTAACATATTCACAGGTTCCAGGGGTTAGGATATGGGCATCATAAGGACACCATTATTTTGTCAACCATGCCATCATTTTAAGCTCAGGGTCCCTTACACATTTCTTGCTGTCTCCATGGAGGCCCATTGTGTTCATTGCACTCAGAGTGCAAATTTCTCTGAAATTCTTTTCCCAATAAATTTTGATAAAGGGGACCACCCTCCCTTCCACTAGAGTCTACAGAATGGCTTCAGTGTCCATTCGCTCAGCCCCAAGGCAAGGGCTGATGTGGCTGAAGCTGTAGAAGCCAAAGTCTTTTTGTCTGCAGATGACAGCCAGTCCTGTTCACCCAGAAATCCTCACCCAGCTCACCCAAGCCATGAAGTGACCCTGCCTCACATAGCCACATTAATGAGCAAAAACTGTTAGTTATAAAAAAGTCATTTCAGTACTGCTGGAAGCAAGCTGAAGCAAGCTCAGACTGGAATGGTAAAGAGTCTTGAATCAAATTTCTATTGCTTTAATTAAGTCTGAACAGACATCCACTACTGTAGTTAACTTTCATTTGTCAGTTTTCAAAAAGTACTCAAAGTAACTTAACCTCTCTGGGACTTAATGATGTGAAAGCAAAAGAGGAAAAAAGGGGAAAAAAGTTCAGAAATTAAAAAAAAAAGAAAAAATAGCTCCTTTTTGAAATATCTAGAGAAAGTAGATTCTTCCCAACTTTAGTCTAATTATTTTAATGAAGTTTTAGAAACTTAATAGGGAGAGGGAAAAGGCATTAGTGCGGATGAAATATATTTGATTTGCAAAAACCTCTAGAAAGGGTTCTTTTCTTGGCAATGTGAATGTTCTCTCCATGTACTACCACAATAGGCAAAAGGTGGTCATTCTATCACTGGGTTAAAACTATTTCCTGCTATTCTTCCTCAGGTTGGGGATATAAAATATGCTTCTGTGTCAGATGCACTCACATTCTACTCCTAAACTGGAAAAAGAAAAGCCGAGAGAATGTGGCAATGAAAACAAAGGCGCGGTTTTCCTTTCACACCTCCATTTACAAAGAACAAGGTCTGTTTTAAATTTTACTTTTCCCCTTGGTAGTTAAGAGTAGCTCCTATAAAGTGACTTTGTGTTTGTCAGGGTGGCTCAGTGGGGATTTTCTGAGTGTGAGGGACTCACTAAAGAGGAGGAAAAAAGAAATGACTCAACAAAGCAAGGAAAAGATGATGGTAGGAAGGTAAGGGACAAGCTGGTTCATAAAGAATGAGTTTGGATATTCAGAAAAATTAATTCACAATGAAATGTAGAGAATGAAAATAAAATCAGAACAGGGAAAAGAATGTTAAGAACTAAGAAAGAACCACTAATGCTTGATGACCTGTCAACTTGCAAATGAGAAGCAGGTGTCCTGTCTTTTAATCCACTTCTGGGAGGACTCAGTGTTTCCAAAGGGAAAGAAAAGACAGGCTTTGATTACAGCTGAGATATACCTAGATCACATCGGATGTATTTGTTTTCTACTTTAGTTTTAAAATTGTGCCGACTACATCTGTGAAGGATTGAAGCCAACTCTGATTTCTAATAGTTTTCTTTCATACATCATCTCTAAACACTAGAAAATGCTGTATTGTTATACCGCAACTTAAATATGCCAAAAAAATATTTTAGAAGTGTCACCCTTTCCATATGAGAAGTGAGCTTGAATTTATTCTTTTGTATTTTAATAGAAAATATAAATATCAAGAAAGTCCAAAGGAAAAATATCTAAAAGTTTGTAAATTAATTGTTTCTTGTTAAAAACTGTGGGTCATCGTCAAGGAAAGATTGAATTTAAGAGTGGCCCTACACACAGGAACAAACTCAACAGAGAGTTATTTTCTCAGCTGTGTGCTGTTGTAATCCAAATTCAGTCCATTTATGTTATTCTTTACCTTGTAAGTAACAGAGCTTCAGACAGGACTCTGAAATCATAAATATAGCTATATATTGTTTTCTAAAATGTGTATTTTAGTTAAATATAAGGGCAAGAAAATGGAAGCACTGTTTTTCCTCAAAGACATTTTACAAGTCTGGAGTATGATTATCTTCCAGTAATTATCTGTTCATCTATGTGCCTACCTGTCTATCTCCTGGTTAATAATCTGATATCATATACTGCTCTACTTTGCCTCATCTCTAATTACAAACTTCCAGACTAAAGATTCTGGTTCCCATATGAGATGTAGCATTAGCACAAGAAATTGCACTTTTTCAAAAGTCAGAACTTTAAACTATATTATTTGAAAAATCCATTTAGAGTAGAAATCTAATTAGCCAGCCCCCCTGTGCCTGGAGCTGCCGGAACCCTCGAGCCTCTTCCTGGCAAGGTACTGAGTGAAAGGCGGGGGAGACCGGGGCACAGCTGGGGAAGGTTAGCTCTGTCTGCAGACTCTCCTCAGAATGCGCAGCCCCTGATGAAGGGAGGGTTGATGGAAGCATGTCAGGGAGCCTTCTCGGGGCAACAGGGTCACGTAGCACCTGTGATAGCACCACGTGTCTCCTTCTTATTAAAATAAGCAGCTTGGAATTTCTCCTCACTCTTGTCATTTGGAAAGTGAAATAATGGGATGATTGTACACTTTTTCCCCTGGATTATAGAGGGCAGTACCATCGGGAAATATTTATATGTATTTTATTCGCATTGTTAACACACTAATGTGTTGCATTCAGTTGAGGAAACCAGCAGTCAGAATACGCTTTCTCTAGATTAAAATACTATGGCTCAGAAGGGGAAAAGGAGGGAAAGAGTCATACAAAATGAACTTACTGATCTCTTTTTTCCAAGGAATGTTATTTCTTCTAAAATGTGTAATACATTGTATACATATATATACATTTAAATGTGTATATGTATAGATTTAATTTTTTAATGGGGAAGAGCTCATCTCTAAGTTTGGGGCCATCTTTTGATTGATGAGCTTTCATCCTTATTTTCTATTTGGCAGGAGTTCCCTATTGCATGTGTCACCTTGTTGAAGAGCAATGATCTGTTTCCTAATCCCAGTAGCAGAAAGGCAAGCACTTTTGCTCTATGCTGGCAAGCAGCACACGTGTGTCCCACTTTGCAAAAGCTGATCAGATGCCCCAGTAGGCCTTTCCCTCTTGAGTGAATGACACAAAAAATGAGAAAGAAAAATTCTTTCTTCAGAAGAGACCATATCCCAGAGCCTCAGAAGATCTAGCTTTACTCTTTCTGTTAAAAGACAAGCCATCGTGCTTCTAGTTTTTTGGTTCTAAGCAGCTCTTGTAGTGTCCAGCATGGTTCCCAGATTCCCATTAAAGCTGTGGCCCTTCCTATCCATTTAATAATTCTTTATTTTCATATAAGCAAGTCAGAATAAGTTTCTGCCTCTGATAGCCGATCGTACTGTATACAAGCAAATGCTGAGAACGGATTCTGTTTCAAACTTGCCATCTAAGATTTCTTTTCAAAAAACATTTTTAAAACTATCAAATCGGTAGTTTTACATAAAAGAGCTACAGCATTGAAGAACAATAATATCTTTATCGCTAGACAAGTTCTCTCAGCATAGTAAGACAATAAGATAAGGTCTATGGTTTTAAAATTAGGAGGGGGTTGAAAATTGGCTCTCCTTGTAATTGGAATTTTGAAATCTATACAACATTTGTCTTTTTAAAAAATCCCTACTATAAATATTCTCAACAGAAGTAGCAAATGATACTGTAGTAATATGAACATATTTGTATTTCCTTGGGAGAAGGACTACTGGCTTTTGTATTTCTGAAGAAGAGAGAGTGAAAGGTACACAGCAGAGTTCAGAAGTTCCATCCGGGCAAATGAGTTCATGAAGATGGCTGGATGAATGGCAGGTATGGGGAAATTAACAGAATAACTCCAGTCAGCCTCTCTTGCCCCGCCATCTCTGCCCTCTCACCCCATGCTCTGTAAACAATGACTGCATGGTTGTGTAACAGCTGTGATCACTTGTAGTCCTGCGTGTGTGCACCATGAGGTACTCACTTGGTCACAGGGTACTTTGTGCAGGAGAGAGAGGCTGTGCCAACCAGGAGAGAATAAACATGTCTGTAGTTCCTGAGGCTCCTCAAGTCTCCTTAGAGCCACTTAGCTCGTGCCTTGCCTACCCTAGGTTCAGCGAAGTGTGAACAGCAAGACAATTGGCATCAGGAACAGGATCAGCAAGACAACAGGGCAAACTAAACCAAATATCATTCACCATCTCCGTGGATATTGTTCTTAAGCAGAGCTCAAAGAGCACCACAGAGCCATTTAGATGCATTTTCCCTAGGATGAAGTTGCATCACTAAGGATTCCAGGCCAAGAACAGAGTAGAAGAGAAAATCCTATTGCTTCAGCCAGAGAATTTCAAAGAAGACTAGGCCCTCCCGCTTTTCACCTAAGAGAATGTGACCATGTTGGAAAGCAACACATGTAGACAATACTGGATGGGCTTTTCTTCAAGGAGCAAAGCACCTAGGAAAACAACTATGGAATCTAAATGAAGAGACTGACCATGAAACTGTAACTTGGACCAATTTACTGAGTGTTAATTGGTTTAAAAAAATGTGTTTAGAGAGTTCAGATTTGCAAAAGTAGTTATCAACATGGAAAGTGCCATTTCAACCGACAGTTAAAACCACTTAATTAAGAAGGTGGATTTCTCAGGTGTCTCAGTGGTCTCAATGCAGGAGACATGATTTGGATTCCTGGGTTGGCAAGATCCCCTGGAGTAGGAAATGGCAACCCACTTTAGAGTTTTTGCCTGAAACGTCCTTTGGACAGAGAAGCTTGGTGAGCTCCATGGGACCCCATGAGTCCATGTGACTGCAGGGAGTCAAAGATAACTAAGCATAAACATAATTAGGAAGATAAAATTTTCTTTGATAAAATTTTAAGAAAACTGGTTCAAAACATAGTTTTTTGTAACGTATCTGAATGTCCTACCTGAGTTAGATGCTTGGATCATGTGTCAAAAAACTCAAAAGGCTAAACATTCTATCAGTACAAGGATCCACTGTGATTCTAGAGTGTGTATACTAAGAATAGGAAAAGTATAATTAACTGCAGTGTTACTATAAAGTACCTTGATATCTAAATCGCTAATCTTTGCATTCAAGTTGTATGCAAAGACTTGGCCATGTTACAAATAATTCATCTGAATCTTATCCAATATTTCCAACTGTCTGCTTGATATCTTCGTTTGACTACCTGATAATAACCTGAGCTTAAGATGTACCAAACCCTGTAAATTACTCTTGTAGTCTTTCCCATCTTAATTAGCAACCATTTCAGTCCTCAGGTCAAAATATCTTGCTATCATTCTTGACATCTTTCTCACACCCCGTATATTGTTCATGAGACAATCCCATCAGCTCTATATCTCAAATATATTCCAGATTTGACTACCTCTAACTACTCCCACTGGGCCTCCCAGATGGCTCAGTGGTAAAGAATCCACGTGCAAATGCAGGAGACACTGGTTTAATCCCTGAGTCAGAAAGATCCTCTGGAGAAGGCAATGGCAACCCAATTCAGTATTCTTGCCTGGTAAATCGCATAGACAGAGGAGCCTGCCAGGCTCTAGTCCATGTCTAACTAAAGAGTTAGACATGACTTAGCAACAGAACAACAACAGCAAAGAAAAACGAACTTACTATCAAGCTGATATATTTCTCTTACAAGGTTATTCCAACTACATTCAAAATCATGTGGCATACACAGATTGAAACATACAGTATTTTTGCACAAATTGTTACTAAAACCACTAAAAATCATAATACCTCCCAATACAATGGATAGGTCTGTTCTAATATGAGGAATTATCTTATGTTTTAAGTTGTCATGAGCTACAGAAAGGTATTTTCTAGAAATTTTTGAAATAGCATTGGAAAAATTAAACTTACTATGTAGTCAAAATTTTTAAATGACTTCTGTCATTTTGAATGAGGAAAAGCATAATAAAATACTTTTAAGTTATTCCAGTCAAAGTTCTTGGTCAAGAATTCTGTATCATGAAACAAAATTATATTATTAAAGGATGGCACAATCAAAAGACTCATGAAACTTTATTCAGTGCATAACTATAAACACATTCACATGTAGAGATAATTTTGTTTGCACAAGACTATGGAAACCCAAGAGGATGATGAATAAATAATAGCTGACTCTGTAAAATTCAGAATTACTTTGAAATATCTTTATCAATAATTATATTGGTAAAAAATTAAGACTATCTTTTTTTTTTTCCTGAAAGATATTTCTTGGCTAAATCTCCTTAGTGGGTAAAATATGAAAAGGCAATGGCATCTCTGGATGGAATTCTCAAAGAAACCTTCCAAATGGCAGGATTATAGAACAGATTTAAAAAACATGTGGGGAACTGGAATCAGAGATTTGTGATAATAATTCTATCTTCTTTTATGTTTCTAAAAGCTTTGAAAGAGAACATAATGGATGTACTATAAGATATATAAACTGTAAATGATGTGAGGTTATATACAAAATATCAAACAATGGGCTTTACAAGTAAAAAGCACATGCAACATACCAGCAAAATGGGAGATACTAATGGATAAACAATGATATATTACTGCAATTTTGTCTGCCATGATTCTTTAAAGTATTTTCTTATCAATACCATAGATTTGCACACTCTCTAGAAGATGTATTAAAAAGCTTAAGAAGATACAGAGAAGATATTGAGATTTTTAAGCAAGAAATATGCAGTACCCCAAAGGATAGCAACTCATACTTTTTCAAGAATGCATCACTTGTCCTTGCTGTCACCATATACAAACCTCTTAGCTACAAAAACAAACTTCAAAGGCCTCCAATTTGTTCGACTTGCTGTTGATTGAATCCGATGAGCAACACTAGCACTCAAGTAGATAAATTTTTACGGAGTGAACCACAAAATCAGGACTACTCATTTTCCGTTAAAACTAGTATCAGGAAATTTCAAAATGGACATTTACAGATGTCATCGATCCTACTATACTTTCCAAGTAAATTCTGTTTTCCCCTCTCTTTTGTGCTTATTTGACATCTTTTCCTTACTCTTATGTACAGCATTCGGGTTATGATAGCAGTTTCTATGTGCTAGTGAAGCAGGAAAACAACTGTGTCACTCACACTTTGCAGGTGGAAGTGGAAATGTAATTGATCCAAAATTAGTTGGCTGTATGTACTGAAGCAATTCACTTCAAGGCACATTCCCAAGGGAAAAAAAAATATATGTACCAAAACACATGTTTAAGAACAATCATAGCTGTTTAATTCAAAATGGCCAAAGATGGAAAAGCAACCCAAATATCCATCAATAGCAAAGTAAAAAAATATGTGGTGTATTTACACAATGGACTTCCACATAGCCATGGGAAAGAACAATAGCTGATGCATTCAACTGCATGGATGAGAGCCAGATGCATAAGAGTATACCACTGGATTCCATTTCTACAGAGTTCCAAGATCAACAAAAACTTGTCAGTGGTAATGTAAGTTAGAATAGTGATAGAAGTCTGAGCGACTGGGTATTGATTAGGAAAGGGAACATGGAATCCTCGTAGGGTGCTAGAATTACTCTATTTTTCAATTTGTATGATGGTTGGTAAAAGGACTTGTTTACATGTGAAAAGTCATTAAACTGTATATTGGTAATGGCACACTTTTGTACTTTGCTTTCTATATTTAAAAAACCATTTTATTTGGAAATAAATATATATTCACAAGTTGCAAAAAATGGAAATTATATGCTTCCTTTACCCAGCCTCTCTCAAAGTGAACATATTACACAACTATATTAGAATACCAAAAGCAAGACTTGAGATGACTACAAAGAGTAGAACTTATTCAAATGTCATAGGTTACACAAACACCCTTTTATGTACATGTCAGTGCAATTTAATAATGTGTGGCCTNAGTTGCAAAAAATGGAAATTATATGCTTCCTTTACCCAGCCTCTCTCAAAGTGAACATATTACACAACTATATTAGAATACCAAAAGCAAGACTTGAGATGACTACAAAGAGTAGAACTTATTCAAATGTCATAGGTTACACAAACACCCTTTTATGTACATGTCAGTGCAATTTAATAATGTGTGGCCTGATGAAACTACCATCATAATCAAGATATTCAACTTGATTACCTTGTCCTAGCCTTTAACAGCCACATTCTCCCTTCTCTCCCCTATTCTTAGGTTCAGTTCAAACTCTCAGTCTTGTCTGACTCTTTGTGACCCTATGAATCGCAGCACACCAGGCCTCTCTGTCCATCACAAACTCCTGGAGTTTACTCAAACTCTAGTCCATTGAGTTAATGATGCCATCCAGCCATCTCATCCTCAGTTGTCCCCTTCTCCTCCTGCCCCCAATACCTCCCAGCATCANATGGACTTGATGGTAGTGAGTCTGAGTGAACTCCAGGAGATGGTGATGGACAGGGAGGCCTGGCATGCTGCGATTCATGGGGTCGCAAAGAGTCGGACATGACCAAGTGACTGAACTGAAATGATGCAGCCCAATGTTCACAGCAGCACTATTTACAATAGCCAAGACATGGAAGAAATCTAAATGTTCGCAGAGAGATAAATGGGTAAAGAAGATGTGGTTGGTGTGTGAATGTGTGTGTGTGTGTGATCAGTGTTTGCTGCATGCTAGTCATGTCTGACTCTTTGTGACACCATAGACTGGGATCCTCCAGGCTCCTCCGTCCATGAGATTTTTCCCGGCAAGAATACTGGAGTAAGTTGTCATTTCCTTTTCCTTGGATCTTTCCGAACCAAGGATCAAAACTGCATCTCTTTCACCTGCTGTATTGCAGGCAGATTCTTCACTGAGTAATGGAATATTACTCAGCCATAATAGTGAAATAATGCCATTTGCAGCAATGTGGATGGACGTAGAGATTATAATACTAAGTGAAGTCAGAGAAAGAAAAATATTATATAATATTACTTATATGTGGAATTAGAAAAAATTATATAAATGAACTTTTTTACAGGATGGATATAGACTCACAGACATTGAAAACAAATTTGTAGTTACCATAGGGAAGAGTGGGAGGACGGGGGAGACAAATTAGGAGTTTAGTATTAACATATACATATTAATATATATATATAATAGATAAACAAGGATCTACTGTACAGTACAGGGAACTGTATCAGAACTATATTCACTATTTTATAATAATCCATAATGGAAAGAATCTGAAAAAAGAATATATATATTATAAATATATTTTCAGATTCTTATATGTATAACTGGATCACTTTGCTGTACATCTTAGACTAAGATGACATTGCAAATTAACAGTATTTCAATAAAAAATGGTTAAAAACTATTAGGAAACAAATATATATATATTAATTTGCATTTATATGATTGCTAATGAAATTAAACAACTTTTTACATGTTTATTGGCTATTCAGGTTTCTTTTGTGAATTGTTTACTTTTTTTTTTTTTGCTTTTCATTCTGTTCTTGTTTTCATAATCATTTGTAGGTTTCTTCACATTTCATAGACCCAAATTCTTTGTGGAGAATACACACACACACACACACACACACACACACACACACGTGTATATATATTTGAGATACATACACATATATGATGAAATGTGGTCCACTGGAGGAGGGAATGCAAACCATTTCAGTATTCTTGCCTNCTTTTTTTTTTTTTGCTTTTCATTCTGTTCTTGTTTTCATAATCATTTGTAGGTTTCTTCACATTTCATAGACCCAAATTCTTTGTGGAGAATACACACACACACACACACACACACACACACACACACACGTGTATATATATTTGAGATACATACACATATATGATGAAATGTGGTCCACTGGAGGAGGGAATGCAAACCATTTCAGTATTCTTGCCTTGAGAATCCCATGAACATTGTTTATGGTATCCTTGTTAAACAAAAGATTTAAAATTTAATGCTTCTATCTGGCCTCTGATTTACACATTTAATGTCTTGTTTAAGAAAATACTCCTTCCCTTAAGGTCATTGTTATATACTCTTATTTTGTTTTAAAGAGTTGCAAATGTTTGTGCTTTGGTCTCTAATCTATCTGAAAATTATTTTTGTATATAATTATTAAGTAGATCTTCCTTTTCCACTAATCTGTAATTTCTCAGAGGAGGAACTACGTTTGTATTAGCTTTCATTTTCTAGAATTTTATGTAAATGAAATCATACAGTAGGTACTATTGTTTGCATAGGTTTTAAAAGTTAGCATAATGGTTTTGATATTTGATATTGAAAATGTCACAATTTGATATTCATCCAGGCTATTGAGCACATCAATATTTTTTCCTTTTTATTTCTGAGTAGTATCCACTGCATGGACATATCACAGTTTGTTTATACATTCACTTACCAATGGATATTTGAATTGGTTTCAGTTGGAGTTACTACACATAATCTGCTATGAACAGTTATGTACAAACCTCTATGGCAAGAAATGTTTCAATATTCTTGGATAAACACCTGGGAGTGGAATGCCTGCATTATATGGTAGGTGTTTTACTTTTTTATGAAACTGCCAAATTATTTGCCACATAGGTTATACTATTTTATATTCCCGCTAGCAGTGTATGAGAATTACATTTCCTCCATATCTTTGTCAATGTTTAGTGTGTTGGGGGTTCCTTTTTTGTGTCATGTCATTTTCTCAGCTTAGTTTTATAAATTCAAACATCAAACTGACATAAAAAGAGACAAAATGTTAGACATTCCTAGAAGACACTTGACCTTTCCTAACCAGAGCAAAAGCCTTCCTTATTATCTTCCTAAACAGATACGTGGACTTATTTTTGTCTGCCATTTCAGTGATGAAATGGCTCCCACTTTAGGTGAAGGCCCCATTTTTTAAATTCCTAACTTTCATGGACCAAAGGACTCCTCTCCTAGGCCTGCATGGGAAACCAGAATATAGAGGCAAGCAAATTAACCTTGCTTCTCATCTCCCTTCCCAACTAGGCCCAATTTCCATTTTCCCTCCAATTCCCATAGTCTCGACTGGAGTATTTCCCTCTTAATTTTGTTCTTGAAAAACTGTACCTGACTCACTTATTAACATTCATTTATACATATGTACTATTCTGAGTCACTCTACAGGAAGACAAAATTCCTAGCCAACTGAAAAAATATATTCTCCCACACCTGCTTTGTCATAAGCCAAACAATTAGATTAAATTTGAAAAGTAAAAGAAAATAAAAGCTTTGGAGCACCACTATTCATAAAGGCCAAGAGATGAAAGCAGCTCAAATGTCCACTGACAGATGAATGTGTAAACAAAATGTGATATATACACAACACAAAATATCATTTAACCTTACAAAATAAGCAGAGGATGGGGGTGGGTAGGAATCTTGCCACATGGTGCAATGTGGATGATCCTTGAGGATATCGTGCTAAATTAAATAAGCCATAGGCAAAAATATTATATGATCCCTCTTACATAGGAAACAAAGTAATCAAACTCATAGAAATAGAAAGTAGAATGGAGGTTGCTAGGGCCTGGGGAGAAGGTTAAAGGAAAAAATGTTGCTTAATGAGTGAAGTGAAGTGAAGTGAAATCGCTCAGTCGTGTCGACTCTTTGCTCCTCCATCCGTGGGATTTTCCAGACAAGAGTACTGGAGTGAGTTGCCATTTCCTTCTCCAGAGAATCTTCCTGACCCAGGGATGGAACCCAGGTCTCCCACACTGTAGGCAGACGCTTTACCATCTGAGAGAATTTCAAATTTATAAGATGAAAAAGTTCTGGAGATAGCTTTCACAATAATGTGAATATACTTTATGCTACCAAACTGTACTCTTAAAAGGTGGTTAAAATTGTAGATTTTCTAATGTGATGTGTTTTTAACCACAATAAAAATAAATAACATCTTCGGGTAGTTTTCCACCAGTTTGAAGAAATGTATTCCTATTTCTTCTGAAATAGGAAGATTACTAACCTTTCCCACAAATATTGGCATGCATATTTATTGAAGCTTTTGAGCAATACCAACAACAATAGCTCCACTGTGATGGATTTCTGAATACTGAATGAGGCAGAGAGAATTTTAAAAGATTTGGACTCACTGTAACCTCTACTCACTGAAGTTCAGATTCCATTGCTCAAAGGGCAGATGAGTTCCTACTTACCAGATGTCAGCCCAAGCATGGGATTTCTCTCTCTCTCTTTTTTTTTTTAGCTTAAAGGCAACTCCCTCTAAATTTTCTTTATCAGCAATGAAGCTCAAAGGAAATGGCTCTCTGTAAACTATGATAGTTTCTTTATATGAGACAGTTGTATATATTCAAATCTGATTATCTCAAAACCTATCTGTAAAAAGTAGTTAACTTTAGTTCACAATTCTTCTAAAAGTATGAAAACAAACAAGCACATTCTGCTTTATTTCAAAGCAGGAATAATACAAATAGTTTTATTAGAAATATGCACAGAACATTAAAAGATGAATATTATTTCAGAAATTTTATGAGCAATACCAAGATAGGTGGTCATGAATATACAATTAATCATTTCAGGCTGTCTTTGTGAAGGCAGTTATATAACCTTCTCCATTAACTTCTAATTATGAAGCATAGATATTTTCTGAGGTAGAAAGAGAAAAGCTCATTAAAAACCTTTTAGTATATTTAGTAACTCTATTCTTTGATTCACTTTACAGAGTATATCTTCTGAATAGTCTTTTTTTAAATAATTCTGAATTTGTGTTTCTATGTTCCTGTTAAAGTCTACTCAGCAGGATAGAGTTCTGAGTTAAAATTTTTAAAAGAGAGAAAAAATGTTCTCATCAGCAAAATTTTTTCCACAAACAACTTTTAGGAATCTGGTACAAGCTGTTAGAGTATTAAACTACATAGCTTTTTTAATTGAGAACTTTTAAGAATAGATTTAACTTATTTCAGGAATAGGGATATCAAAGCAGTGAAATGTTTCTGCATCAGCTCCCTTGGACCTTCAGTTTACCTTCTGAATTCCTGTTAATACTTATAATTTGCAATAATTCTCTGTCATTATTTTTAGAAGTAATGCTCTCTGAGTTTTTAGAAGTAGCTGGAAACAGGAAATTTAATATTTGTATTTATAACATAAAATTATTAAAATGTTTCCTAAGAGTATGAAATTTAAAAAATACAAAAGAAGTTTTTAAAAATCATTTTCCTTATAATAAATCAAAAGGTTTTAAGTACAGCTTTTAGATTTTTTTTTCCCTGCATCTGATTTTACATACACTCTAGATGGCAGAGTGGTTTCAACTTATTTATTTATTTTACTATTTTTAAAAGTCTATCAGATTAGGCATTAGAATTAATTTTTGTTTTATATTGGAGTAGACTTGATTAACAAGCATGTGTTAGTTACTAGTGTATGGCAAAGTGATTCAGTAATACCCACACAAGTACCCATATTTTTCAAATTCTATTCCCATCTAGGTTATTACAGAATATTAGCTGAGTTCCCTGTGCTATACAGTAGGTCCTTGTTGCTTAACTTATAGGTAATTTTAATGTTATGTCTTTTATTATATTAGATAGAAGATGCTGGAAAAGCAGGCCCAGAATTTTAGTGAACCTCATATGACACTAAATACATTGAACTACCGCAGATTTCTTTAACATAAAATTATCCTCAAAATGATTTTCAAAATTTCCCTATATGTAGTATATGGGGCAGCAGGATGAGATAGGAAAAAAAGAATTTGAATCTGAAGCCAGAAGGTCTGTGTTCATTTCAGCTTCCCTATAAAAGTCTCTCTACCTTGGACTCTTTCTTTCCTATAGAATAGATTAAAAAATTGCCCTGCCATGTTATCAGACTGTTAACAAAATCAAATAAGAATATGAATAAAAACAAATTAAAATCTTAGCATTTTAGAAACTCAAAGTCATTCTATATCTTGGCTTTATTATACTTACAATGAACTTAGAATCACAGATTTTTAGCTCTAGAATGGAACAGAGAACATTTTCTAACTCCAGGTTTCCTAAACATTTTTAGGTCATAGAACTTACTGGAAACTTGAAAGTTCTAGATATTATACCAAGAAAAATACATATATCCATAGGCAAGAAAAATATTAAATGTAACTTCATGCATTACATGCATCCCAGGTATGAATGTCTGATCAATTTCAATGCTCTAGTCTGTAGAGGACTGAGATGTAGAGAAATGAAGAGAGATAACAGAGGTCAGAAATTTTATGGCAGAGATGATTCTAGAAGGTAAGCCTGCGGACTCCCTGTACAGTAACCTATTTTCCTAAACAAGGGTTATTGGCAAGTGTGTCTCACAGAGTCCTGTCCGTTTCAGAGACACCTTAGGAGAAAACACAAGACAGAACTCTTCTGGTCCTAGTCATTTATTTGTTTTCTACACTGGACTTCAACATTTCTATCGTATAAAAAAAAAATGTTTGGAAACTATTTCTACAGAAGGAAAACAAAACATTAAATATGAGGTCAGAAAATTAAAGTGATTTCAGACTTATTATTCCATTTTAATTAATGCCCTTTCTGGAAGAAACTTGTAGCCCCCCAAAATAGGAATTTCTTTAAAAAACCATATAGCATCTGGTAGCCCAGGTGTGAATAGCTCTAAAAATATCAGGGAAAATAAATTCAAAATCTTAAAATTCTCCAAATGAATCCTGTGTGATTTCGCTGGAGTATTCTACCAAATGTTTAAAGAATTAACATCAATATACATAATCTCTTGAAGAAAATGCAAAAGCAGTCATTTCTCAATTTGTTTTATGAAGCCAGTATTACTCTAATAACAAAAAGAAACAAAGGCAGTACCAAAACATGAAAAACTACAAACTAATATCTCTCATGAGCATAGGTGCAAAGCTCCTTAACCAAATAATAGCAAGTGAAATTGAGTAGTATATAAAAAGAATTATACTTGGTGAAAAGTGAGATTAATCCAGGGATGCAAAGCTGGCTTAATATTTGAAAACCAATCAACGTAATCTACCATATTAACATGTCAAAGGAGAAAAAAACACACTCTCATTACAAACTGATACAAAAAGCATTTGATAATATTTAATACCTGGCCATGATAGAAATTCACAGCAAATTAGAGGTAAACTTCCTAAACTACAAAAAAACTACATCTTACATCATATATAATAGTAAAAACCTGACTGCTTTCCCCCTAAAATCTGGAACATGGTAAAATATCTAGTCTTATTTGACATATTACTAGAGATTCTTGACCATTCAAGAGGTGGAAATAAAAGGACGTAAAGGCATAAAGATCATAAAAGAAGACATGAAGTGTCCTTATTTGCAGATGACATAATTATTTATATAGAAAAGCATAAGAACTCTATGAAAACACTCCTAGAAAGATGCCTGATTTTATAAAGATCACAAAATACAAAATCAATATAACAAAATAAATTTTATTTCCAAAATGACCAATAAATACATTGAAACCAAAATTTAAAATATGATACCATTTATAACCATTTAAAATCTAATAAAGATCATAAAAGACAAGTCTAATGCTAACATGATACTCAATGGGGAAAAGATGAAATCTTTCTTCTAACATCAAGAATAAGATAAGGATGCTAACTCTCTCTACTTTCATTCAACATAGTATTAGAAGTCCCAGAGAAATCAATGAAGCAAGAAAAATAAATTTAAAAAGCATCCAAGTTGGAAAGAAAGAAATAAAAATGTCATCATTTGCAGGCAACATGGTACTACATAAAATCCTTAAAGAATCCTCAAAAAAACAAAGCAAAACAAAAAATTGTTAGAACTAAAACAAAAGCAATAAAGTTGCAGAATACAAAATCAATATGAAAAAATCTGTTGCATTTATATGCACAAATAATAAACTACCATAAAGAGAAATCATCTCCAAATGCATCAAAAAGTATGGAATACCTAGAAATATATTTAATCAAAGAGATGAGAGATCTAAACTGAAAATAAGACATTAATGAAAGAAACTTAATAAAACACAAATAAATCAAAGGTATTCCAAGCTTATGGATTAGAAAAATCCAATATTTGTTAGTTTTTCCCTACTACCAAAAGAATCTAGAGACTCAATGCAATCCCAGTGAAAATTTCAATAATGATTTTCAAAGAAATAGAATAATTCCACAATTTGTATGGACTCCCCCACACAAATAGTTAAAATAAACAAAGCGTCATGCTTCCTGATTTAAAACTATGTTGCAAAGCTATAGTAATTAAAGTAGTCTGGAATTTTGGTATAAAAGCAGACCCATAGATAAACGTAACACAGTAGAGAACCCAGAAATAAACCCATGTGTATATGGTTAATTAATTGATGACAAACAAGTCAAGGCTATTGAATAGGGAAATAAGTCTATCCAAAGATTAGTGATGAGAAAATTGGGCAGTCACATGCAAAAGAATGAAACTGGATCACTGTCTTACATCGTACACAAAAATCAACACACAATGTGTTAAAGACTTGAGTGTGATACCTGAAACCATGAAACTCCTAGAAGAATATATAGACAACACAGACTGTGGTTATTTTTTTAATCTGACCATAAAGTAAAAGGCGTAAAAATAAATAAGTGGGTCTATGCCATACTGGAAAGCTTTTGGCTCAGACGGTAAAGTGTCTCCCGGCAATGCAGGAGAGCCGGGTTCGATTCCTGGGTCAGGAAGATCCCCTAGAGAAGGAAATGGCAATTCACTCCAGCACTCTTGCCTGGAAAATCCCACGGATGGAGGAGTCTGATAGGCTACAGTCCATGGGGTTGCAAAGAGTTGGACACGACTGAGCTACTTCACTTTCACTTTCTGTACAACAAAGGAAACCAGCAACAAAATAAATAGCCAACATGCTAAACTGGAGAAAATATTTTCAAGTCACGTATCTAATAAGGGGATGATATCAAAAGATATACAAAAAATGTACAGAACTAAATATCAAACAAAACCAATCCTCTTTTTTAAAAAATGGGCAGAATATCTGAATACACATTTTTCCAAAGAATACATACAGAATGCCAACCGTTACATAAAAAGATGCCTACTACCACTAACCATAAGGGAAATGCAAATTAAAACCACAATGAGATATGACCTTAACACCTATCAGAATGACTTATTAAACAGACATCAAATAATAAAAGTCAGTGAGGATGTAAATGAAAGAGAATTCTTGTGAGTTGTTGGTGGGAAAGTAAACTGTGTAACCAAAAGAGAAAACACTTTGATGATTCCTCAAAAAATTAAAAATGGAATAACTATATGATTCAGCAAATTTCGTGTCTGAGTATTTATCTGACAAAAATGAAAACACTAAATCAAAAAGATATAGGTAACCCTATATTCATTGCAGCATTATTCACAATAGCCAAAATATGGAAACAACCTAAAGCTGTCCATCAGTGAATGAATGGATTAAAAAATACACACATACATGCACACACACAAATGGAATATTATTCTGCCACAAAAAGACAAAATAAAACCTCACCATTTCTGACTATATGGATGGACCTTGAAGTATTACAGTAAGTAAAATAAGTCAGATAGATAAGGACAAGTGCCATGTGATTTCTTTACCATGTGGAATCTAAAGCAAAATAAAACAAAACTGAGCTCACTGATACAGAGAACAGACTGGTAATTGCCAGAGGCAGGGAATGAGGATATGAGAAATAGATGAATAGAGTAGATGAGTAGTAAAAGCAATAGATGAATCAAGTTTGAAATACTTAGGTATTTTTAAATAAATAATGCTAAGTAAACTACATAACTATTTATGTATATCAAACCAGTCAATGCTAAAGGAAATCAACTCTGAATATTCATTGGAAGGACTGATGCTGAAGCTCCAATACTTTGGTCATCTGATGCAAGGAGCCGACTCATTGGAAAAGACCCTGATGCTGGGAAAGATAGAAGGCAGGAGGAGAAGGGGGCAACAGAAGACAAGATGGTTGAATGGCATCACCAACTCAATGAGTTTGAGCAAGAGATGGGAGAGAGGGTGAAGGACAAGAAACCCTGGCATGCGGTACTCCATGGGGTCACAAAGACCTGAATATGACTGAGTGACTGAACAGCAAAAGATAAATAAGCAAGAGACATATAGAAGTTGCATGCTGAAAAACAAAACATTTATTGGAAAAAAATAAAAGATCTAACTGGTATGGAGATGCATACCATGTTCATGGACTGGAACACTTACATTGTAAAGATACTAAATTTATTTAAATTGATATATGTTCAAGACAATCTGTACCAAAACTAGAGCAAGGAGCGAGGTATTTTATAGATTTAAATAAAATTATTCTAAAATGTTATAAAGGCAAAGAATGTAGAATAGATGTTTTAACAAAAAAAGAATAATAAAGTTGAATGCATCCCTCTGCACAGTTTTAAGATTTTTATATAGCTAGGCTAATCGAAACAGTAGTGCTGGCAGAGCAATAAGCACATAATTAATATAAAAGAATAAAAAATTCAGAATTTAAAATACAGACGTATATACCAGTATAGTCAACACTTTTTTTTTTTTAATTAAAGTGCAAAATCAGTTCAATGGAGGAAGAGGGAAAATAGCCTTTAAACATTCTTTTGCCTGATATAGGTTAAAAAATAAGACTCTCTAGCTAAACCTCACACCTTACACCAGCTTAACTCTAAATGGATCGTAGTTAAAAGTGAAACATCCAGAATAAAACATGTTGGAAAATCTTTAAAGGCTGAGGCTTGGGGAATAATTTTTAGAAATAATGAAAATCATGATCCATAAAAGGAGAAAAAACTGATAAAAAGGACTTCGTTAAAATTAAAAATCTTTTTTCTACAAATGACCCTAAGTAGATACAAAGACTATACAATATCTGTTAATGACACATGACAAATAATTTGCATCTAGGATTTTGAAAGCATCCTTAAAATATAACTGTAAAAAGCAAACAATATAATTGAAAAGTGAGCAAAGTACATGAGAAGACATTACACCAAAAAGGGTATGTAAATGGGAAAAAAAAGAAAAAACATGAAAAGATCTTAAATTTCAGTAGTCACTAGAAAAAGGCAAATATGAACATGATGTGATCTTGCAAAACATATATTAGAGAACTAAAACAGCAAAATAGTGATTACATAAAATTCTGGCAAAGATAGAATAAAATTGAGTCCCTCATACATTGCTGATAGGAATGTAAAATGGATAAGCCACTGTGAAAAATAGTCTGGCAGTCTCTTTGAAACATTATACTACACTTATCATATGACTCAAGAATCACACCGCTGGGCATTTTTCCCAAATAAATGAAAAATCCTATGTATGAATGTTTACAGCTGCTATATTTGGGGTAAGAAAAAAACCTGAAAATAATCAAAATGTCTCTCAATAGGTAAACAGGTAAATACAATGTCATGTCTATATCATGGAATACTACTCAAGAATAAAGGTAACTATTTGTATAAACGGCAACTGGACTATTGCAAAAGCATTATACTGAGTCAAAAAGAAAATCTCAAAAGATAACATACTATATGATTCCCTCATATAATGTCTACAAAATTACAAAATTATAGATGTAGAAAACGGTTTAGTGTTTGGCAGGAATTGGGGATGGCTAGAAGATAGAGAATAGCTATGAAAATATAAGAGTAGCATGAAGTAAATATTTATGATTATGGCCTAGTTGATTGCACACATATTTAACAACATACTTGATTGCAGGGGTGGTTACACTACTATTTCCAAGTGACAAAGTCCTTTAGAACCTCCTAAAATCAAAATGATTTCAGTTAGATTTAAGGAATGTAATATGCAAAAGCAATTTAATTTCTATATGCCAGCAATAAACAACTGAGAATGAAATTAAGAACAAATAGAATCTACAATAACATTAAAAAGAACATAATTTAGCAATATATTTAAAAATTCTGTTCAAGATCCTTATACTAAACCTCTCCAATATAATAGACATTAAAAAANCTGGAATGGGTTCTCATTGCTTTCTTGAGGGGATCTTCCTGACCTAGGGATCAAAGCCCTGTCTCATTTTTCCTGCATTGGCAGGTGGATTCTTTAGCATTAGTGCTACCTGGAAAGCCCCTCTATTATTATGCATTCTTTATTATTGTTATGGATTTTAAATATATACATGAACTCATACAGATTAAGCATTAATTTCAAGTGGAATTTTAAATGATGCTATTTTCAGTGACAGTGGAGATGTAATGTAACTTAATACTATAAAATAGAATTTTCCCTAATTAATCATGGTTTATAGATTAATAGAAAAGTTAAAAATTCTGGGACTTAAAACTATTAGAAACTGAGTTATACATATGAATGCACACATAATAATGAATTAAACCTTCCTTTAAGTTACCTCCAAGTTAAGGACTAAGGGTCTGTAGGAATTTAGACAGGATAAGAAGTAACTAACAGCTTCATCTTGTCAGGAACCAAGTATAAAACACATTTTTTAACTTTAAAAATAACCAACATTTTTTCCATTGTTTAAACTTATATTCTATCCACCTCTGTTTTTTTTTATTGAAATAGTTGTAAAACAGTACCATTTCCACCCAACAGATGCAGGAAATACTGGAAATCTTTTAACAAAATCTGTAGTGCAGAGATTTCCTTCTGAATTTTGCAGACTTAAGCAATTCACATAAACTAACATCTAAAACAAAGCCAAAAAAAAAAAAAATGTTTTTGGCATTTAACCCCTGGATAACAAAGTGAGATCTTTAATTGTACTACAATTTGTACTATAATTTGGGGATGTCAAAACAAACTTTCCTTGAATATATATGGTAAACTTCAGATTTAATTTGTTTTTAAGTGAAAGTCATTATATTTGAAAAGCCATTTGGTGATAGAAATTATTTATTTCCATAAATATCTAACCACATGCTGAAAACAAAATAAAAATATTATTAAAGAGACACACCTAGTTTAGCAGTTTTCATAAATAATAAATTGTTTGGTCATTAATCAAATATACCATTTTCATATTTTGATGATCATAGTCATACCAACACACTCTGGTATTACTGGGTGTGAACACATTTGAATGTGCCAACTCACTAGATAGGCCTACGAGAAGCAGAATCTGCTCCTGGTGCCAAGTAGATCAGTGGTCAAGACATTCCAAATTAATTCAAATTTTTTATCTTATCTCCTTCTACCTTACATATATAAGCATATTTTAATATTTATTTTAAAATACAAGGCATATGAAATATAAAATAGGCTCTGAATTGTTTCAAAACTTGCTGAAATGAATGCAGATTCAATATGAGAAGATATATTTGATTCTTTCTTGAACCAGAATTTCAATAAGGAATGATTTCCTGACTAATCCTAAATGTCACAGAGTACTCTCCTTTCTAATATGAAAGTAAATCTTGGTTTCATTTGTACCTACAAAAATCCCTTGAACATGAATGTACTTAACTAGATGATTTAATATCTTATTTATTTATATCTTCTTCTTGCCAAAAAATAAAATTAAAAAAAATTGAAATGACTAACCATGTGTCCGTTAAGGTATCCTTTAAGATAATATAATTAAAAGTAACCAGTAGGCACTTGATTGTTCAATGTACAAAGTCCTATATAATCACTTGTGAGTCACAAATTACATTAAACAAAAATAGACAAATTGGTCCAAAAATGCCTGTAATAGGTGCTCTTGGACACTCTCTGTGAAAGCATAACATGGAATTTTGTTGGCTATTTCTTAACAAATCTCTCAGCTTATGCTAACTGTATCATTTCACAGTGAAAAAGACCAATTCTTACAAAAAGTAGTTCCATCAACTATCAAGGTAGAATAGCTGTTTATTTTCTGTTATTATACCTCAATATACTCTTAACAGCAAAAATATTTCAGATTTTCATACAGTGGAATTATTATAATTTGATGGTTGAGAAGGTAAAAAATATTCCAAATGAAATAGATTTTATTTTTAATATTCCTTGATTAGACAAAAGTTAATTATTCTTAATAAATAAACATACTTTGTGTATCTCTAGGTGTCTATTCACATTAGTCTGGAGTTGGAGGATAATCCATATCTGTTAAGTACAGCAATTCAGTTTGAAATTAAGTGATATTAAAACATTGTGGAATGTGAAATAGTTCCAATAGTTATAACCAAATTACTGAGAATAATCTCAAAATGCACTNATTCCAAATGAAATAGATTTTATTTTTAATATTCCTTGATTAGACAAAAGTTAATTATTCTTAATAAATAAACATACTTTGTGTATCTCTAGGTGTCTATTCACATTAGTCTGGAGTTGGAGGATAATCCATATCTGTTAAGTACAGCAATTCAGTTTGAAATTAAGTGATATTAAAACATTGTGGAATGTGAAATAGTTCCAATAGTTATAACCAAATTACTGAGAATAATCTCAAAATGCACTTTTCAGTTCAGTTCAGTTGCTCAGTCGTGTCCGACTCTTTGCGACCCCATGAATTGCAGCACGCCAGGCCTCCCTGTCCATCACCAACTCCCAGAGTTCATTCAGACTCACGCCTATCGAGTCACTGATGCCATCCAGCCATCTCATCCTGTCGTCCCCTTCTCGGCACTTTAAGCTGAAGTATTACTTTAAGGGCAGGGCAGACAATTCATTATGTTATAATTAAAATTATGAACATATAATGTTATAGTACTGGGTCTTAAGAGTAAAAACAAGAAAAGCAATGTAAACTGTCAGCAAGGTGATATCACCTTGTCAATGGAAATGTACATTAGTAATTAAATATCTATCTTTTAAATTTAAACATTTAAATATCCACATTTCCTGAATGGTTAACAGATTTGTGAACCTTCATTCATTATGGACAACTTAAAGGCACATAATACATGGTATTAAACAATACATGCAAGTTCAGTATGGAAATTTTAAAGACATTTCCAACTGTAACTTCAAAATATTAGAACACAAAGGGACTACTGGTTTTAAAGTACATTATATAAGGTTGAATACATTATCATAATTAATTCAGATGAGTAATAAACAGGCATAGTGTAATTTTCCTGAAAAGGTATATTTACCCACTTTAGTACAGTGTGTTAAAGTGTAATTTTAACTCACAATCAATTTGCCATGGTTTCTTCCTAAAATCGTGTGTTAACAAGAATCACTATGTGCTTATTTCTGGCAATGAATGTCAAGTGCTTTTATTTATTTAACTAATATAGATCAAAAACTTTGTGTATTTCCAGTGTCATATAATTAGATAAATAAAAAATCAGTCTTGGGGGTCAGAGATAAGGAAAAGGAGGGGAGGGAAACATGATACAGAACTATTAACTCAAGATAAAGTTTAAGTGTCAAGAGCAAGTGCTGGAAATGTTTTTGAAATCTTGGCTACTTTAAACAGCTGTCAGAAATTAGGTTTCTGAAAAGAGATTTCTGATAAAACCTAAAAAATAAGATTTCTGGAAAAAGTTGGAAAAATAAGTTTGAGATCAGGAAGTTGGACACTTGAGTTCAATGTTACAGAATTTTCAATTAATAATGCTGCTACATACATGAATAGAATCAAGGTGAAGGTCGTAGGGATTGCATGAATCCTGAGTTGGACTGGGATCCTCAAGGACCCTGAAATAACTTTCTGTGATGATAAGATTTGAGGGATGGAAGGCTACTGTAAACAGGTAGAAAGTCGTCAGTGAATATAGTATGTGCTCTAGAGGCAGGTACTTTAAAAAGCACAGAATTATATATTATAATCATGGGTAGGTGATGTTTGTTGTGAGTTTTTCATATATGACCTTTATTATGTTGAGGTAGTTTCTCTCTATGCCCACTTTCTAGAAGTTTTATCATAAACAGGTGTTGAATTTTGTCAAAAACTTTTTCTACATTTACTGAGATGATCAGATGCCGTATCACACTGACTGATTTGTCTGTTTTGACGAATCCCTGGGATAAATACAACTTAATCATGGTGTATGATTCTTTTAATGTGTTGCTGGATTCTATTTGCTAGAATTTTGGTGAGAATGTTTGCATCCATATTCATCAGTGATATTGGTCTGTAATTTCCTTTTCTTTGGTTTAGGTATCAGGGTTAGTGTAAGGCTGGATATTACAAAACTCTTGAAGGAAAACATAGGCAGAATACTCTTTGACATAAATTGCAGCAAGATCTTTTTTGTCCACCTACTAAAATGATGAAAATAAGAACAAAAATGAGCAAATAGGAGCTAATTAAACTGAAAAAACTTTTGCACAACAAATGAAACCATAAATGAAACAGAAAGACAGTTCTCAAAACAGGAGAATATATTTACATTGATACAACTAAAAAGGGATGAATCTTCAAAATATGCAAGCAGCTCAGTATCAAAAAGCAAGCAACCCAATCAAAAAGTGTGTGGAAGATCGAACAGACATTTCTCCAAAGACATGCAGATGACTAAAAAGCACACTAAAAGATGCTCAGTGTCACTAATTATTAGAGAAAGGGAAATTAAAACTACAATGAGGTATCACCTCACACCGATCAGAGTGGTTAGCATCAAAAAATCTACAAACAAGGAATGCTGGAGAGGGTGTGGAGAAAAGGGAATCCTTCTGCAGTGTTAATGGGAATATAAATTGGTACAACCATTAGGGAGAACAGTATGGAGGTTCCTTAAAAACTAACAATAGAACTATCTACTGTATGACCCAGCAATCCCACTTCTGGGCATATAACTGGAAAAAACCATAACTCAAAAATATACATGCATCTCAGTGTTCACTGCAGCACTATTTACAAAAGCCAGGACATGGAAACAATCTAAATGCTCATCAATAGAGGAATGGATAAAGAATATATGATATATGTACTTATGTGTGTGTGCATATATATATATGCACACACACATATACACACAATGGAATATTACTGAGCCAAAAAAAGGAACAAAATAATGCCACTTGCAGCAACATGGATAGATCTAGAGACTGAAGGGAGTGAGACAGAGAAAGACAAATATTATATCACTTACATATGGAATCTAAAAATAAAGTGTACAAATGAACTTACTTATGAAACAGAAATACTCACAGATGCAAAAAACAAACTTAGAGTTACTGTGGGATATAGGATGGAGGGCTAAATCGGGAGATTGGAATTGACATATACACATTACTATATGTAAAATAGATAACTCATAACCAGCTGTATAGCACAGGGAACCATATTCAATACCCCATAATGGACGGTATGAGAAAAGAATCTTAAAAAAAAAGAGTGGGTATATGATATGTATAACTGATTCACTTTACAGCAGAAACTAACACAATATTGTAAATCAATTATATTCCAATAAAAATATTTTAAAAATCCTGGGTACATGGCAGTATAAGAATACAAGTCATGGACCATCATTGAAGAGTTAGAAAAATGTTGAACTGCTTTTACCCAGGCTAACTTGGGAATAAAGTTTCAGTTAAAGCAAGAAATTAAAGGGAAAATACTGTGGAGATTTCTCTTTTCTTTTCTATCAGCTGTCTTACAATCAGGTACTTGGTATGAATGTATATATGTACCTTTTATTTACCTTTCTTACTGTACATTGAAACTAGTCAATGTATTTCTTCCCTTTCTCTAATTGCTCCTGGGGGATAAGGACCAAGGCTTACTCATCTTTACGACTCACTGAAAATAATTTAACAAGCTCAGATGCTTCATCAATGTGTCTTAGAAATGTCACTGTTAATAAGTGACCTTTCACTGTTAGATTTCAGGTTACTAAAAGGGGGCTAGAAGAATTTTTCTATGTTTTTTTTTTCTTTTTATAAGTTTTTAAAATTTTGAGATATTATTTAAATACAGTAACAAATTTTCAGTGTGGAGATTGATGGATTTTTATAAATTTATATACCTTGCAACCAGTGATGAACCAAGGCCTACTCCTACTGGCTCACAGTTCAGTTCGGTTCAGTCATTCAGTCATGTCTAACTCTTTGCAACCCCATGGACTGCAGCATGCCAGGCTTCCCTCTCCATCACCATCTCCTGGAGTTTATTCAAACTCATGTCCATTGAGACAGTGATGCCATGCAACCATCTCATCTTCTGTCATCCCCTTCTCCTGCCTTCAATCTTTCCCAGCATCAGGGTCTTTTCAAATGAGACAGCTCTTCGCATCAGGTGGCCAGAGTATTGGAGTTTCAGCTTCTACATCAGTCCTTCCAAGATGTGTACATGTCTCTCCAGCTTTGCTTCAGTAATTACACATTGGAAATTTGACTGCAGTGAAAATACTGACAAATTCAGAAATCTGTGCTGCAAATTAGGACTTTTCCCTTCAGAGAGCCAGTTATTAAAGCAGGTACCAAAGCACACTGCTTATTACCATCAGCCACCTCAAGATATACATTTCTATCACCAGAGTAATTATTTCATGCTCTTTCAAATTAATCCATTAGCAACTGCTCTGAATTTCAACTATTGTTTACTAATTTTTCTGATTCTAAACTTCGTAAGAATGGAATCATACAGAATGTTCACCTTTGTTTCAGGTTTCTTCATCTAGCATAGTATTTTGTTTTTAATTTTACTATGTGTCATAGTGTATACAAGTAGTATGTTCTTTCTTTATGGGTGTGAATTGTTTCAGGGTATGAATATGCTACAATTTGTTTATCCATTCTCCTTTTGGTAGATATCTGAGACATTTTATCTTTGAGGTTATTACAAATAAAACTTCTTTAAGGATTTTTGTACATGTTGCATGTGTTTATATATATGTATCTGTGTGTATGCTATACATTCATTTCCTTTGAGTATATAGTTAGGAGTAGAATTGTTGGATGAGAGGGAAAGTGTGTTAAATTTTATCGGAAACTGCCAGACTGATATCCAAAGTATTTGTACTATTATGTGCTTACATCAACAATACATAGGCTCAAGATGCCCATATACTTGCTAACAGATCTCGTGTCTTACAAATTTTTAAACCCTAATTTCAAAATGTAAGACAGTTTCTATTCCTCAGATATTTATTGTCCAAAAGTGACTCTGAAACTGTAGTAAGTAAGACTGCTATCTTTCATAAAGTTTATGTCATCATCTCAATTTCGCAGGATAGAAATTCTGTGTTTTATGAATAGAGTATTTTTTATAAAGTTTCTATCTGGAGATGAGACTACATGTTCATACTGCATCTGTAATTTTTTTTTAAATCATCTGACATGTCAAAGGAATCATGTTTATATCAGTATTACTTAATGTCTAAAATTAACTCTTATTTATCTTCTATCTAAAGACCAAGAAAAAATTCACTGAGCAGTGAGTTCAAGATAGAGTTCTCATAAACTTTACATTTGCATTTAAAAGTTTACGTATTTCTAAACCTGAAGTATCCTTATCTATTTTTCACATTTCATGCTACCATTGAACTCTACATAGACTCTTCTTTTGTTTTCATAATCTGAAGTTAACTGTCATTGTTGTCTATTAGACATCCTGACTCTTCTCCAGGGTAAAAACATGAATTGCAGTAGCTCTAAAAAGAGCTTTTGATATTACGCTTACTCAGGTGCATAATAATTACTCTGTTTGGTAAAACAAAGCAAAAATCATCCAGACTATTATTTAAAGTATAAAAAATGACTAACTTATTATTTGCCTAATCATTTCCTTCCCAGATGGCTCAGTTGGTAAAGAATCCTCCTGCAATGCAGGAGACTCTGGTTCAGTTTCTGGGTCATGAAAATCATGAAATTAAAAGACACTTGCTCCTTGGAAGGAAAGTTACGACCAACCTAGACAGCATATTCAAAAGCAGAGACATTACTTTGCCAAAAAAGGTCTGTCTAGTCAAGGCTATGGTTTTTCCAGTGGTCATGTATGGATGTGAGAGTTGGACTATAAAGAAAGCTGAGCATCAAAGAATTGATGCTTTTGAACTGTGGTGTTGGAGAAGACTCTTGAGAGTCCCTTGGACTGCAAGGAGATCCAACCAGTCCATTTTGAAGGAGATCAGTCCTGAATATTCATAGGAAGGACTGATGCTGAAGCTGAAACTCCCATACTTTGGCCACCTGATGCAAAAAGCTGACTCATTTGAAAAGACCTTGACGCTGGGAAAGATTGAGGGCAGGAGGAGAAGGGGACGACAGAGGATGAGATGGTTGTATGGCATTGCCGACTCGATGGACATGGGTTTGGGTGGACTCTGGGAGTTGGTGATGGACAGGAAGGCTTGGCGTGCTATGGTCCATGGGGTCGCAAAGACTGGAACACGACTGAGTGACTGAACTGAACTGAGTTGAACTGAAAATCCACTGGAGAAGGGATTGGCTACTCTCTCCAGTATTCTTAGGCTTCCCTTACAGCTCAGCTGGTAAAGAATCTACCTGCAATGTGGGAGACCTGGATTTGATCCCTGGGTTGGGAAGATCCCCTGGAGAAGGGATGGCTACCTACTCCAGTGTTCTGGCCTAGAGAACTCCAAGACTTGGACACGACTGAGCAACTTTCATCTCACTTCACTTCAATCATTTCCTTCAATTTTTAACCAGGTGTTAGCAACATTTGCTTAGACATAACTTGTTATCTCAATATTTTAAACAAAACAATGAATGTAAACATCATTTTTGTTAATATGTTGCCAGTTTGTACTGAGCAAGGACGGACACTTTTTTGTATTTCAATAGATCATTCTGGTATCATGTAGGCACAGATGTGGTCATGGCATTTCTTAAATGATTTATTAAAAAGGCCCAAGATTTTTATTTTTTTTCAAGATTCTAACCAACCCCAGACTCAAACATCACTGCCAACAAAGATTTGTATAGTCACAGCTATGGCTTTTCCAGTAGTGATGTATGGATATGAAAATCGGACCGTAAAGCAAGCTAAGTGCTGAAGAATTGATGTTTCTGAATTATGGTGCTGGAGAAGGGCTCTTGAGAGCCCTCGGGCAGCAAGGAGATCAAACCAGAAACTCCTAAAGGAAATCAACCTTGAATATTCTTGGAAGAGACTAATGCTGAAGCTCCAATACTTTGGCCACCTGATGCAAAGAGCTGACTCATTGGAAAAGACTCTGATGCTGGAAAAGATTGAGGGTAGGAGGAGAAGAGACAACAGAGAATGAGATGGTTGGATGATATCACCAACTCTGAACATGAATTTGAGCAAATTTTGGGAGATAGTGAAGGACGGGGAAGCCTGGTGTGCTTCAGTCTATGGGGTCACAAAGCGTCAGACATGACTTAGCAACTGAACAACAACATCATTATCTTCTAGCTGTTTTAGATATCAGGTTTTTCATCAGTATAATAATATAGACCATCATTTTATACTATATATAAAATAAATAAGCTAAAAGTATGTGTTGTACAACACAGGGAATATAGCTAATAATAATAATAATAATAAAGACCATTGGAAAAAAGTATAACACCCAACATTTCTTTTTTTTCTCACTTAGAATCCAGAAAAATACAAACACTATAGCAACTTTTAAATAATAGCTTGACTGATTAGGAATTGGGTTGCAGAAGTCTTTGGCTTATCCTAAAAGGCTTGTTATAAGGTGTCTTTATAATAAATAAAGCTCACTAAAGTCATAGAAGATATGTCTGTCATGGTTTAATGGCCAGAAGGATGAAAGAAAATACTTTTAAAAAGAACAATGGGCAATAAGTAGAAACTCTGCAAAGTTGATATTTTATAGTTATATGTACTTTAAAGCCTTATCAAAGTTTAATAAATTTCATTTAGGAAAACAAACAGAAATTGTATTTTTCCACAAAGTTACTCAGTACATGAACAAAACATTACTTATGCATGTTTGTGGAAGCAAAACAATTGTCAAATCAGAAAGAAACACTGATTAAATAGGCATTTATTTCAAATGGTCCTATTTATTTCATAGTATCATGTTATACAATGAGCAATAGATTATATTAAAATTTAATTATAGCCTGTAAAAGAGGCTCCCATTATGAATGGCTATTGTAATATTTATTGTTAGGAAGCTTACTGAGGTTCACCCAGCTAAGACAAGAATCACAAAGGAAAGTTTACTTTATAACGAGTAATAATTATATCTGTGACATCTATCAAGACTGCACTAATAGACAAAAATATGCTTTCTATTAAAAAACAAATTACTAGAGATACTGTTGACTACCAAAAAAAAATGCTCATAATGGAATATAATGAAAAACTTTATGGAAATCCATATGAAAATTTAGGCAAAATGGATAAATTCCTTGAAAAATAAAATTTACTATAGCCAAGACAAAGAAAAACATATTAAAGGAAACATACATATTAAACAATTAAGTTCATTATCTAAATCTGTCCTAAAAAGAAAATCCCAGGTCTAGTTGGCTTTGGTAATGAAAGCTTCCTTTGGAAGCTCTGGAAAAAGAATAAACACTTACAAATCACCTCTGAAGTTGATATGACTGAGATACCTAAACAATAAAAAAAAAACACCAGTAAGAATGATTATTATTCTATGAATGCAAAGAAGATCTAACATATGAAAATAAATCAATGCAATTTGCCATATTAACACAGGAAGGAAAGGAAAAATATATTTTTTTCAGAAATGCAGATGTGGAATTTGACAAAAGACAATATCCATTCATGATAAAAACTCATATCAACTAAAAAGAAAAGGGGACTGCTCATTATCTGATAAAAAATCTCTGCAAGTGAAAAACACTGCAGCATACATTATACTTATTGGTAAGTTATTGAACACATTCTCTGTGACGTCAGGAAAGGGACAAGGATGTACCTCATCAATGCTTCTATTTGACGTTGCACTGTAGACTTGCAGTGCAATAAGAACATGAAAGATATGAAGAATGAAGAGGAAGTAAGATCAGCAATATTTGCACTTGGTATGTTTTTAAACACAGAAAACTCAAAAGCTGTGAAGGCAGAATATGCAGATTAATAAATGAATCCCATCAAAACCTGAGTGCAAGGTCAGCAAGCAAAACTCAATCCTATTTCTATGTGCAGCAAAAAGTTATCCAAAATCTACATTTTAAAAATAACGTTTACAATATCTTGTAAAACCCTGTTCATTGGAATAAATCTAAGGAAAGATGTACAATATCGCTACACTAAAATTTATAACATATGATTGAGAGGAAATAAATAAAATTTTTTAAATGCAAAGATACATAATGTACAAAATTCAATACTGGAAGATGTCATGTCTGCAAATTGACCTAAAGATTCAGTATGATTTCAATCAAAATCTCAGACATTTGAAGAAAATCAATAAAACCCAAAAGCTATGAAGTATGAGAACTTCACATATGACTAGGAATAAAAAAGCTAACATTCTATTTAACAAAAATGTCATAAATAAAATCAAAAGAAAAGACAGTCTCTTATGAAAAAGAATTCCTGAGAATAAATAAGATGAAGAGCTCAACTTAAAAATGGTTCAATAAGAAGTGTACAGATGAATAGCTACAAGTGGTAAAACACTGAAAATAATGCAGACCAAACCTAATTAAACACAAGTTTAAAAATTGCAATAATATATGATTTTCAGTCATTTTATGAATATACATATATATAGAATAACTTAAAATAGATTACGTTTACTGATAATGACAGTTGGAGTTGTGGGAGAGACACTTCCATATACTATTAATGGAAGCATAAACTGGGACAGCTTTTTAGGAAATATCTATCAAAATTAAAAGAGTATGGGCCTTCTGACCAACAAAATCCACTGCTACTAAAATATTGTAGCTATGACAAACAAAACAATGTTATTTGAATAGTTGACATTATTTATGACCAAAAATGCCCAAGAGGTTTTAGAGAATGAGGAAAATGTGCAGCTCTATGATAGAATACATTTGCTTCTAAAGAAATCAGTGTATTTATGACTTGTTCCTAAGATACACTGAGCTCAGGAAAGATATATCTCTAAGCATAACATTACCCCTTCTAAAAAATACTAGAAAGTAATATTTGTATTTAGTTTTATATTGACATATTCTGGTTTATGTCATTTTCCCTAAGATATACATATACTAAAACAAAATCTGTTCATATTGGTTACAAGATACTAGACATGAAACCCAGTTGATTTCTAATTATTATTTATAGCTTTCTCTTCCATCTGTCTTTTCTAACCATTTTATGCACAAGTTTTACAAGTTTGATTAATATTAACAGAGATGATCTGCCTGGTCTCTTTAGAAGATACTTTTTCCTTTTTTTTTTTCTTTCTATGCTTCTCTTAAAACAAACTTGAGTTCCAGTAAAGTGTGGTAGATATCTTATTTTCCCTGCTAAGTATAGCTAAATACCAATAACACTGTAAATGAGACAAACATAAGAGCACTCTGAAGGCAGACGAAGTAGGATATCCAGCCTCCAAGAAAAGACACAGTGGTGTATTCCATGGATTTTCGTTTATAGAGAGACTGGGCCCTGAGGAAGCAAGTAACATGAAAATGCCAACCAATGGTTCAGAAAAAAAAATAATAATAATAATAGTAATGTTAGCCTCCGGAGAGCCGGCTCTTTTATACATAGGACCAGGAAAAGGGCATTCTAGTAAGATAGAAAACTTTTAGACAGTAACTGCTGTACTCTAATGAAATAACGCAGAGACGTGGTTATATTTCCATGTCAGCAAAGGCCAAATAAGGAGATTCAAGTTTCACCTGACTGTAACACGAAATACTTCCCTCCCACCAAGCTGATGTCAGAGGTGTGATATCAAAGAAGACAGACATGAGAGGGTGGGGTTTTAATTTCCACTGGGGAATAAGGAGGACTCCCCACTGGCAGTGTCAGTACAGGCCTCAGAGGGGAGCCATCTAGCTCCATCCAGAAGTAACAAGGTAGCACTTTCTTTCCCTCCTGCAATTCCCTCCTACATCAGAGGCAGCCAAGTAAGAAACAAGAACTTTGCTTACCTTTCAGTAAGAGTAAGTTCTCCCTGACCACAGAGTTAGTGGAAGATAGATAGGGTATAATAACCAGAAATTTCCCTTTGCAATCAAAGTGATGTCATTAGAAACCTAACAGAGAGCCTGAACTCTCATCAAAGCTCAGCTGTAATGAGGCCTCCTCACCCACTGGGGTACCAAAAGAGCCCAAGGCAGGGAAATCAATTACTACCCCCTTGGAAGTAACAAGACAGTATACTCTTTCCCTCCAGTGTAATTTGAGATATTTAATAAAATCCAAAGTCTCCTGTCTTGTTATGTGTATATATATATATACACATACACATATATATAATCACTCAACATACCAAGACCAGAAAAATATCAACTTGAATGTGAAAAGATAATAGAAAAGATGTTTGTATCATTTTTCGTATAACAAAACTGAGATGATACAAACATTAGAATTAACTAGAAAAGATTTTAAAGTATCCATCATAAAAATGCTTCCATGCACAACTAAGGAAACATTTGAAAGGAATAAACTAATAGAAAAATCTTAGCAAAAAATGAAAATACAAAAAAGAATCAAATTGAAATTTTAGAAAGAAAATCCTTAAATTAAAAATGTTCAATAGCAGAATGGAGGGACAGAAGAAAATCAATGAACTTGATATTAGTACAATAGAATTTATCCAATATGAACAACAGAAAATAGAGCAGAAAAAATAAATAGAGCTTCAGGGACACATAGAACTAAAACAAAAGACTGAATATCCATGGCTTTAGAGCCCTAGAAGAAGAAAAGAAAGAGTATGGAATTGCAATTCAGAAGTAGAAAAATATCCTGGCTGTTATAAACAGTGCTGCAATGAACATTGGGGTACATGTGTCTCTTTCAATTCTGGTTTACTCGGTGTGTANGAACAAATCACCAGTCTATGTTTGATACAGGATACAGGATGCTTGGGGCTGGTGCACGGGGATGATCCAGAGAGATGATATGGGGTGGGAAGTGGGAGGGGGGTTCAGGATTGGGAACTCATGTACACCCGTGGCAGATTCATGTCAAGGTATGGCAAAACCAATACAGTATTGTAAAGTAAAGTAAAAATTAAAATTAAAAGAAAAAGAAGTAGAAAAATAATTAGGATGAAAACAAGTTTCTAATCAGAAACAAAAGAGGCC
Source organism: Neotragus moschatus (assembly GCA_006410615.1). Classification (NCBI taxonomy): domain Eukaryota; kingdom Metazoa; phylum Chordata; class Mammalia; order Artiodactyla; family Bovidae; genus Neotragus; species Neotragus moschatus. The sequence goes on along the minus strand of SJYA01001566.1, from coordinate 156,521 downwards.
AGAAGAAAGTGACACTACATTTCAAGTGCTGAAAGAACTGTTAACCCAGATTTCCACATCTATCTAGCAAAATATCCCTCAGGAATGAAGGATTTTTCATCAAGAAATTCTCAGATGAAGGAACACTAAGAGAATCTGTCACCAGAAGACCTGCCCTAAAAGAATGGGTAATGGAAGTTCTTGGAAAAAGAAACAAAAAAACCTTAAGAAATCTTAGAAGGAATTGGTGAATCTTAATTTCTTAAGTGAATCTTAAAAAAAATCATAGTATTGTCTAAGAATATCTACATATTTAAACAAAATTGCCCATGTATCTTTAGCATAAATACCTCAATCTTGGGCTTCCCTGGTGGCTTAGATGGTAAAGAATCTGACTGCAATGCAGAAGACTCAAGTTTGATCTCTGGGTCAGGAAGATTCCCCTAGAGAAAGGAATGGGTAACCACTCCAGTATTCTTGCCTGGAGAATTCCTTGACAGAAGAGCCTGGTGGGCTACAGTCCATGGGGTCACAAAGAGTCAGAAATGACTAAGAAACTAACATAGTACATTTGGTAACAGATTGGATTGTGAGGCATGAGACATACCTTTGTGATCTATAGAAACTATTACATATTAGTTTTTTAAACTATGACAAATGCTATATTAATTTCCATTCTTTTCTAAAAATAGGAACATAAAATGTTTATTGTGAGTTTCATAAAATTTTTATTTTATTTTGGAAACTATGAAAGGCAATAAAATGCAATAGTATTAAAATTATATTCATTATTAATATTCTGAAACATTCAAAGGTAATCTATCATGAAATCTATTATGTTGAAGTATTTAAGAAGTACTGAGATTTGCAATTTTTGTTTAAATGAATCATTAAAAACTTGAATATTAATGGAAAGGGTAGAGATTTGTAGTTATGTGATAAATCAAGTACTGCTGCTAAGTCACTACAATTGTGTCCGACTCTGTGCAACCCCAGAGATGGCAGCCCACTAGGCTCCACCATCCCTGGGATTCTCCAGGCAAGAACACTGGAGTGGGTTGCCATTTCCTTCTCCAATGCATGAAAGTGAAAAGTGAAAGTGAAGTCGCTCAGTCATGTCTGACTCTTCGCAACCCCATGGACTGCAGCCCACCAGGCTCCTCCATCCATGGGATTTTCCAGGCAAGAGTACTGGAGTGGGGTACCATCGCCTTCTCCATAAATCAAGTACAGTAAAATGTTAATGCTATGATCTAGGTGCTGGCCTTATGGCATTCACTGTAAATTTAGGTTTTCTATATATTTGAAATTTTTTTCATTAGAAAGTGGTGAGAGATAAATTTTAACATAAAATCTTCAACTATCACAGATTTCAGCCAAATAAAAGAGGTGTGTTACCTGTGATGTTACTAGGGCTTTCCTGGTGGCTCAGTGGTAAAGAGTTTCCCTACAATGCAGGAGATGCAGAACACCTGGATTCAGTCCCTGGTCAGGAAGATCCCTGGAGAAAGAAATGGCTACCCACTCCAGCATTCTTGCCTGGAAAATCCCATGCACAGAGGAGCCTGGTGGGATACAGTCCATGGGGTTGAGAAGAGCCAGACACACTAAAGTGACTGAGCATGCACATGGTGCTTGTTACTAAGCAGATCAGCTTCACAAGACAACAGTACATCTTTGCCTACAGCAACAATATTATATTCACAAGTAAAATCAAATACAAGTTTCTCCTCTGTATATATGTATGCGTGTGCATGTGAACATGTACAAAAACACCTTTTATATGTTTCTGAAGATATATATGCTAATAAAATTCAACATAAGACATAAAATTGAAGGCAAGCTTTTTGTTTTGCTGTCTACTTTTTCAAGATCCATGGATAGTTTTGTTTAATATTTTCAGCATATGCTAAAAAATCATTTTATACCAAATATCTCAAAGAAACCAAACTCACATATCTTTCATTTAAAGTAAAAGATTTGCTACAATGCATTTTTTTCCTAGTCAAAAACTTTTAACACCAAATCATTATAATCACACACATTCTCCAAATATAGTAACTGTGAGCAAAGCTCCCCATTGCCTTATAATAGCACTGATGGCAAAATCTGGGTTGTGTTAAATGCATACCTAGCTCAATCTTAAAATCTTTTGATACTCAAAATCCACAAAATCAACTTCATTTTTCTGGGTCAAGTTATCGCCAAGGCAAAGAGAAATTTATTCAATTTAAAATATCTTTGAAAATGTTCCTCAGGACATTAACTTGTTTTATAAAGCAGTATTCAGAGAGGTAAATGTAAATGAGCCATATGGATTGCATTCCATGCGAAATAACCACACATTGGCAACATAATGGGAAATAGGCTTGGAAAAACTTTTGGAATGTGTTAGGGTACCAATATCAGGCTCTCTTATGATTATGTTTTATGGTTTCAGCTAACAAGCCACAACTGGAGAGTAGAATTACCACAAACAGCAGGGGTGGCCTTTGAGTGGTACATATGCATTGGAAAGGACTCAGCTTGAGGGTCTTAAAATCTATCAGAATGGGAGAGTCACTTATATTTCAGGACAGTGTTGTTGGTCTGAGGTTTCCCCACTGGATCCTGAAACCTGGTGAGATTTACCATGTTTGTAAGTTAGTAGAGCTGTTCATCATACCATTCACGTATCAATTTATTCATTCATTTTACAGCATTTATTTTCATGCTCTGTGGTATGACAGCATAAGACATAAGAGAAAGCATAAGCATAAGACAAGAGCAAAATAGATCTTGATTAAAATCCAGCAACTCCCACAATGCATAAGTAAAACAGACACTCTCACTGTCACACCTGATGCCCTTGGTGCTACTGTTTTCCTCCACGCTTGATCAACTTCTAGCAGCCAGCACTTGAATCTCTTTATCTGAGGGCTTTTCCTGGCCATCAAATCCTGCTCCGCCCACGTGCAATAGGCCAACATGCTGGAAATTAATGCTTCTCAGAAGCAGTCCCAAACCCATCAATGCAGATCGGAAGCACTGGAATCCATGTTCTACAGACTCCATAGTTCCTCACCAGTTGAAGCTCTAACTGCCCACCGTGTTGATTTTCCCTTTCCTACCTCATGTCTCCGCTACCCTATTCATCTTTCCTGCTATCATGCCACAGAAAAGCTTCTTGTTCTAGAATCCTTATCTGTTTCTGGGAAACAAAACTTAAGACAATAGGTATATTAGGATTCTTCATAGCCATGGAACTAATGTGATCTACAGGTGGTCCTTGAGCCACACTGAATTAATGCAACTTTGCTTGTGAGCAAATTTAAAAAAATAAATCTATACTTTAGGACTACGTGACCTGTGGTTGGCTGAATCTGTGGGTACAGAACTGTGTATATGGAGGGCCATCTATAAAGCTATGTGTGGATTTTCCACTGTGCAGATTCGTGCCCCTAACCCCCACTTTATTCAGGGATCAAATACATACAGACGCTTTATTATGAGCATTGGCTCATGTGATTGTGGAGACTGAGACATTAGTTTTTCTATCAATGTTCCATTTGTAAACTGAAGAAGCAGGAGAGCTGGTGGTGTAATTCAACCCGAGTTCAGTAGCCTACAGCTTAGCCTAAGCCAATTCTCAATGGACTGGAAGATGCCCACCTACATTGGTGAGCGTGATCTTCTGCACTCAGCCTATGGTTTCAAATGCTAATTTCTTCTATAAACATCTGCATAGACACACCCAGAAATAATGTTTACCAGTTATCTGGACATCCCTTAGCCCAGTAAAGTTGAAACATAAAATTACTCATCACAATAGGTAAAACAGGCATGGAAGCAAATAATCACCAAAAAATACATAGTAAACATATATTTTAAATGTCAAGGAAATCAAAGGTGGGAGCTACGTTCACTTGTTCATTTTTAACAATAATTTATTGGCCACCATTTTTTAGGTTTCTGATTCACGCAAAGGTAAACAAGTCAATGAGGCACTGCCTAGATATTTCTAGGCACATAGATTATTAACTGGATATAAAGAAACCACTTTTTGCCTAGGAAACGATGGGGTGGGCGTGGAAAGAGAAAAAGAAGGAAAAAGAAGGCATAGAAAGAGGAAACAATGGAGGTAAAAAATATTTCTGAGGGTAGGTGATATTTTGTAATATTACTAGTTTTTCCACACAGAAAGGTGGAGAGTCTGAGTTAGGCAGAGAAATAGAAAGCTGAAAGACCCAGAGTCACACCAAAGGGCTTGTTGACTTAGGAGTAGCAGTTTAGTATGCCAGGCGCATAGCGCAGATGTGGGAGACTTAAGGGAGGAGAAGCAGAAAAGAGGTGCGGTGGTGGGTTGTATAGACCCTCACATCCCACTGAAGAGTGTGGACTTCATCCTACGAACAACAGGAATCTGCTAAGACCCCTGTCCTTTTGCTCCAACTGGCATGCCCATTGTTCCTGTGGTGGTCTGCAGAAGGCCACTCTGCACAAGCTGTACGTGGGAGTTTGTCTTGGGTTCAAGAGTCAGAAGAGAACTAATGCAACACCTCTGAAAGCATTTGAGAATATAAGCAATTTATTCTATGCTACCTTTGGTTAGGAAACTATCAAGTGTTTGAGCTACAAAGAATCATTGTGGGTAATCTGTCCAGTTCCCTAACTTTGCAGAACCAAGACTGAAACACATACATCATATATCCTAGTTCCAATATAGCACACTAAATTGTTCCTTAATAATATTCCAATCAAAAATAATTATTTAAGCTATGCTATGTACATTGGTGTCCTGGACACAGAATAACAGGCACTATATTTCAAAACAATGTTCACAGAGAAAATAATATAAGCCAAATGTTGATCATTACTTATGTGGGTATAAGTACATAGGAGTTCATTATGCTTTTCTCTCTACTTCAGTGTATGTTTCAAATGATTCACAAAAAGAATGGGAAAATGAAATAATTCTCAAAGAATAATTGTAATTGGTTTTCTGTAGCAGATTCTCTTGTGTGCTTCAGTGGTCTGGTGCTCCCTCCCCGTCTGTTGCTTCTCACGTGCACACCTCTTCAGAGCATGGTCCTTAGTTTAGTTTGGGAGTCATCACCCATGGCTATGCCTGGGAGACTTGCCCCACCCCAACACATCCCACTCTCATGGGTGTCCACAGCTAGGGAATGCTTGATAGGAGAAAGCTCACAACAGCTCTCTTACCTTTCAATGGGAAATGTATGTATGCTCAGTTGCTAAGTTGTGTCTGGATCTCTGTGACCCTATTGACTAGAGTCCACCAGGCTCCTCTGTCCATGGGAATTTTCTAGGCAAGCATATTGGAGAGGGATGCCATTTCCTTCTCCAGGAGATCTTCCCAATCCAGGGATCAAACCCATATCTCCAGCTTGGCAAATGGATTCTTTACCTAGGGAGCCAGGGGAGCCACTTGGGAAAACCCAATTATTTTCAGTAGAGTTTATCTATGCTTGTTCCTTCGAAGGCAAGCTACAGAAAAACTAGACAGTGGATTAAAAAGCATAGACATCAATTTTCCATAAAAGATCTGTATAGTCAAAGCTATAGTTTTTCCAACAGTCATATATTTATATGAGAGTTAGACCATGAAGAAGGCTGAGCACCAAAGAATTGATGCTTTCAAATTGTGGTGCTGGAGAAGACTCTTGAGAGTCCCTTGGACAACATGGAGATCAAATCAGTCAATTCTAAAGGAGATCAACTCTGAGTATTCATTGGAAAGACTTATGTTAAAGCTGAAACTCCCATACTTTGGCCACCTGATGTGAAGAGCCGACTCATTGGAAAAGACCCTGATGCTGGGAAAGATTGAAGGCAGTAGGAGAATAGGGAAACAGAGGTTGAGGTGGTTGGATGG
>SJYA01001566.1:82690-150462 GCA_006410615.1 Neotragus moschatus | reverse complement strand
GTTGCCATTTCCTTCTCCAATGCATGAAAGTGAAAAGTGAAAGTGAAGTCGCTCAGTCATGTCTGACTCTTCGCAACCCCATGGACTGCAGCCCACCAGGCTCCTCCATCCATGGGATTTTCCAGGCAAGAGTACTGGAGTGGGGTGCCATCGCCTTCTCCATAAATCAAGTACAGTAAAATGTTAATGCTATGATCTAGGTGCTGGCCTTATGGCATTCACTGTAAATTTAGGTTTTCTATATATTTGAAATTTTTTTCATTAGAAAGTGGTGAGAGATAAATTTTAACATAAAATCTTCAACTATCACAGATTTCAGCCAAATAAAAGAGGTGTGTTACCTGTGATGTTACTAGGGCTTTCCTGGTGGCTCAGTGGTAAAGAGTTTCCCTACAATGCAGGAGATGCAGAACACCTGGATTCAGTCCCTGGTCAGGAAGATCCCTGGAGAAAGAAATGGCTACCCACTCCAGCATTCTTGCCTGGAAAATCCCATGCACAGAGGAGCCTGGTGGGATACAGTCCATGGGGTTGAGAAGAGCCAGACACACTAAAGTGACTGAGCATGCACATGGTGCTTGTTACTAAGCAGATCAGCTTCACAAGACAACAGTACATCTTTGCCTACAGCAACAATATTATATTCACAAGTAAAATCAAATACAAGTTTCTCCTCTGTATATATGTATGCGTGTGCATGTGAACATGTACAAAAACACCTTTTATATGTTTCTGAAGATATATATGCTAATAAAATTCAACATAAGACATAAAATTGAAGGCAAGCTTTTTGTTTTGCTGTCTACTTTTTCAAGATCCATGGATAGTTTTGTTTAATATTTTCAGCATATGCTAAAAAATCATTTTATACCAAATATCTCAAAGAAACCAAACTCACATATCTTTCATTTAAAGTAAAAGATTTGCTACAATGCATTTTTTTCCTAGTCAAAAACTTTTAACACCAAATCATTATAATCACACACATTCTCCAAATATAGTAACTGTGAGCAAAGCTCCCCATTGCCTTATATAGCACTGATGGCAAAATCTGGGTTGTGTTAAATGCATACCTAGCTCAATCTTAAAATCTTTTGATACTCAAAATCCACAAAATCAACTTCATTTTTCTGGGTCAAGTTATCGCCAAGGCAAAGAGAAATTTATTCAATTTAAAATATCTTTGAAAATGTTCCTCAGGACATTAACTTGTTTTATAAAGCAGTATTCAGAGAGGTAAATGTAAATGAGCCATATGGATTGCATTCCATGCGAAATAACCACACATTGGCAACATAATGGGAAATAGGCTTGGAAAAACTTTTGGAATGTGTTAGGGTACCAATATCAGGCTCTCTTATGATTATGTTTTATGGTTTCAGCTAACAAGCCACAACTGGAGAGTAGAATTACCACAAACAGCAGGGGTGGCCTTTGAGTGGTACATATGCATTGGAAAGGACTCAGCTTGAGGGTCTTAAAATCTATCAGAATGGGAGAGTCACTTATATTTCAGGACAGTGTTGTTGGTCTGAGGTTTCCCCACTGGATCCTGAAACCTGGTGAGATTTACCATGTTTGTAAGTTAGTAGAGCTGTTCATCATACCATTCACGTATCAATTTATTCATTCATTTTACAGCATTTATTTTCATGCTCTGTGGTATGACAGCATAAGACATAAGAGAAAGCATAAGCATAAGACAAGAGCAAAATAGATCTTGATTAAAATCCAGCAACTCCCACAATGCATAAGTAAAACAGACACTCTCACTGTCACACCTGATGCCCTTGGTGCTACTGTTTTCCTCCACGCTTGATCAACTTCTAGCAGCCAGCACTTGAATCTCTTTATCTGAGGGCTTTTCCTGGCCATCAAATCCTGCTCCGCCCACGTGCAATAGGCCAACATGCTGGAAATTAATGCTTCTCAGAAGCAGTCCCAAACCCATCAATGCAGATCGGAAGCACTGGAATCCATGTTCTACAGACTCCATAGTTCCTCACCAGTTGAAGCTCTAACTGCCCACCGTGTTGATTTTCCCTTTCCTACCTCATGTCTCCGCTACCCTATTCATCTTTCCTGCTATCATGCCACAGAAAAGCTTCTTGTTCTAGAATCCTTATCTGTTTCTGGGAAACAAAACTTAAGACAATAGGTATATTAGGATTCTTCATAGCCATGGAACTAATGTGATCTACAGGTGGTCCTTGAGCCACACTGAATTAATGCAACTTTGCTTGTGAGCAAATTTAAAAAAATAAATCTATACTTTAGGACTACGTGACCTGTGGTTGGCTGAATCTGTGGGTACAGAACTGTGTATATGGAGGGCCATCTATAAAGCTATGTGTGGATTTTCCACTGTGCAGATTCGTGCCCCTAACCCCCACTTTATTCAGGGATCAAATACATACAGACGCTTTATTATGAGCATTGGCTCATGTGATTGTGGAGACTGAGACATTAGTTTTTCTATCAATGTTCCATTTGTAAACTGAAGAAGCAGGAGAGCTGGTGGTGTAATTCAACCCGAGTTCAATAGCCTACAGCTTAGCCTAAGCCAATTCTCAATGGACTGGAAGATGCCCACCTACATTGGTGAGCGTGATCTTCTGCACTCAGCCTATGGTTTCAAATGCTAATTTCTTCTGTAAACATCTGCATAGACACACCCAGAAATAATGTTTACCAGTTATCTGGACATCCCTTAGCCCAGTAAAGTTGAAACATAAAATTACTCATCACAATAGGTAAAACAGGCATGGAAGCAAATAATCACCAAAAAATACATAGTAAACATATATTTTAAATGTCAAGGAAATCAAAGGTGGGAGCTACGTTCACTTGTTCATTTTTAACAATAATTTATTGGCCACCATTTTTTAGGTTTCTGATTCACGCAAAGGTAAACAAGTCAATGAGGCACTGCCTAGATATTTCTAGGCACATAGATTATTAACTGGATATAAAGAAACCACTTTTTGCCTAGGAAACGATGGGGTGGGCGTGGAAAGAGAAAAAGAAGGAAAAAGAAGGCATAGAAAGAGGAAACAATGGAGGTAAAAAATATTTCTGAGGGTAGGTGATATTTTGTAATATTACTAGTTTTTCCACACAGAAAGGTGGAGAGTCTGAGTTAGGCAGAGAAATAGAAAGCTGAAAGACCCAGAGTCACACCAAAGGGCTTGTTGACTTAGGAGTAGCAGTTTAGTATGCCAGGCGCATAGCGCAGATGTGGGAGACTTAAGGGAGGAGAAGCAGAAAAGAGGTGCGGTGGTGGGTTGTATAGACCCTCACATCCCACTGAAGAGTGTGGACTTCATCCTACGAACAACAGGAATCTGCTAAGACCCCTGTCCTTTTGCTCCAACTGGCATGCCCATTGTTCCTGTGGTGGTCTGCAGAAGGCCACTCTGCACAAGCTGTACGTGGGAGTTTGTCTTGGGTTCAAGAGTCAGAAGAGAACTAATGCAACACCTCTGAAAGCATTTGAGAATATAAGCAATTTATTCTATGCTACCTTTGGTTAGGAAACTATCAAGTGTTTGAGCTACAAAGAATCATTGTGGGTAATCTGTCCAGTTCCCTAACTTTGCAGAACCAAGACTGAAACACATACATCATATATCCTAGTTCCAATATAGCACACTAAATTGTTCCTTAATAATATTCCAATCAAAAATAATTATTTAAGCTATGCTATGTACATTGGTGTCCTGGACACAGAATAACAGGCACTATATTTCAAAACAATGTTCACAGAGAAAATAATATAAGCCAAATGTTGATCATTACTTATGTGGGTATAAGTACATAGGAGTTCATTATGCTTTTCTCTCTACTTCAGTGTATGTTTCAAATGATTCACAAAAAGAATGGGAAAATGAAATAATTCTCAAAGAATAATTGTAATTGGTTTTCTGTAGCAGATTCTCTTGTGTGCTTCAGTGGTCTGGTGCTCCCTCCCCGTCTGTTGCTTCTCACGTGCACACCTCTTCAGAGCATGGTCCTTAGTTTAGTTTGGGAGTCATCACCCATGGCTATGCCTGGGAGACTTGCCCCACCCCAACACATCCCACTCTCATGGGTGTCCACAGCTAGGGAATGCTTGATAGGAGAAAGCTCACAACAGCTCTCTTACCTTTCAATGGGAAATGTATGTATGCTCAGTTGCTAAGTTGTGTCTGGATCTCTGTGACCCTATTGACTAGAGTCCACCAGGCTCCTCTGTCCATGGGAATTTTCTAGGCAAGCATATTGGAGAGGGATGCCATTTCCTTCTCCAGGAGATCTTCCCAATCCAGGGATCAAACCCATATCTCCAGCTTGGCAAATGGATTCTTTACCTAGGGAGCCAGGGGAGCCACTTGGGAAAACCCAATTATTTTCAGTAGAGTTTATCTATGCTTGTTCCTTCGAAGGCAAGCTACAGAAAAACTAGACAGTGGATTAAAAAGCATAGACATCAATTTTCCATAAAAGATCTGTATAGTCAAAGCTATAGTTTTTCCAACAGTCATATATTTATATGAGAGTTAGACCATGAAGAAGGCTGAGCACCAAAGAATTGATGCTTTCAAATTGTGGTGCTGGAGAAGACTCTTGAGAGTCCCTTGGACAACATGGAGATCAAATCAGTCAATTCTAAAGGAGATCAACTCTGAGTATTCATTGGAAAGACTTATGTTAAAGCTGAAACTCCCATACTTTGGCCACCTGATGTGAAGAGCCGACTCATTGGAAAAGACCCTGATGCTGGGAAAGATTGAAGGCAGTAGGAGAATAGGGAAACAGAGGTTGAGGTGGTTGGATGGCATCACTGACGCAATAGACAAGAGTTTGAGCCTACTATGGGAGATGGTGAAGGACAAGGAAGCCTGGTGTGCTGCAGTCCATGGGGTTGCAAAGAGACATGAGATTAGTGACTGAACAACTTATTTACATNATTGAAGGCAGTAGGAGAATAGGGAAACAGAGGTTGAGGTGGTTGGATGGCATCACTGACGCAATAGACAAGAGTTTGAGCCTACTATGGGAGATGGTGAAGGACAAGGAAGCCTGGTGTGCTGCAGTCCATGGGGTTGCAAAGAGACATGAGATTAGTGACTGAACAACTTATTTACATTTTCTTTCCTTAAAAACATCTTCACATAAAGTTCCCTTCCTTACTGAAAAATTTGTATTAGCAAACAAACTTTAATACCAGATATTAGACCCTGAGGACAATAGCCTGCCATGCTTGTCTATCCATGGCCTCTCCCCAGCAAGACTACTGGAATGGGTTGCCATTTTCCTTTCTAGTGGATCTTCCTGACCCAGGGATTAAACCCACAGCTCCTGCCACAACTCCTGCATTGCAGGCAGATGATTTACCACTGTGCCACCAGGAAAGACTTTCAGTGGGAAATCTCAGGTACAATTCACACAAAAGCTTAGGATCAGGCTGAGGCTAGACTTCTCCTGAGCCCCTATCTTTTCCTTGCTTCTTCCCCTGCTCTACTCTGCTTTCCTCATCACCCTAGAAGATTCTCCTTAGAATACACCCTCAGTAAGTCATCTGCAAAATAATTCTTTTTTTAAATATTCTGCTTCTAGGGAACTTAGCCTTACACAGTTTTATTCTGGAATTGAGGAGCAGTAAACTGTCAATTAAATTACTACCAGTAGGAAACAGAAAGCCTGGTTACCAGACTGATTCTGTTTTCTTATTTGTGTCAATCACCTTGTGAATATTAATTTCCTTTGAAAAATGAGCAAAATGACATTTTCCTTGTCTCTCTAGTAGGCTATTATAAGGAACAAAAGAGGTTATACATATAAAAGCACTTTTGAAAATGGAAAGTTTTGTGATTACATTACTAAGCTATTTTTATTATCTTCCATAACTTACAAGTTGTCTGACATTTAATTATTAACATATTACTAAGTTTTACAGACTGAGAAATTATTTTAAGGCATATAAACAGAAACTTGCTGCAATGTGCTATATAATGGGACTGGATTTTTTGGGTTGATTTAGGCCTTTCATCTCTTTCTGCCATTTCCTCTCAAGACGCAAGTTAAATAGGAATTGAATTTGAATCTTTGGTGGGCAAGGCATTTGTCACCTTTATGTATAAGGAGAGCATATTTCCATTTTCCTTTCTAGGAGTAAAGAAATGTTTTTAAAATTGGATGTTAACATCTCATAAGTTGTATGAAGAAACCAACAGTAACACCAGTTCAGCCTAGCTAAGTACTTTATTAACAATTAGCATCACTGGTCATGTGTTCTGTTTCCTAAAATGCCTGCTGAAAGAACAGATACTCATTTCTCTAATAATTTCTCTATTTTAGGTTATAATCTAATCAACAATTTCAATATCCTCACAAGAGAAAATCTAAGTGCCTGACTCCAGCAATTATTGCAAAGTTGAAACAGTGTATGAAATCTAATCTGAATGAAAACTCCTAGAGGGTGAAGTCTTGTGTATGCTGAGTCCTGAAGCTCAGAATGAGTCCTTACATTCAAAGACACATTAATCAGGCATAGAGTTAGAGTCTGGGGAAAGGAAAAAAGTTGTTTACAATTAGTCTTTTTTTTCCTCTCATTTCTTACATGAGTAGTTTTAAAAGGCTATTAATCATAACTTACACATTGCTATCTTGATAGACGTATCTTCCATATGTGGCTTTTCTAAAATACATATGGAGTTATCTTAAAATATCTAAAACAAAGTCCAAATTACATGTCCTTCCTCTCTGCTGCTACTTCTGAAAGTAAACTTCACTCAAAAGTAATATCTGGTCTTCTTATGTGGCTGGAAACTGGGACATACTAGTTAGATGTCAATATAGCTTAAAGTAATGACTTGCATCAAATATATAAATATTGTGATTTGTTCTGTTTTCTATGGTCATTCTTAGCAGCACAGATATATGGTAAAGGAATACAAATAATTTTCCTATGTTTACCTCCATAGGAACTGATTTCTCAATGGGGACAATTTAACTACTGATGATTCCCAAAAGTATACGGAGCATATGGAAAAGAACTTCAAGAGTTCACTGTTTTGAAAATCTGCTGTTCATTTCAAAGTGGCTGTAATTTAAATAAACATTTGATGCTTTGAGCAAGAAGGAAAATTAGCACAGGCAATGGTTAACAATTTCTAGGAGGGTGCCTCTAAAAATTATTTGAAAGGTTGCCTATGGGATATTGTTGAATATATGTGATGTGACAGACTGAAGTGTGTGTGTGAGTTGTGAATGCCTCTCTCTCAGTCTCAAAATATTTCATATTCTGACCTGTCTGAGCATTCCAAGATTGAATCTATCTTGAACTACATATTTTTTTCCTAAAGAAATGATTGAATTCCATTCTTTTATCTAGTTAAGGATGGAATACTTTATTATTGAAATAAAAGTTTTCTTTAGTAAGTAAATGGAAATAGGTAGGAAAAAAAACAGGAAATGAGGTAATAATGTTGTTCTACAGCTGATGACATGGAACTACCTGAATAGAGCGAGGTGTGGCCCTTTCAGTGGCCATCTGCACAGGCTCATGGTTGGGTACTGACTTCCAAGCAGAGAGAAAGACCTTCCAGACACATACCTTCACAGGCAGTGCTTTCCACAGGCTCCCCTGGCCCCAGTGTACACACCCCACAGGCTACAAGCCCACATCCATGTGCTAAATAATAAAAAGGAGAGAGGCCTTCACAGATATCATGCTCCTCTCCAACAAGCTGTTGCTTTAAAAAAAAAAAATTTACTGTTTCACCAAACAGAGGGCATAAGCCAAGGAACGTTGAGCAAGTCTTCGCTCTTACAGCAGCCCAATTAGGACAAAAAAAAAAAAAAAAAAAAAACTAAGTAAAAGAACAATAACGTAAAACATACTAACAAATTTAAAACTCTGGGGTTTTTATCTTTGCAGTTGTACTCCTCCCAAATGAAATCATATTGGATCAGGCTAGGGATGTTAGTGCAATTTTAAAATAGAGAAAGATAAACGATACCCTCATGAGATTCTTTAATCAGCATACTTTCCAGCCCTTGGACCCTTTCTATGGTGGACTCGATGTCAGTTTTTTGTTAGCTCATTTCCAGATTGAAAGTGGACATTTCTGAATGAGATCTGCGATTATTTCATTGGTGATTAGGTAATTCTGTGACAGACTTGNAAATAGAGAAAGATAAACGATACCCTCATGAGATTCTTTAATCAGCATACTTTCCAGCCCTTGGACCCTTTCTATGGTGGACTCGATGTCAGTTTTTTGTTAGCTCATTTCCAGATTGAAAGTGGACATTTCTGAATGAGATCTGCGATTATTTCATTGGTGATTAGGTAATTCTGTGACAGACTTGTTATCATAAGTAATACTGGATTGCTACACTACCAAAATATGTATTTAGCTTTCTCCTAATGATAAAAAAATATATATATTAAACTGTTATACTTTATGGATTTTAAAAAGTCTTAAAAAGTTTCAGACATCTGGTTTTGGGAAGATGAAATAGACATACTTTCCTATTTCTCCTGCTAAATACAACTGAACATCTCGGACATAGTGCATAAACCAAACATAAGAAAACTCTGAAAAGTGGAGCAGAGATTGCAGACCATCTAGGACTGAGTTCCTTGTGGTTGTTTTTTGGATTTTTTTTGCCTCATCTATATCAGACTTAGAGCTAAAGAAGACTACAATCCAGATACATCAATAAAAGCAGGACAGATAAAAATATATTTTTTTACAGTTCAACAAAAACTATTCTCTCAACCAAAGGAAATAAAGAGGCAACATAAAACTTTAGACAATAATCCTATTCAGCCTAACACTACAGGAAAAATAAAATGTGGCCACATCCACATTCATGTCAACAAAGGCAATACAATCAGCCTAGATTTGCATCTTTGCCAGACTGCAAAGAAGTGACCCCATCCAGTTCACCTGGATCACCTAGGTGGTATCAGAGATGGCTAAGTAGGGTGCCAGAACTTTTACCCCATTAGGCATTAATAAGATCATCTGTCCCCCAATAAATGGTGTCAGTAGGGACCATGGGGGCATCAGGACTTTCACTTCCATTCGGTATTAATAAGTCATCCCTCCCTCTTTCTGCTGGGATAATGTAGAAGGAAATCCAGAAGAGTCAGGGCTCTTGTGCCCACTCAGCCCAGGACCTTCACCCCTGTCATGTAAGGAGTACCATTTTCACCATTCCAACCAATGATGTAGCTGGTGGCTACATGGAGAGAAGTAACGAGGCATTTCTATACCTTTTAGCCTAGAAAGTATCAAAGGAAGTCTGCTGCGNAGTAGGGACCATGGGGGCATCAGGACTTTCACTTCCATTCGGTATTAATAAGTCATCCCTCCCTCTTTCTGTTGGGATAATGTAGAAGGAAATCCAGAAGAGTCAGGGCTCTTGTGCCCACTCAGCCCAGGACCTTCACTCCTGTCATGTAAGGAGTACCACTTTCACCATTCCAACCAATGATGTAGCTGGTGGCTACATGGAGAGAAGTAACAAGGCATTTCTATACCTTTTAGCCTAGAAAGTTTCAAAGGAAGTCTGCTGCAGAGCCAGAAATCTCACACTTCACAGAAGGATAAGCACTTTCCCCTTCATATCAGCAAAGGCTGAATGGGGAACGTGAACTTCTGTACTTAATGGTGGAACCTGAACTTCTGCCCCTACCTGGTAGTGACAAAGAATAGATCCCCTTCTCCCGGGGGAGTCATGTCAGACAAAGTCAGCTAAAATAGAAGGTTTTCATTAGATTCGGGGCCTATCACCATGGTGTCATAAAGTTTTAAGCCTCAATATAAACAATCACACATCACACCAAGACCAGGAACATCTAAAACTGACTCAAAAAATATCAATAGATGCCCACGTCAAGGTGACAGTGGTATAAGAATTATTTTACAATAATTGAAAGTAGCCATCATAAAGATATTTTAATAACAAACACACTTGAAGTAAAAGGAAAAGTGAAATGTCTCAGAAAAGAAATAGAAAATATAAATAAAAACAAAACAGAAACTTCACAGCAAAAAACATAATAATCAAAATAAAATTACTTAACTAATGTTCTCAATAGAAGGATGAAGAGAAGAAGGGAAAGAATTAGTGAACTGAAAGCCAAAACAATAGAAATCATGCAGTCTGAACAACAGAGACAAAATAGATTGAAAGATATAGAAGTGGACCTTAGAATACTGTAGGACTATTGAAATTTTTAATGTTTATGTCACTGGAAATTGGACAGAGAAGTGAAAGAGACCCCAAATTTGATTAAACATATAAACTTACAAATTCAAGAAACTGAAGAACCCTCAAATAGAATGAACCAAAAGAAATCTATACTATAACACAATTGTACTTCTAAAAGTAAAGACAAAAAAGGAAGCAAACAAACCAAACCAAAACAAAACAATACCTTACTTATAAGAGAAACCAATTCAATGATAACAGATTTCTCAACATAAGCCAGAGATTAGGGGTAAGTGGCACAAATACTTTGCAAGTGCTAAAGGAAAGAACTTCATTTTACAATCTTAAATTGATTAAGAATAAGGGGGAAATCAAAATAAGAGAATATTAAGAATTTTTTTCCCAACAATCTAAACTAAAAGAATGACTAAAGTAAGTTCTCTAAACAGAAAAGGAATGATAAAAGACGAATCTACAGAAAATCAGGAAGAAATCACACAGTAAGGAAAATTATAGGTAAATGAAGACTTTTCTTCTCTTCATAAATTTTCTAAATTATGCTTATCAATTGATGCAAAAATTGGAGTATGATCTGATGCAGTTCTAAGTACACGCAATATTTAAGATATTTTGAAGGCAAAGTAATTACTTAAGACAATTATGTTATAAATAGGTAGGAAAAAGGGACACAAAGACAAAGATACTTTGTACACCTCACAAACTGAGAAAAATGACAAAACCAATAGACTCTATTATCTACATGTAACATTATACACAGAGCAGCCACTTAAATAAAGCTACATCTTTTAACTAAGAAAACAATATAGATAAATCAAAATAGGACCTAAAAAGTTATCTGATAGCCTATAGGAAAGCAGAGAAATGAACAAGGGAAAGAAATAGAAAACAAAGATATTTGAGGTCTAACACGTCAATAATTACAATAAATGTAAATGATCAAAACAGAGAAATAACAAGACAGTTTCAAAAACATAGCTTAAACAGATGCAGTATAAAAAGAACTTATAGGCAAACTAAAGTAAAAAGATAGGGAAAAGAGCTACCATGTAATCACGAGTCAAAAGAACGCAGGAATAACTATATTAATATTAGATAAAGCAGACTTCAGAGCACAGAAAATTACCGCAAGTAGGGAGGATATTTTTTAATGAAAAAATGTCAATCCACCAGCAAGACGTAACAGTTTAAACAAGTTTGCACCAAAAATAAATAAATAAAATAATAATAAATAAAAGAAAACCAGAAGTGTAAAATATATAAAGCAAAACCAATAGAACTGAAGGAAGAAATTGATAAATGCACAATTATATTTGGAGAGTTCAACATTTCTGTCAACAATTGGTAGAAAAAGCAATAAAGGTATGCAAAAACTCAACACCTTTGTCAACTAGCATAATGTAATCAGCATTTCTAGAGGCTGAGAACAGGCTAAGACAGATTCCATTCTTACCACTCCTAACTAACACAACACAGTTAGTTCCAGCCATTTTACAAGGCAAGAAATGGAGATAAACAGCAAACAGATGAAAGACAAAGGAGTAAAATTGTACGTACTTACAGATAACATGATTGTTGTCTTAGCAATTTAGGGCTGCTAAAACAAAGTATCACAGACTGGATAACTTATAAACAGCAGGAATTTATTTCTCACAGTTCTAGATGCTGAAAGTCTGAGTTCAAGGTGTCAGTCAGTATTGTCAGGTTCTTGTGAGGGCCCTTCTCTGGGTTGCAGAATGTCTACTTCTTATTTTTTGCTTTGTTTTTTGAAGTATAGTTGATTAACAGTATTGTGTTAGTTCAGTTGTACAGCAAAATGATTTGGTTACACATTTTTTTTTAAGATTATTCTCTCCATTATAGGTTATTACAAGATATTAAGTACAGTTTCCTGTGTCACGGATTATATCTTTATTGTTCATTTTTACTGAGTTATAGAGTAGATCTTTATTGCTCACCTGGCTGCCCAGGGGTTCAGTAAAAAGAATCTGATTGCTATTGCAGGAGACTTGGGTTTGATGCCTGGGTTGGGAAGATCCCCTGGAGAAGGAAATGTCAACCCACTCCAATATTCTTGCCTGGGAAATCCCATGGACAGAGGAGCCTGGTGGGCTACAGTCCATGAGGTTGCAAAAGAGTTGGACACAACTTAGCCACTACACAGCAACAATAACAAAATTGTTCATTTATTTTATGTACACTAGTTTTTTAGTCCCATATTCCTAATTCATCTCTCTCCTACCCTTTCCCTTCAGTAAGCATAACTTAGTTTTCTATATCTGTAGGTCTGTTTCTGTTTTGTACATAGATTAATTTGTGTTGACTGAATTAGATCTGTTGACCTAATACAAAAGTAGGAAGTCAAGAAACACCTGGAGTAACAGGCGAATTTGGCCTTGGAATACGGAATGAGGCAGAACAAAGACTAGTAGAGTTTTCCCAAGAAAATGCACTGGTCATAGCAAATACCCTTTTCCAACAACACAAGAGAAGACTCTACACATGGACATCACCAGATGGTAAACACCAAAATCAGATTGATTATATTCTTTGCAGCCAAAGATGAAGAAGCTCTATAAAGTCAACAGAAACAATACCTTGAGCTGACCGGGGCTCAGATCATGAACTCCTTGTTGTCAAATTCAGACTTGAATTGAAGAAAGTAGGGAAAACCACTAGACCATTCAGGTATGACCTAAATCAAATCCCTTATGATTATACAGTGAAAGTGAGAAAAAGATTTAAGGGACTAGATCTGATAGATAGAGTGCTTGATGAATTATGGATGGAGATTTGTGACACTGTACAGGAGAGAGGGATCAAGACCATCCTCATGGAAAGAAATGCAAAAAAGCAAAATGGCTGTCTGAGGAGGCCTTACAAATAGCTATGAAAAGAAGAGAAGCAAAAACCAAAGGAGAAAAGGAAAGATAGAAGCATCTGAATGCAGAGTTCCAAAGAATAGCAAGAAGAGATAAGAAAGCCTTCCTCAGTGATCAGTGCAAAGAAAGAGAGGAAAACAACAGAATGGGAAAGACTAGGGATCTCTTCAAGAAAATTAGAGATGCCAAAGGAACATTTCAGGAAAAGATGGGCTCGAAAAGGACAGAAATGGTATGGACCTAGCAGAAGCAGAAGATATTAAGAAGAGGTGACAAGAACACACAGAAGAACTGTACAAAAAATATCTTCATGATCAAGATAATCATGATCGTGTGATTACTTACCTAGAGCCAAACATCCTGGAATGTGAAGTCAAGCGGTCCTTAAAAGCATCGCTATAAACAAAGCTGGTGGAGGTGATGGAATTCCAGTTGAGCTATTTCAAATCCTGGAAAATGATGCTATGAAAGTGCTGCACTCAATATGCCAGCAAATTTGGAAAACTCAGCGGTGGCCACAGGNAGACTAAAAATAAAAATGTAATCCACTTTTCATTACATTAGGAGCAAATATATCTTCCCCATTCAGAGGGTAGAGAAGATATGATATGTGAGGAGATGTGACAGTGATGTCAATTGTCCAGAATTTCTCCCCCTACTAAAGGAAAAGCATTTTGAGAGATTTTCAGTACTATTAATTTCATATCCTAGTTATTCCAAACCCAAAACAAATCAAGTAAGTCACTTATCTCAACTGGCCCTGTGAAATAGGAGAATGCTTTAGGGTCATTGGAATTATGAAGCCATATGGAATTTGTAGTGTACTTATAACTGNTACTAAAGGAAAAGCATTTTGAGAGATTTTCAGTACTATTAATTTCATATCCTAGTTATTCCAAACCCAAAACAAATCAAGTAAGTCACTTATCTCAACTGGCCCTGTGAAATAGGAGAATGCTTTAGGGTCATTGGAATTATGAAGCCATATGGAATTTGTAGTGTACTTATAACTGAGACAGATGGCAGCAGAATGAATCCAGCCTTGAGGCTGAATAAACACCCCAGTGACCATGAGCAGCCAACTAAGGACTGAGATGAGAGGGAAATGTCATTTCAACTTGTGTAACATTCACCTGGTGCAGGCATCCTTGCTACTTTTCATAAGCCTACTTCATGGTCTAGGGCTGTAAACAAGAACTAGAAGAAATGTTTTCCTGACCTCCTCTTATAGAAAGCAACTACATGCTGGTCCAGTTCTTTGGCTGTCAAGAATTAGAATCTCTGCTTCTACCTGGGGAAAGCCTAGAAGAATAGAGTAACTTTGGTACTGTTCTCAGAAAGCTCAATATGAAATATTCCTTTAGCTCCTAGGATAGATTACTATCCCCAGGATTCATTCATTTCTTAAGCAGTTTCTATGTATCTGCTTTCTACCAATCACTCTGTAGCTTTGATGGTACCAAATGAAGCTCAAAGTTCTTCTTTTCAAGAAGATCATAAAGGAGACAGATAAGTAAAGCAGATCATAACACAGGAGATGGGGGTATCTACTAGAAATGCAGTGTTCTCTGAGCATAGTTAAGGGCTAACTCTCCAACCAGGCAGGGCAGGTGAGTCTTTCTAAGGAAAGATTTGTTCATGCTATGTCTTGAATGATAAGTGTGCTAGAAATGAAGATGACAGAGGAGGGAAAGCACTTGATATAGAAGATACAGAAAGTATACGAGAAAATAAAGCACAAGTAGCATCACCTAATCAGGAACTGAATAGAATATCCTGTGGCAGAGAGTGTGTATGGTGTGAGCACAAATAGATTTGCAGGAACCAAGCATGTGTGCTTTGAGTGTGTCTCAGATATGACTGTCTGAGTCTGAGCTGTAGAGACCCACTAAAAGAAGCTTTTAATGAAAATAAAATAGTTAATTCTGAATCTTAAAATATACATCTCTATCAATATTCATATTATATATCTACCTGCAGAGTAGAAGGCAGAGGTTTAGGATATTAGGATGATGGGAGCAAAGACGGTATAAGTCTGACCACAAGGAGAGCAACCAGAAGGGTACCTCTGTTACCTGACTAAGCGGTGCTAAAAACATGAGCTTCTGTGTTTCAGAAAGAATCAGAGATTATGTGGAGGAGAGGATGATTTATGAAAAATCCGAGTGTAGCACTGAGAAATCTTGGCAACATTCTGTATTCAGATTTGAGAAAGAACAGGAGTCTAGGAAAACCTCCAGGCTTTTGGCTTGGAGTAAGTGTGCTAAGCAGAAAAATGGCCTTCTTCAAATATGCCTTGGTCCTGATTCCTATGTCTAGGTCCCGAAGCCTATGATAGTCTATACAACATGCTAAGAGGGGATGAAGGTTGTTTGTGGAATTAAGGTTGTTAATAAACTGACCTTAAAATAAAGAGGTTATTCTGAATTGTCCTGATATGCCCAATGTAATCACAAGAGTATTTAACATGAAAAAACTGAGGCAGGAAAAGGATGTAAAAATCAAAGAGATATTTCAAGATGCTACACATTGGAATAAAGGAGCATGAGCCAAGTAATTCAAGCAGTTTCTAGAAGCTGGAAAAGGACAGGAAATGGGTTTCTCCCCCAGAGCACTGAGCAGGGAGAAGGACCATAGCTCAGCTAATACCTTGATTTTACCTCAGTGAGACCAACTTCAGACTTCTGGGCTCCAGAATTATGACAATAAGCACATGTTGTATTAAGCCACAAAGTTTGTAGTAAATCATTACAACAGCAATAGGAAATGAACACAGTAGGGAATATTGTTAGAAGAATGAGTTGAGGGACATGATAAAATTAATTTGGGGAGGATACAGTTCTAGGAAAGAGGGATATATATACCTATAAATTAGGGTAAGAGGAAGAGATTGTGTAGATGGCCAAGAGGATTTGGCCAGAGGTATAGGTAAAAACCAGGACAGTCTAATGTTCAAGAAACCAAGGGAAAAATTCATTAAAGAAAGAAAGTGGTCAATAATGTTGAATACCTCAAAAGTTCAAGTGACAGAATGATGAGAAACTGTTTTTGAATCAATAGTAAGTTTACTTAAGTAGTAGAAGGTAACACTCAGATCACTGTTGACTGAGCAGAAAATTAGAGGGAAAGAAGTGAAGGCATCAAGTGCCAAATATGGCCTCAAAAACTTGACTCAGATGACTTGGTCCTATGCGAATGGAAAGTGAATGGTAACCTTTATTTGGCCTGTCACCACTCACTCCTATATTCTTTATCTGAGTTGCTTCCTTAGAAAGAAAAGTCTCAGAAGAAACACTGTATTCAGAAATATAGAGAAGATGGTACTCTGCCTTGGTATTTTGAAGATAAAGGGAAAAAAAATACTATTAGATAACAATTTGTTTATCACTTTTTTTGTTTATCACATTTATGGCAGTTTTTTTCAACTTCATTGTGCACATATCTCTTCTAAAATGGATGAGTATGCAGAATGAAAACATTTGAGATGCAGTTCCAGCTTTTCTTGAGAACTTAATGACACTAATGTGAAAGCAATTAATGTGTATAGTTATAACACAGTAGTAGTTCTATTGTCTGATGAGATGGGAGAGGTCTTTAATCTTGTCCCTGTACTAGTGTTCTTGGGACAGCTGTTCTTGTCGTGAGTGCTCTGAAACTGGCAGTTACAACTTTTCACTTCTGTAACTAAGATTTCTTTTGGTTTTCCCAGCCTCAGTCAAATTATTTGTGTTTTCTCGTCTATGGACTTAAAGGTCATGTTACCAAGGTTGTTAATACTCTATATGAAATAGAAGTAAATAAACTGTGTCATTGAAACATATGCATTTCCATACGAAAATTAGATAGCCAGAGGAAATTTGCATTACGATGCATGGAGCTCAAATCTGATGGTCTGTGACAACCTAGAGGGGTAGGACGGGCTGAAAGATGGAAAGAAGGTTCAAGAGGGAGGGGATATATGTATACCTATGGCTGATTCATATGGACATACAGCAGAAACCAACACAATATTGTAAAGTAATTATCCTTAAATTAAAAAGAAATAATTAAAAAAAGAAGTAAATAAGCTCTGATGGGAATCTCCTCTGTATTTTCATAAATAAATATACACTATAAACCATCAAAGACCTTTTATACTTGCCTTTAAGATCTTGGCTATGTTCTAGTGCAATGAGGATGCCGAATAGAGGTACCATTAATATGGATCAGCAAGTGAGAATAAAAAGCTACCTAAAATGTGCTTTTGATTGCATGCATAAGTTAGTTTTGCTGACTGGATTTAGCATCCTGATTTACACTAGAATTAACTCTTGGATACATTTAAATACTATAATAGAAACATCCTAAAAAAGGGAAATTACAAATTAATATCTTACATGAACATAGAAACAAAATTCCTCAAAAAAATATAAGCTTTTAAATCCAATAATATATTTGTTGTTGTTTAGTCACTAAGTCTCTCTGACTCTTTTGCAATGCCATGGACTGTAGCCCTTCAGGCTCCTCTGTACATGGAATTTCCCAGGCAAGAATACTGAAATGGGTTCCATGCCCTCCTTCAGGGGATCTTCCCAATCCAGGGATCAAACCTATGTCTTCTGCATTGGCAGGCAGATTCTTTACCACTGAGCCACCAGGGATGGCCCCAATAATGTATGCAAAGAACTTTATATGATAACATATATTTATATGTTTAAAATGCTAAAGAATTGATAAAAAAGAAAAAAAATGTTTGAATTAATAATGAATGAATAGCAAGACTGCAAGACAGTGGTGAATATATAAAGGTCACTTGCTTTACTCTGTACCAGTAATGAAGAATTACAATTTGAAATGTAGGGAAAAAGATGACATTTACAATAGTATCAACAAGTAAAATAGTGAAAGTGAAAGTGACTCAGTTGTGTCTGACTTTTTGCAACTGTATAGTCCATGGAATTCTCCAGGCCAGAATACGGGAGTGGGTAGCTGTTCCCTTTTCCAGGGGATGCTCCCAACCCAGAGATCAAACCCAGGTCTCCCAAATTGCAGGTGGATTCTTTACCAGCTGAGCTACCAGGGAAGCCCAGATACAAGTAAGATAAGTATTTATAAACAAAGTACTTAGGTATCTACCAAAGTATGTACTGAATCCATATGCAAAAACTATAAAACTGATGAACAGGTATGCATAAATGAAGCTATTTTATGTTCATTGATTGAAAGACTTGATAATGTCAAAATATTAATTCTTTGTATCTTATTCTGTAGATTCAATACACTCCAAAACAAAATCTCAGCTAGCCATTTTTCAGATACTTACAACCTTATTCTAAAATTTATATGAATATTTAAAAGACCTAGAATAGCTAACAGGATTCTGGAGAACAAAGTTGGAGGGCTTTTAAGACTTACCATGAAACTGCAGAAATCAAGATATAGTGCTGACTGATTGATTGATTAGAGACTAAACATTGATCAATGAGACAAGACTGAGGGCCCAGAAATGGATCTACCAAATACAGTTAACTTATCTTTGAAAAAAGAGCATAGACATTAATGTCTCTTCAACAAATTATACTAATGATTGAATATCCTTATGCAAAAAAGATAATCTAGATATAGAAGTTTAAATCTTTCATAAAAATTAACTTCACTGTAGGCTAAAATGTAAATTGCAAAACTACAAAACTTCTAAAAGAAATCATAGGATAATATCTAGATGACTTTGAATTTGATGGTGAAGGACACAATTCTTTTAACAAATTGCTTGTGTCTACTGCATAAAAGCGGTTCCATCAAATGGGCAAAATAAGGCAAGCCTTATGATCACAAGAGAGATGAAACAAGATCAAAACTGTTGAGTGATTCCTCAAGGACCCAGACTTTGTCTGTGGCAGAGATGAATCTAAAACCCAGGCCTTCCGACTGCTAACCTCATGTATCATCTGAAATACTGACCAAAGGTATCAACACTGTGGCTGACTTATAAAATAACCCCTCAGACAACAATATTAAATTATAATAATGGGAAGAACAATGTTACTGAAAATCCAAGCATACTATTATTTCATAGACATACCCAATATATAAGCAGCTCAGAGGGAAGTCAAAAAACTAAGTTCCATAGTAAAAAAACATAGCCTTCTGTATATTGCTTTCGATTATTTTAAATCACAACATCAAGGTTGAATCCTGTCTTGTTTTTTTTCTTCCTGTGATACTTTGATCAAGTTATTTAGCTTCTCTGGGCCTAAAATTTATCGTTAATAAAACAGGCCTTATGAAAATAGCCACTTCATAATAGTATTTTGAGGATTAAAAGCATTAACATAAGTAAAAGGTCATCACAGTCCACTGCACTTATTAAGAAGTCACTTATTTTTAACTATTTCCTAACTGCTTTTGATAATAATTTAGGAAATTCTGTTTAAGGAGTATAATCAGAGACCAGCCAGGTCGCATAAACACTTTGATTGTAAGGTTCACTGCAGCTAACCAGCTAAACATTGCTAAATTTTTGAAGCTCAGCTATTATTCCTGTTGATGAGCAACTCATTAGTCATGGTTCTGGTTCTTGAAAAGCACACGTGGAGCTGAAACCTTACCTTTTCCTCCCTAATGAAAACAAATATCACCCAAGTAACTACTGTAGACTCATGTGTAGATAAATGAAAATCTTGTTCAGAGGAAAATCTTTGTTTGGAGGTCCCAAATGCTAGGCATGTTTTGATACAATTTGGTCAATTATTGCTTTTCTCTTTGTACTTTGAAAATACAAACATTGATTCTGTAGCCCAATGAGTGAACTGGGCATGAACTCTTTCTTGATGAAGACTCTCTCATGTTAGTGATTAATGGGCTGCAAAGATTTTGAAATGAAAACCTGAAACCACAAACCAGTCATGCAGTTGGCTAAATATTTTGTTTGGGTGCTCACATCCAACCTACAGATAACCCTGTGTTGACCCTGTATTCCAAACTAGGAAGGAAGGGCTGGGGTTTTCAAGAGGGAGATTTGTGGTTTGGGTTTAGTCTGTCTATAAAAAGAGTTGTGGTGCCTAGTCGTAACCAAGTTTGTCTTCCCAGTCTCAGACTGACTGAGCATGAGGTTCTCACAGAAGCGAGTTGTGACAGCTGGAATTTGACATCTCCACCCTCTCAAAGCATGCTGCTGATCCCAGACCGATAGTTTTAGAACCCTAAAACAAGGCCATTACCGTTTTTGAGATTTGTTTCAGCAGGCGCCAGAGAGGAATGCTGCTGCCCTCTCACTGCTAGCTGGGACTTTCATCCCAGCATAACTCTGAAGAACTGCTGGGGCCTTGGCTCCTGACTCACTCAGAGATTATGTTTCCTGGTTGGTTGGTAGCAGGACACTGGCAAACCACGTGTTTGGGCTTTAAACCTGTGGAATGGATGGCAAGATCATCGAAGGCACTTAAGGCAAATGTCAAAAGGCCATCGCCATATGAGCAAATTGGGCAAAAGCCACTAGGGTCAGGAAACTTCTCTGAATCTTAGGGAAGGAGCTTTTTAATCCTTTAAGAAAAAAAAAAGTAAATAAAGGTCTATTTCCAATTTTAGATACATATTGTCCAGCTTGTATTTATTTTGAACCCCATGCAAAAAAAGCATACATACTATAGACTATCTAGAATAAAAAAATTAAGTTATAGGTGATACATTGTCTTCGATTTACATCTTTAATCTTTCACTTTTTCTTACACCTTAGGGCTAAATTATTACTCCTATCAAAAAAAATGGATCAGTTAGTAAAAAAAAAAGGTAAGAAACAATGTTTCCTTTTTTGTAACATCTTTAAGGAAATGTATTCTTAGTTATGGGACAGGATTGATTAATTTGTGATTGGTATGGTACAGAATTTGATTAATTTGTGATTAGTAACAATTAAAGACTGTGTAATATTTATGCAGGGATATTTAATTTTCCCTAAATATTTTAAGTCTTGCTCTGTCACTGTCTAGTATGGACCTTGGCAAGCCTCCAAGCTTCTAGAAGCCTAAGTTTCCTACAATAAATAATAATAATAAAGCTATATGGTGGTTAAGAGAATTTGACTAGGTGTGAGGATATCCTTTGAAAATAAAAAAATTATATAAATGTAACATATTATAATCTATGCTTGTGTTCATTCAATTAAAACCTTAAGTTTTACTGCTATTTATAAAATGGAATTAAAAAATCCTAATATTGATAGACAATTTAAAATCAGGATTTTTAATTTTTGTTTTGAATCTCATATACTTGTGTAGGAAAAAAATGTCAAAACATGAAGTGTTCAGGCAAGCCAGTTAGATTTAGGAGAACTGTAGTATCTACTTCTGAGAAGCTAAAGCAGTTGGCCGAAAGGTACTTCTGGGACTCTAAGACTCCACTTTGCCCCATATGTCCCAGGAAGGAACTCTGGCCTTGAAATTTAAATTTTTTAAGGAAGTCAAGCTTCCTTTCAGGGGCAATGGAAGTTGTCCGTCAGTAAGGAAGCCTTCAGAGAGAGAGTTTGTCAGAGGACAAGAAATGAGACTCATGATCGTATTTATGAGAATACTCACTGCAGTACTCTGGTGGGGAAGGGAAGGGAATAGTATTTAAGGCGTGCATGAAATGATGAGTCTACACAAACTTGGACAGCCATACCTAGCAAATTAGAAGCACCTAGACCAGATGATTTTTCTGAGAGCAAGTTTCCAGCAAGGAAAATGTCTTTGTTCATCCAGTCAATGACCCTGAGAAGTCAAGTAAGATAAAAACTGGAAAATGTACCATAGAGTGGTCAGTAATGAAGCTGTAGCTTAAATGGGATAATGAGGGAGAAATCTGGATCTAGTTGAGGTATAAAAAGTGAAGAAGGACAGGCAGCAAAGTGTGTAGCCACGTCAGATCTGTTGCTTTAAGCTTGGAGACACGTGATACTTAGATCGAAGGAGTAAGTGCAATTGCAGAAAAGGAAACAGAATCCCTGGTAAAGCAAGTTGGCTTAAGTCAGGAGCCTGGAAGTCAGTGCACAAGAAAGGCTTGGGCTAGAAAGAGTAAGTCTAGAGGGAGACCAGGAAAGGGCAAAAAGGAGTTTATGAGTTGGGGGGCAGCAAAAAAAATTGAGGATCTTTATTTTACACGTGAAATTTTCAGGGTTAGTATCCTGCTCTGTTATATTTGGTATATTACAACAGAGATCAATGCAACAAAAATATGGAAAATGAGAAACTTCCACTTGAGTTATGTTTTTAGTTAAATATTGGCCAACAGAGGTTCACAAGCAAAACAGTTAATTGGCTATTTGTTCATTTATTCATTCAAAAAATACATTTAGAGTTTACCATTGTCAGAAACTTTCTTTCTACAGAGGACATAGAAAAAAAGAGATTTAGTTTCAACATAAAATACTATAACTAACTGTACAATAGCATGGCTTAACTATAAAGATTCCTAAATGTCACAATTGATTCTTTGTGAGAAAATCAAGTATTCTACAGTTGCTTGAAAAATACTGTTGTTACTATTTTGTCTGAGAATATTTAATATTTGAGCATGAAACTGTCACCTGGTGAGGACAGACAATATGTCTTGTTCGGGGAATGAATCTCTAAAACATTTCGGGGGCATCTGAGACTGTGAAATTGAATCTTATGTGGCATAAAATTGGTCTCACAAATTTTAAAAGCAGAAAAGAATATAGGTCTTCTCCAATGTTTTTCTAGGGTGCTAAATCTCACAAAAAAATAAGTGCAATATTGTTTCTATACTCTGCATAGATATTTAGTCATAGAAAAGAGAAACATGTTAATACTTGAATTCAGTATATCTGAGTTGAGAATTTTTCATTGAGAAATTCATCTGAATTTTGGGAGCTTATTCTAAACATGCAAGAGTATGTGTGCGTGTGTATATGTTTATGTGTTTGTATGTTGTGTGCATGTGTATATGTTTATGTGTTTGTATGTGTATTCCATTATAAAAACTTTCAGTATGTCTACCCAACACTGAAGTCTAGCAAACATAGATAGATAGATAACATTAACTTTCAAGTGCTTAGACTTTGTCTTTGCTGTGTATTTACTGGATGTATTGTTAGGTCAGCAGTCGAACTTTCATTCATGAATTAAGATCAGTTTAGTTCCACTCTTATTTTTATGTTGATTGAATTAATACAGAACATGTAAATTAAGCTCTAAGGAGAATTTAGTGGGTTGTCTGATGAGATATATGTCACACATTTACACACACATACACACACATTCACCCCTATAGTAATTCAAAAAATCTTTGAAGAAACTTGAATTAACCTAAGATAATAACAAATAGCAGGCATACTTTTGTAAAAGTGTGAAAGTCCCCAAGGTCTTAACTTTGATATTTATGTGGATGTTTGTTGTTTTAGACTTGTGTCTTTTGTCTCCTATTTCTTTCCCAGTTTAGAGCTAAATTCAGACTCTGTGGGAGGTTACAGCCCAGTACAAAACAGGAATTTTCTATCTATAATGCACACACAGAGAGATACACACATACACTTGAGTAGCTTCAACACAATTCAATTTCTGAAGTATTCTCTGTGTCATTTTATTTTTCACTTGAGTTTTAGCTTCTGTGAGGTGCATTTGATATTGCAGAATAGGTTAGGTAGCCATAAAAGTGAGCTATTCTTTTCAGAAGTGGTTTCAATAGAGGACATGCTGTCTGGAATATAGTAACCGACACAACTTACAATAACTAGCAACTTACATTGTGATTTAACTTCTTATGAAGTTGGAATTCCTAGCAGGAAAAGTGTTTAATCTACAATTGTTCTGAATCAGCCTTTTAAAAAAATTATTTCCCCATATAAGAAGACAAACTTATCACATCCAAAGTTTGTCAAATTCTAGTGAACAACTTGAGAACATTTAATTGCATGGGTTTAAGATATTTCTTTTTAATGTTAAGCAGTCCAGTTCTTTAATCCAAACCCAATATATCTCATTACCAATAGAAAAATGTGCAAATGGACAAAAGAATCATATATCTTGGTTTTCCAATTTCTGCATCACAAAATAACAGGCAACTTGACTTCAAGTTAACTTTTCTTGGTAACGCTTACATACTCTCTCCTCAAATTACCCTGTGGAAATGCCTAGAATAGTGATATAACTAACCTTCAAAAGATATCAGTTAAATGCAGGAATAGTAAATGTATTTAATATGAGTATATAAACAAAGAAGAAGTACATTTAAACTTTTAATCAATTTAAAGAAAATAAGGAAATAAAATTATATTTAAGATTAAACTACTTCATTAGAATGATGCATTGCTCGGTACTTGCAGTACAAGGTTATAATTGAATAGCTGACTGATCTATACATAATTCAAATACTTCTCAACAAAATAATAATGAGATTTCTACTATTAAATGTAGATACTCTGAACTCTAAAATATGGTTATATATATATATATATATATATATATATATATACACAATTCAAAGAAGAAAGATACTCAAAACTAATAATTTCAAGAAATTTGATTGGAAGAGAAAACAAAGGAATTTGAGTTATTCTGCCCTACAAATGTTGAAGACTATCAGCACAGAAGACTATTTTAGCTAAACTGGTTTCAGTAAAGTTGAGGGATTAATTACAGACATCAGGGTAAAAATTTACAATGCTAATTTAAACTTTTTTTTTCCAGTTGATGATTAAAAAAAAAAAAACGTGGTATTATTTAGAGTTCTACTAAATGATGGTGCTTCCCTGATGGCACTAGTGGTAAAGAATCTGCCTGCCAGTGCTGGAGACACAAGAGATGTGGATTCATTCCCTGGGTCAGGAAGATCCCCTGGAGAAGGAAATGGCAACACGCTCCAGTATTCTTGCCTGTAGAATCCCATGGATAGAGGAGCCTGGCAAGATATGGCCCATAGGGTTGCAAAGAGTCGGGCACAACTGAAACAGCTTAGCATGAGCAATTTAACTTTTTTTTTCAAGTTGATGACTGAAAATATCACCTTGGAATCATTTAGAGTTCTACTAGGCAAAGTTGTCAGGGAATCTTGAAAAAATATACATCTGGAAAAACGATAGTATAAGTAAGTGTTTCCTTTTCTAACATCTATGATAATAAATAATGCTTTAAAATATGTTAGGAGATAGGTTGTACATTCTGGTCTTTAAGAAAAATGATGTGGATTTTCTATGCATATAAATTACATCCTAGGAGGTACCTCTGGAAGTTGTTTGAACCCTTTCAACTCTCTGGAAGCCATTGCACCTCTCTCTTCACCCAAGGCAACTACCCAAGGTGCCCATGAGAGAATAACTAGGACAGACTGCTTGCTCATGGCGTAGGCCCTTGGTGAGCCTATTTCATCTAATAAAAGCAAAACAAGCAAATAAGTAAATATATACATAGTATACCCTACGTGAGTACTATTTTTATTTTTAAGGACAGTTCTATCTCACTTTGTGGAGAAGGCAATGGCACCCCACTCCAGTACTCTTGACTGGAGAATCCCATGGATGGAGGAGCCTGGTGGACTGCCGTCCATGGGGGTCACTAGGAGTCGGACACAACTGAGGCGACTTAGCAGCAGCAGCAGCAGCTATCTCACTTTGAGATACTGAACTTTAGGCTCTATTTGATGTGGTATGAATACAAGTGTTTATATTAGATGGGAAAAAAGAGATGGATGATATGGCAATTTTAAAAACTGAATAAAAAATATTCCTCAAACACTTCTCCACCCAAAGAAGTCAAAAACAGATTGTGTTGCCATAAATAATCCAAGTAAAATCAACAGAGTCTCTTTTAGTCTGCTGCTGCTGCTGCTGCTAAGTCGCTTCAGTCGTGTCCGACTCTGTGCGACCCCATAGACGGCAGCCCACTAGGCTCCTCTGTCTCTGGGATTCTCCAGGCAAGAATACTGGAGTGAGTTGCCATTTCCTTCTCCAATGCATGAAAGTGAAAAGTAAAAGAGAAGTCGCTCAGTCGTGCCCGACTCTCAGCGCCCCCATGGACTGCAGCCTACCAGGCTCCTCTGTCCATGGGATTTTCCAGGCAAGAGTACTAGAGTCAGGTGCCATTGCCTTCTCCGTCTTTTAGTCTAGAATTCATGTAAGGTGAAGCATAGGGTGGGAAAGCCTTTCAGAAGAAATGTTCTAAATCACCTATTTTGCCCCATATTTGCAATTATTTCAACTTTTAAATTCTAAGTTCCTAAAATGATACATCAAAAATGGATATATACATTATATATGTATTCAATATGCATTGAGATCATTCAAATGATTTATAAAAATGATCCACTCAACAAGTCAAGTAAAAACTGTTTCCTTTTCACCACACTAGACAAAAAACGCGATGGACTAGTTCCCTTTCCCCTTATAGTTTCTTTTTCTTTTGGAATGCTAACAACTTTTGCTATCCTTGAGAAAAATAGCAAAGCAGGAATTTTTGTAATAGGAGCTACTTAACAATCTGAGTTTACTCACATTACAGAATAGTCTCATGTTTTAGCTAAAATAGGTGTGATATCTGAGTTACACTTGGGGCCAATGAAATATGAAGGCCAGAACAAAAGGGTATGTGCTAATTCTGTAAAATCGAAGGAAGGAAGAACAGACACTTGAAAGGAGCATTTTATGAAAAAACCCATTGGTGGTTTTAAATTTAATGTGCAGACTTAGTGAGCTGAAAGAATATCTAGATTCTCTATCAGTCTCAGTCTCTTAGACACAAAATGTTCTCTTAAATATTAGAAACCAGAATTCCACTAGGTAATAACATATAATTGTTTCTATTAACAGAATAGAAAACACAAAAATGTTATTAGACTTGATTCTTTGACTCTGAATTTAATAAGTATAAAAATAATCCATAGGAAGAATAACTGAAATGAAGTAAAATATCAAAACATTGTTTCCAGAGCTTCCTGAAGTAAAATATTTCTAATGTATGTATATTTGAACTATAAAACTACAAAATGATTTTATAGATGGCAAAATCTTTTGAAATTATTCCTGCTAAAGTATAGCTTTTATATAACTGTGACTGTACAGTTAAGATCTTTGGTTTGTTTTTTTTTTTTAAGTATTTCACATTAATTAATGACTAACTTTACTGCTGTTATTAGTGAAGATATTCTTTTAACCTTGGTATGGTAAGAAATCACTCCTTCAGTTTTGATATGTTGAAATCATGGTGGATTCATGAATTGTTTATTGAAACAAATTAAGACTTCACCATCTTACATAACTCTGAATAAGCAGTGTTAGAGATATTGAAGCATTCTGTAATGGACCTGTTGGTTTTACTTTAACAGTTTAAATAGCCATTTTCCAAGTAATATGTACACTTAATTGTTTAATCCCTTAATATTAATTTTTGCCCAAATCAACTATATGACTTCCGCTGCAATATACTAGGCAACCATGTTTATTTCTGGTTTTATTTCTGACTGTACAATTTTTGAAAGCAATAATTTAGTTAAAAATTTGTTTTCAAGTGAAATGAGATATATTATTTAGTAATTTTATTTTTCTACTTTTCAAGAATGTATTTAAATTTCTCACAGATAAGCAAAGAAGGCTATTTTAAGCAGAGAAGACAACAATTGCGAAGGCACACAGCTATGAAACAAGACATGTTCAAAGAAGAGAAAGTAGCTCAGTATGGCAGGAGTATTGTGTTCCTTCTGGAGACAGTCATAAACAGATAAGGCCAGAGCCAGGCCACAAAAAATGCAATGGAGTCTGCATGATATTCAAAAAGCCTTAGGAAAGTATCAAATTTTTTAAAGCAGGAACCTAATAAATGTTTTCTTTCAGAGAGATTATTCTAGAAAAGCATAGTGTATAGATTAAATGTTGAGAAGGATTTTGGCAAGAAAACTAGTGAGCAGAGTGTTGCAATATTTGAGGTAAGAGAAGATGAAATTGTGAACTAAGAAACTAGTGGTAATGAGATGAACAGAAGGCAAGTTCTGTAAATACTCAGAAGGAAAAGCACCATGAGTCTTTGACTAGTTGAATGTGGAGCTGGGCACATAAGAGCTAGTAGGAACATTAAACTAAAACCCTGAGAGATATCCAAGAGTTAATGAAGAAAGAATATATATCCATGATGAAATTACTATGCCAGAATTAAATCATAAATAAGAGGGGAAGAGCATATTGTAAGTGAGTACACCTCAAGATAGATCATGGCCCTCAGGGAATGACGTGAAATAAGTGTTCAGATGCTATGGTTGATCCTTGAGGGAAGGTATAGCAATAGATGCATCAGTCTAGATTAATCATTCACAATGGGCATGGACAACTTTATGGAACTGTCATTTTAGTAAATGGTGTTTTCCTATTTTCTGCAAAATCCAGTGTTTACCTAGTATTTAGATTAGGCACTGGTCCTTAATTTTTATTAAGTTAAAGCAAGCTTTTGCTAATAGTATATTTTTTTTATATAAACTGCTTATTTATAGCAAGAAAACTGTTTATATCTTTTTCCATTGTCATCCATTTCATTTGATATTGATAGGGAAAGGAGAATTCACTTTACAATTAAGCACAGGAAACGTTTCTTTTTAAGAAGAGATTTAAGACTTTCCACATTAGGAAGTCATCAACTGGAAAATAAAAAATAAAAAACCAGAACAAGTGCATGCTCAATGTAAATCTCAAATCCTCTAGCTTAACTTATTCTCATGTCATACAGAAAGTCATTTAACATAAATTATTGTTTCAGAATACATACACATAATTTCCCTGTTGGGTCATTTTCTTAAATCTAATCAAGATGATCTCTTTTCAAAAGAATTTAACTAAAACTTGAATTGGTATCTTGTGTGTATTCTATAGATTTTTATGCTCGTACTCATTAAAAACTGGCTTTCATATACAAATTTTCATTTTTTCAACCCAATTTTCCTAGTGCATAAATTATTCCCTGGGGTTAAATTAAGCTTTTTTTTTTCTTTTTAAAAACACATTAACTCTTTAAGACCACTACGGTTTAGTTTTCAGTATATTGACATTACTTTTTAAATTATACACAAGAGCATTTAATTCATATGATTTTAGCATATATAATTTAACTCATATTTATATAAACACTTCATTTCAAGATGAATTGTCCTGAGAAATAAATTTGTTTCTTTCACTTGTAATAGCTAGTTTCCTTTAAGGTAATAGAAGAGGGTTTTAATTTAGATTGCCAAGAAGCATTCCTTTTGTTTCTGCTATCTACTGATTTGTTTTACTCTATACATTAAAAAAGAGTAAATTTGCTAAGAGGCATGTCATTACAATTATATAACAATTGTTACCAACTACTAAAGTAATCAGGGTGAAAAACTACATCTCAGTTTAGAATTTTACTCTAAGGATAGGGGTGTACTTAAAATATTGCAGGTTTTTAGTTAATATCTTTAACTGGCTTTATCTTCAGTTATCTTTATCTTCAACATATTGGATGTTGAATAGACACATCATTGTTGGTGAGTTTAACATAAAAACTTGTTTTCAAACCAACAGATATGGAATATACTCTATAAATTGATATGTACAAAAGCAACTTTGTCAAAAAAATTTTTAACACTTAAAAGATTTTTTTCTTGTCCTGCTAAAATACAAAGAATGCTTAAATCAGTAAAATTAGAAATGAAAAAAGAAGTTACCACAGAAATACAACTTCCCCAAGAAGCTGATATCACAGAAATACAAAGGATCATAAAAGGCTACTACAAACAACTCTACAATCTACAAAATGGAGAGCCTAGAAGAAATGAACAAATTCTTAGAAAGGTACAAACTTCCAAGACTGAACCAGGAAGAAACAGAAGATATGGACAAACCAATCACGAATACTGAAACTGAAACTGTGATTTGAAAACTTCCAACAAACAAAAAGTCCAGGACCAGATGACCTCACAGGCAAATTCTATCAAACATTTAGAGAAAAATTAACACCTATGCTTCTGAAATTCTTCCAAAAATTTTCAGAGAAAGAAACATTCCCAAGCTCATTATATGATACTCGCATCACTCTGATACCAAAACCAGACAGAGATACCACAAAAGAGGAAAACTATAGTCCAACATCACTGATGAACTTAGATGAAAAAATTCTCAGCAAAATACTAGCAAACCAAACCTGACAATACATTAAAGGGATCATACATCATGATCAAGTAGGATTTATCCCAAGGATCCAATTCAGTTCAGTTCAGTCACTCAGTCGTGTCTGACTCTTTGCAGTCCCGTGGACTGCAGCACGCCAGGCCTCCTTGTCCATTACCAATTTCCAGAGTTTACACAAACTCATGTCCATTGAGTCAGTGATGCCATCCAACCATCTCATCCTCTGTCATCCCCTTCTCCTTCCTGCCTTCAATCATTCCCAGCATCAGAGTATTTTCCAAGGAGTCAGTTCTTCACATCAGGTGGCCAAAGTATTGGAGTTTCAGCTTCAGCATCAGTCCTTCCAATGAATATTCAGGACTGATTTCCTTTAGGATGACTGGTTGGTTCTCCTTTCAGTACAAGGGACTCTAAGAGTCTTCCCAAACACCACAGTTCAAAAGCATCAATTCTTAGGCACTTGGCTTTCTTTACAGTCCAACTCTCACATCCATACATGACTACTGGAAAAACCGTAGCTTTGACTAGATGGACCCTTGTTGGCAATGTCTCTGCTTTTTAATATGCTCTCCAGGTTTGTCATAACTTTTCTTCAAAGGAGCAAGTGTCTTTTAATTTCATGGTTGCAGTCACCATCTGCAGTGATTTTGGAGCCCAGAAAATAGTCTGTCACTGTTTCCACTGCTTCCCCATCTATTTGCCATGAACTGATGGGACCGGATGCCATGATCTTAGTTTTCCGAATATTGAGTTTTAAGCCAACTTTTTCACTCTCCTTTTCCACTTTCATCAAGAGACTCTTTAGTTCTCCTTCGTTTTCTGCTATAAGTGTGCTGTCATCTGTGTATCTGAGGTTACTTGATTCCAGCTTGTGTTTCATCCAGCCCAGCTTTTCTCATGATGTACTCTGCATAGAAGTTAAATAAGCAGGGTGATGATATATAGCTTTGACATTACTCCTTTCCTAATTTGGAACCAGTATTTTGTTCCATGTCCAGTTCTAACTGTTGCTTGTTGACTTGCCTACTAATTACTCAGGAGGCAGGTAAGGTGGTCTGGTACTCCCATCTCTTTAAGAATTTTCTGATCCAAGGATTCTTCAGTACATGCAAATCAATTAGTGAGATACACCACACTAAAAAACTGAAGGATAAAATCCATAAGATCATCTCAATAGATGCAGAGAAGCTTTTGACATAATTCAACACTCATTTATAATAAAAACTCTTCAGAAACTGGGCACAGAGGGAGACTACATTAGCCATAATAAAATCCATATATGACAGACCCACAGATAACATTATTCACAATTGTGAAAATGTGAAAATGCTTCTTCTAAGATGAAGAACAAGTCAAGTATGTCCACTCTCACCCCTTTTATTCAACATAGTTTTGGAAGTCTTAGCCCTTCCAAGATAGTTTTGGAAGACCTACATGGAAATCAGAGAAGAAAAAGAACAAAAGAAGTCCAAATTGGAAAATAAAAACTACCCCTCTTTTTAAATGACATGATATCATACACAGAAAATCCTAAAGATGCTACCAGAAAACTATTAGAGCTCATCAATGAATTTAGTAACATTGCAAGGATACAAATGGGACCTAGTTAAATTTAAAAACATTTTTCATAGCAAAGAAAACCATAAACAGAACAAAGAGACATCCCTTAGAATGAGAGAAAATATGTACAAATGAAGCAACCAACAAAGGGTTAATCTCCAAAATATACAAACAGCTCATTCAGCTCAATATCTAAAACCAAACAGCCCAATCGAAAAATGTATGGATGACCTAAGCAGACATTTATTCAAAGAAGATATACAGATGGCCAAAAAGCTCATGCAAAGATGCCCAATATCACTAATTATTAGAGAAAAGTAAATCGAAACTACAGTGAGTTATCATCTCACACTAGTCAGAAAGGCCATCATCAAAAAATCTACAAACAATAAATTCTGAAGAGGGTATTGGGAAAAAGGAACTCTTCCACCTTTTTGGTGGGAATGTATATTGGTAAAACCATTATGGAGATCAGTATGAAGGTGTCTTAAAAAAACTAATATAGAAGTATAATCTGATACAGAAATCCCACTTCTCGGCATATATTTGGTGAAAAATACTGTAATTTGGAAAGATATACGCACCCAACATTCATTACAATACTATTTACAACAGCCAAGACCTGGATGCTACCTAATGTCCATTGACAGAGGAATAGATAAAGAAGGCGTGGCATAAATATTAGCCGTAAAAAAGAATGAGATAATGCCAGTTGCAGCAACATGGATGGATCTAGAGACTGTCAGATTGATAAAGTAAGTCAGAGAAAGACAAATAGTATATGATATAGTTACGAGGTGAGAAAGAAAGGGGAGGGTTACCCTGGGAGATTGGGACTGGCATATACCTACTACTGTATATAAAATAGATAACAAGGACCTACTGTATAGCAGAGGGAACTCTACTCAATACTTTGATCTATATGGGAAAAGAATCTAAAAAAGAGTGGATATTAGGATATATATATAACTGATTCATTTGCTGTACACCTGAAACTAACATAACATTGTAAATCAACTAAACTCCAAGAAAACCTTTTAATGAAAATAAAATAAAATAAAATAAAATAGGGGGAATCTATAAGCTGGGGTAAGCAGGAGTTAAGGGAATTCTCTGCTCAATTTTCTGTCAAATTTAAATTGTTCTAAAAATTACATTCTATTAATTATCAAAATTAATAAAAGGAGATTAGTAATCTGACTCCTGGCCCCAGTGATCTCATGGAGACACATTTACCCTGATGCATATTTTCCCTGCAGGCATCTTTTCTCCACAGACACAAGGGTTCTCTTGTAAATCTTTGTGAAAAGACAGATAAAACTTGTTTCTCCTCAAATGCTTTGAGTGTTGCATGACAGTCAGGCTAGAAAGAGGTTTTACACTCAACATCTTTTACTGTAGTGTAATGAAACCTGTCACACAGTTATGTTGACAATAATAAATGATTAATAATCTTGATAAAAGATTTCTTCCCGAAAATTAAATACTGTCTACAAATCCATACATTCTGTAGCAATGTTAACATTAATCTTGACATATCAGATACAATACTAGACCGTAATCAAATCATTAGCTAAGTGCTATGATTTTTCACTCAGTAGGATGTCAGAGGAATAGGACATAATGCTCAATAATGTCATGAATTTAATAAAATAAGAAATGAGACAAGGACAAATCCTTGGTAATAATTTTCATTCCAAATGAAAACTCTTGTGATGACTTCTTTTTACATTTCCTTTCACTCATATAAATCTATTTTAATCTTTTGCCCTCTTATTTCACTATTAAACAATCTTGCTTATAAAAAAAATGGAAGTTGAAATTAAGGACTATTTGGTATTAGATTTTCCGCTGTATTACCCGATACTTCAAGCCTAAACATACATATTTATTTTTATAAAAATGTCCTTTAAACAGATTCTTTTACATAGTAACATGCTGTAATTAGGTCTCAAGAACTTATTCGTCTTATAACTGAAAGGTTTAAGCTTTGATCAACTTATCCTCATTTCACTCACCCCTAAAGGCTGGCTAAACCACCATTCTATTCTCTATTACTGTCAGTTCAACTTAATTTTCCATACATTGTAAGTTCATATAGCATTTGTCTTTTTTGTCTTATTTCACATAGCATAATGTCTTCCAGGTTCATCTATGTTGTCAAAAATAGCAGAATTTTGTTTTTATGGTTGAGTAATATTCATATATATATATATCNGTCATGTTACATAGAAATTAAAATGAATGGCCTAGAGTAGCATTATTCTAATAGAAACAGAATGTGATTTACATATGCAATTTTAAATTTTTAGCAGTCACACATTTTAAAAGTAGAGTTAAACATAAAATTAATTTTAGTAGCATTATATATATATTGGGTTAAATAAAATTTATTATTCAGCATGTGATCTTTATCAAAAATTATAAGCAAGATAATGTATAATTTTCATTTTCAGTCTTTGAAATGCAATGTGTATTTTACATTTATAGGGCATAGAATTTGAACTTGTCATATTTCAAAAACTCAAAAGCCACATATGCAGCACAGATATAGGAAAAAAAAGTCATGCTTTCTCTATGCATGTTAGATCAGATCTGATATTGTCAATGTTATTTCAATGATTGAGAATTGTCAAGAAAAAGTGGCTCAAGTTTCTAGGAAAATGGTGACAAGAATGATTTCGAATAGGTTTACTTGGACTTTTTCTTCTTTGAATACTATCAGAGTCAATAACATCTTCCAGTATTTGTATTTTTTTTTTTTTGGTGAATTACAAGTGAAACATAGACACACAAAATTGTTTCTCACAAAAGTTCTGCTAGCTATATTTAAAATGGATAACCAACAAGGACCTACTGTATAGCATATGGAACTCTTCTCAATGTTATGTGGCAATTTGTATGGGAGGGAAGTCTGGGGAGAATGGATACATGTATATATATGACTGAGTCCCTCACCACAGTATTGCTAATCAGCTATACTCAATTATATAACAAAAAGTGAAAAAAAAAAATTCTGTTAGGAAGCCAGTTTCTTTTCCTATTATATTATGATAGTTATCAATTATTGTCTATTCCCTCCCAGGAAAGTTAATTCTTCTCCCCTAAGATATCTCTCAGGAAAGACAATGTAATAAGCAAATCCCCAATGATTTGTTCTAGAAAAATTCATATTCAAATCTACACCTTAAAAGAACTACCTTTCTTCTGAGAACTGGCAAATCTGTACTAATTTCTTTATATATATATTACAAAGTTGAACTGACAACCTTCTAATACAAAACAAACAAATCTGCTCCACTTAATAAATATTTGCTGCAACAAAAAAGCGAAGAACTTCACTGAGTATTTCCATAAGATTGAGTTTGCTTTTCCTCCTATTCATAAACTCAAGTTTACTCTTATACTACTGGCATGGAGGAGAGAAAGAAATACATGTGTTTCATTAATATTTCTCTGCTTTATTTTAGATAATCCATTTGCAAGCTGAAATGTGAATCTCTGAAAATACTGGTATCACTGTGGGGGAGAAAGTGTGTGTGTGCGTGCGTGCTCACCCGTGCACGCCTGGGTGCATGATGTTTTCATGTCTTTATCCTCCTCAGGTTTATTGGAGCCGGAAGGAAGAGGAAGGAGGCTTTTGAAAAAGGAGCGGCATTGAGGAAACTGGGTGTGAACTTGTGCTAACAATGAAGGCTGTAGGCTTTTTGTGACTTAAGATGGAAAGATTAATTTCATTCAGAGCCCAACACACACCTCCAGGAGTGCTTATCACAGCTCTTGAGAGAGGAAGTGGCCATTTTTTGTGTGGTTGCAAAACAAACAAACCGTGCTTGTTTTTGTAGCCCTGACCTAAGATCTATCCACTGTATCTCTCTGTGTTTGCAAACCTCCTCCCTGAGTCCAGTAGCAGGTGTGAGGGAACTGAAAACAAAATATTTAAGCTGAGCAGTCCCTTTCCCATTTAGGAGTTCTGTTATCATTTGAGTTCTTGGAAAGGCGTAGCTGAGGTCAACAGCATGATTATATGAAGAGGCTGCTGCCAACTGGCAGACATTTTCCAAGGTCATGGAGAGTATACTAAATAAATTTAGTAGACTAAATTTATTTCTAGTCTTTTATTTTAAGTTTAATATTCACATTTGTTTATATAAGTTGAATTCTGTCAAAGAAAAGTTTCATCTGGAGAAAGATCAAAATTAGAAGTGCAAGTGTGACTAGAATATTTGAAGTTGAGGAAAAAGGTAACCTTCCATGAGAAGTCTAGAGGTGTTAGCCTACCAAAACACACCTGTGTAGGTGGAGAGATGTTGCAATCAGGAGCCAAACCATTTTCAAAACTCCATGACTTGCTGGAAACAACATCTTCCTTAAGCTGTAGTCCTATCCCCTCTCTTTGAATAAATAATCCCCAGCAAGTTGAGCTGCCAACTAAGTTTATACATGACACAATCCATATGCACAAGCTGGGCCTCTAGGTACATAATTAGGTGCATTCTACAGGTCCACAAATTTCCTGAGTCTGCTTCATTTTAATGTGGTCATTTTATGAGGAAGTTTCTCACCAGGCCTTTTGAGAATTGAGTTACTTGGTTTGTGGCCTTGGGTAGAGCTGCAGATGACACGTGTTTGCCCTTGGGGGAATGATGAGTATAAAGAAAGGGGGAAAGGCCTATGAAATGTACATTTAGATTACAAATAAACTTATTTTTCAAATCACAGTTCATTTGGACATAGCCTGGTAAATACTGACATAATCCCCTTTTACAGGGATGGATCACACCAACACCGGCTTTCTAAAGATAAGGAGAAACTTCCCCTCTGTTCTCCCAAGACCTGACCCCAACATGGAGCACACATATCACACACTGATATATACCACAAATATAAACATGCACATACATACCACCCACATACACAGACAGACACATTCTATTTCCTACGTGCATTTGACACTGTTTTGACTAATGGTTGTTTCCTCCTGTGAAAAACTAGCTTCAATATTTACTAAAATTATTAGGTAATTTACTAAATTATTATAAGACTATTTCCCCATATAAGGATAATGATCATAAACCCACATTGTGATATAATAATTAAATAGAGTAAAATGTACCAAGTGTGTGGTAAAAAGCTTGGTATATGACGAGGACTCAGTAAATGCTGGGAATTGTTAATATATTATCTGAACCCTGCGATCACTTCTGAAATAGAGCTGTTACAGCAACTGTGACTTTGGAAGAGCTATACACTGAACAGGAGAGAAAATTTAGCATGGGCTTTACTTTTGTATTATATCCTCACTTCAGAAATTATCCTTATCTTACAGTTTACATGATAATCTGGCTTTATTTCTGTTGCCAGTTGGAAAAGTCATTGGTGAGGTATATGGGGAGTTGTCTTCTGGCAAATACATAAGAAA
The DNA here is from genome assembly GCA_006410615.1 of Neotragus moschatus. Classification (NCBI taxonomy): domain Eukaryota; kingdom Metazoa; phylum Chordata; class Mammalia; order Artiodactyla; family Bovidae; genus Neotragus; species Neotragus moschatus. The sequence continues at coordinate 113,267 of SJYA01001566.1, read as the reverse complement.
TGATTAAATATATAAATGTATCTATATAAATGCATATTTTTATAAGACAAAATGTACAGCATGAGCATGAATGACTCTGTACAGATGTTCAATGACCTTACAAATGTAAATGTCAATATACTATTGTACATGCTAAACCTATCCCAGAAAAAAAAAAAAAAAAAAAAGGAACGAAGAGATATTTAAGCAGCCATAATAAAAGTAATAATTTGCCAAACACAGAAATGTATTTTTAGAGTTGTTTTTATTTGCAGTCATGCTCCTTTATAATATTGTCAAACACCGAGTTGGTACTGAATAGATTAACTGGCTCAAAGTACTCTCAGCTTTGTAATTTTCACTTCTAAGACTTTGGTGTTTCAACCTACGATTTTCTCCAGGCTGGTTCTACTAGGTTGCATGTCAGAGTTAGTGAAAATGATTATCTACACTGCAGGCTACTTAATAAAGAGCCAGTGGAAGACAGTGTTTAGACCCTTTCAAGCTTGTCCATTAGTGTGTAAGAGAGCCTGCGATTAGCAAAATGCACCTTATTATATAGAGTCTATTCCTCACAAGTCAAAAAAATCTCTATCCAGTATTTTCCATGGAGTATAATGACTGTAATTTGAGAGAAAAAAGAAATGATCTTTTCTAAGACTCATGCAGCATTTTCCTTGTTCTTTGGTTTTAGTTAATGGGAGGAACACACATGTGAATAAAATTCCCACTGGTTTGACTTAATACTTGGGTCTCTGCAGGACAGACTCTAGTACCATCTGCAATTTGCTCCCCTGAGACGCTCAATAAATCACCCAACCATCACTAGACTCTGATAAGTGTGGCCAAGGATTTCCTTGCTTACAATCTCTTCTTCCTACTCTATCTTTTCCAAACTAGCATTCACACTGCCAACAGATGGGTCTTTTAAAGACAGAAACAGCAGCGTCACTTCTATTAAGATTGATGCCTGATTCCTCATTATCTACTTGATAAAGTCCAACTCCTGGCCTGAGCCTTCTGGAACCACTGCAGTCCACTGATACAGCATTTAGGAGCCTAGCATTCAGAACTACTGATAGCTCCTCAAACAACGCATATTTTTTATCCCCAGCCACCATGCCCTTGCCAATCTATATTAGTTTGCTAGGGTTGCCCTAACAAAGTACCACAGACTGAGTGACTTCAACAATAGAAATTTATTTTCTCACAGTTCTGGAGGCTAGGAAGTCTGAGATCAAGATGCTTTCTGAAGGCTGTGAGGGAGAATCTGGACACAGCACAAAACATCAGTGGTCTCTTCTCGTTGTTCACATGCCTTCTCTCTGTGTGCCAACCTGTCTCAAGATTTCCCGTTTTTAAAAAATGCTACCCTTATGACACCACCCTTATGGCAGAAAGCAAAGAAGAACTAAGAACCTCTTGATAAAAGTGAAAGAAGAAAGTGAAAAAGTTGGTTTAAAACTCAACATTCAAAAAACTAAGATCATGGCATATGGTCCCATCACTTGACGGCAATAGATGGGGAAACAGTAGAAACAGTGTCGGACTTTATTTTCTTGGGCTCCAAACTCACTGCAGATGGTGACTGCAACCATGAAGTTAAAAGATGCTTGCTCCTTGGAAGAAAACCTATGACGAACCTAGAGAGCATATTAAAAAGCAGAGACATTAGTTTGCTGACAAAGGTTCATCTAGTCAAAGCCCTGGGTTTTCCAGTAGTTATGTATGGATATGAGAGTTGGACTGTGGAGAAAGCTGAGCACGGAAGAATTGATGCTTTTGAACTGTGGTGTTTGAGAAGACTCTTGAGAGTCCTTTGGACTGCAAGGAGATCAAACCAGTCAATCCTAAAGGAAATCAGTCCTGAATGTTTATTGGAAGGACTGATACTGAAGCTCCAATATTCTGGCCACCTGATGCAAAGAACTGACTCCTTAGAAAAGACCCTGATGCTGGGAAAGATTGAAGGCAGGAGGAGAAGGGAATGAGATAAGATGGTTGGATGGCATCACTGATTCAATGGACATGAGTTTGAGCAAGCTCCAAGAGTTGGTGATGGACAGGGAAGTCTGGTGTGCTGCAGTCCATGGGGTCACAAAGAGTCAGACACAACTGAGGAACTGAATTGAACCAAACTGAAAAACACCAGTTGTATTGTGTTAGGGTCTAGCTTAATGACCTCATCTTAACTTGCTAAAGACTTAAACTTGATAAAAATCTAAGTAAGGTCATCTTGTGAGTTGAGACACTATTCAACCCATAGCATGATCTCTTTGCTTGAATTGCTTCTAATTTATCAATTTATCTTCAAATAATTATTCAACATGGACTTCCCTAGTGGCTCAGGTAGTAAAGAATCNCTGAAAAACACCAGTTGTATTGTGTTAGGGTCTAGCTTAATGACCTCATCTTAACTTGCTAAAGACTTAAATTTGATAAAAATCTAAGTAAGGTCATCTTGTGAGGTTCTGAGACACTATTCAACCCATAGCATGATCTCTTTGCTTGAATTGCTTCCAGTTTATCAATTTATCTTCAAATAATTATTCAACATGGATTTCCCTAGTGGCTCAGGTAGTAAAGAATCTGCCTGCAATAGAAGAGATCCAAGTTCGATCCCTGGGTCAGGAAGATTCCTTGTAGAAGGGACTGGCTACCCACTCCAACACTCTTGCCTGGAGAATTCCATGGACAGAGGAGCCTGGCGGCTATGGGCTATAGTCCATGGGGTTGCAAATAGTCTAAAACTTGTTCAGACATGTCCTCCTCAAAAGGCCTTTCCTGACTCTATCATTCTTCATCTCTGTCCTCTCTAGGCTGCCTCTCTGCCTCATATGTACTTGCATTTTTTCACAGGTTGAAAATTTCTTATTTTATATTAATTCATATTATTGGTACGCATGCTAAGTTGCTTCAGTGATGTCTGACTCTTTGCAGTTCTATGGACCATAGACCACCATGTCTCACAGAATCCATGTCTCTTAGTCTCCTCCATTGGCATTTGGACTTTTTACTACTAGCACCACCTGGAAAGCTTTGTTACTGGTATAGTAAATTTTTGTCTATTGTATTAGAAAGCTCTGAGGTCAGTTTTCTTCATATTCACATTATTAGCACTCAAAGTAGTGCCTAGCACATAATAAGAGCTCAATAAAGGCTTATTAACTGAGAGAATGATACAATCACACACTGTTTTGAATCTTTCAGATAAGTGTTATAAAGAAAAATTTTTATTTATTCCAGGTCATAAGTGCTTTGAAAGAGTGAATGTGGTAGGATTTAATTGGAAAATACCTCTTGATTTATTCTTAGAGTCTTTAAAAATGACAAATACATCAAATATAATATAGTTTTGAAAAACAGGTGATATTCTCAATCTTTATTGCTCCCTACCAAGAGTTTTACATGATCAGTTTATTTTCTTATAAAAAATAATCTATAATCACTAAAGGACAAACTTAGATTTTGGAAAAAATCATTGGTTGCAGGTTTTTAAACAATTGGAGATGTATTTAGTAATGTAGAGAGAAAAAATCCAGCTGTTGAAGGGAGCTTCTGGGACACTGAGCTTTCCTCCACTGTTCCACCATCCCAATCTTCTGTACCTCTGGAGAGTGAAAGGGAGTCTCCCGTCTATTCCTCTGAGGCACACACAAAGCAACAAGACAGGGAAGATCTTCAGAATATTTGTGTCCAGAGGAAACAATAACTACTTTGGAGACTGAGGAAGCAGGAATTGGGCAAGGAACTTCCCACCACCCCTCTAAATAATAGCAACACAAACAATACTTAATCTGTGAAATCATCCTTTGCTGGAGATAGGGATCATTTAATAGCACTGAACATCTTAAAAACATACACACACACATACACACAGGAAAACAAATCTTGGAAGGCAAAAATTCAGTTATTTTCAAGTTTAGTACACATGAGGACTAGTTGGAAGAATCCCAATTTGTACAATTTATTATTATACTGTGTATTTGGTATTCTAATTTGTAGATATGTTTGAGATACTTTTTATTTATTTTTTTTTAATTTTTACTTTATTTTACTTTACAATACTGTATTGTTTTTGCCATACATTGACATGAATCCGCCATGGGTGTACATGAGTTCCCAATCCTGAACCCCCTCCCACCTCCCATCCCATATCATCCCTCTGGATCATCCCTGTGTGAGATACTTTTTATATCACTTAGAAAAATGATCAAATCAATGCTTTTCAAGATGTCTTTATTAGTCTATACAGTGGTCTATACAGCACCAGTCCTAGAGATCTTACTGTTTAAGGTTCTCAAATGAAAAGGGCTTTGGAAAGAAGTTGTTGCTATGATACTAAAAATGAGGAGAAAGATTAGAGAGCTTAACTGTATATTTAATATATACTTATAAATTTTTTTAAAAGTATTATTGTACTTCAGACAATAAGACATATTCCCAGGTAAGAATGAAAAGAAGTACCAGGTTGAATGAATTACTCAAGCAGAGATCTCTTGAGAAAGAAAAAGAATCAAATATAAACATATTTATATTTTCTAAGCAGTGATTCTTATAGTCCATATGAATAATTTATTATTTTACATTCATTTTTCAACACCACATTATGAATTATTTTGACTATTAGTCTGCAGAACAAAAACACACAGTTCATCTGTTCTCATCAAAGATGACACTGGAGCAACTTTTCCATTTAAACACTATTATTCTGATCACTCTTGGCTCAAGCTTTTCAAATTACTAGATTTCTCTGGAGTATATTTTCCTTTCCTTGAAGCTTGATTTTATTGTTGATAAAACATGGACTCATAATGACCCTCACAGCTTAAAATACCTTTCACTTGACCTGTATATACTTGCTTAGTTACCTTTGAAACACTGATTAAATCCCACGCTTTCCCATTCTGATTTAACCATTTGCTTTGATCCTGCATCCATGTGTACATTTACAGACAGAAAAGCACAAAGTATATTTATATACATTCTAGGACATGAAATGTGTACACGTTAAAATACGCTAGTTTCTAGTGAAGTAGAATAATGCTACTAATAGTACCAGGCTGGGAGTCAGTAACCCTAGGTTGATTCTTGACCTGCCACATGGTTGAGTGAGCCACAGTACACATGCCTCTTTTCTCCACTGTCCTAAGCTTGAAATATTAAGCTACATGAGATTTAAGAGGCCTTCCAGCTCTTTCATTCTAAAATAGAGACTTAGTGAGCCCTGTATATTTGAATAAAATATAACTAAACATGTTACAGAATTCTGAGGACTGCTTTTAGAGATTCCAGTGAATATTAAAAACAAAGGCCTGCAGACTGACTCTGCTTGCATCTCAATAGAACAAAGCAAAGAACAGTTGCAATTACAGCTTCTTGATCACTTAGCTGGTTGTTACTCTTTTGTTTGGTTATCCTTAAAATTGATAGTAAAACAACTCATTTATTACAACAACAAAAATCACTTGGAAGTAATGTTCTTCTTTAGCTGACTGCTTTGTTTTGGTTTTATTTTTATGAGGAGATTGAGAAGGATACAAAATTGGATATGGATTGGGAATAATATGAGGTAAAGATATTTAAGAATAATAGCCATGGCATTGTGAATCCAGAGCAAAATGAGTTGAATAAATTTGGAAGAAATTATATGAGTCCTCATGTGAACTGCATTCCACATTGAGTGATCATATGAGACTACAATAGCAATAAAATGCAAGAGATGATTACATCTACTCTCTCCAATTTAGTTAGAAGAAGATAGATAAACTTTATAACATATTCACTCCATGGATAGCCTGAGATACTGACATAGTAAAAACATTATGCATACATAGCGTCAGATTTTGCCATAAACAAGAAAAAGAGGCCAAGAACATTATTTTATATCTCTCACTGCCACAAAAACACAGAAATTGCAAAAAGCTATCCTATGGGATGCTTGTTAATATACACTTAGTTTTATGCTTCCAAAGAGAATTCCTTTTCTTCAGAGAAATCAGTTTGAAATTATACAACTTTAGCATTAAAAACAAACAAAAAATCCTCTACCAAATCCACATTCCTTCTTGGCCATATTTTGAAAATGGTTAAACTAGCCACCACCATTTTAGTATCTTTTAATCTTAAAATGTATTTCTGAAAGCATTGAGGAACACCCTTCTGGGAGGGATATGATGATTTTCTTCCATCAGCCTTACTTAACCAGGGACCATTCTTCCCCTGAACACATCAAAAACAGCTTACAGCTGAAAGAAAGGAATTGAGCATGGCAGCAATGGCTAAAGGAATGAAAGAAATAGTAAATATTTGAGTATGAAATGACCTTGAGAAAAGGCTAAATTCTTGAGGTCTGAGTGGTATTTAAAAATAAAGCTTTGAAAAAAAAACCTAAAAATTAAAGTTTTGTTTGTATTGAGTGCCTTTGGGCTTTAAAAAATGCATTTTATTTGTATCATATGTGTATCTGTCCTACAAGTATGTTAAATTTTATTACAGCAGTAATATATAGGCTTTGAGAGGAACTGTGTATTTTAAAGAACAAAAATTATTGTTAATATCTATAATATCATCATTTCTTTGAGAGTCAACTATTTTACTAGAATATTGTTCAAAATTAACATATTTTCCAAATAGGACACTCATAGGACAAGGAAAATGTCTTGCTATTTGTCCTCAATGGTATCTTTGAACTCTCAGAAGCTCAGAAAAATCTCCTATTCCATATTTAAGATTATCTCAAACATCAGAAAGCTCTAAATGGTAATCAAAGACCTATAAAATACTTTCCCCTGGAAGATAACATTGAGTTCCAGGATGACATTAATTTAAATAAGAGAACTGTAATGTTTATTTTCATTATTTANATCTTTGAACTCTCAGAAGCTCAGAAAAATCTCCTATTCCATATTTAAGATTATCTCAAACATCAGAAAGCTCTAAATGGTAATCAAAGACCTATAAAATACTTTCCCCTGGAAGATAACATTGAGTTCCAGGATGACATTAATTTAAATAAGAGAACTGTAATGTTTATTTTCATTATTTAGTATTTTTTAAAATGCATTAAAAGTAAGCATTCTAAGCAGATTTCTTGGATTCAAATCTCAGTACAACTCAAGTGAAAGTTGCTCAGTTGTGTCCCACTTTTTGTGACATCATGGACTATATCCGACCAGGCTCCTCTGTCCATGGGATTTCTCAGGCAAGAACACTGGAGTGGGTTGCCATTTCCTTCTCCAGAGGATCTTCCCAACCAGGAATTGAAACCAGGTCTTCAATATTGCAGGCTTCTTTACAGTCTGAGCCACCAGAGAGGTCCACGGTGGGGAAGGCTGCAATTCAAGTGGCCTTCGGGCAAATGCTTAATTCCTATAGACCTTAGCGACCTCACTGTTAAAGCAGTCAAATATTAATAGTACATCCTTTATGCAGTTCCTTGTGAACATTAAGTGAGATTTTGCATGCAAGCAGATTGATACACTGTGAAGCATATACCAAATACCTGATCACTAATAAACTATAAATGTGTAATTTCAAGTCCAGATAACCATGCTTTTTTTCCCTTCAGTTCAGTTCAATCGCTCAGTTGTGTCCGACTCTTTGCGACCTCATGAATTGCAGCACGCCAGGCCTCCCTGTCCATCACCNTGAGATGGCTGGATGGCATCATGGACTCGATGGACGTGAGTCTGAGTGAACTCCAGGAGATGGTGATGGACAGGGAGGCCTGGCATGCTGCGATTCATGGGGTCGCAAAGAGTCGGACATGACTGAGCGACTGAACTGAAAGGGAGAACAAAAGAAATGGAAGGAAATTACCAAAGTAGTAATTCAAGATTTCTCAAAACTGAACTGCAGGTATTTCAGGACTGAAAGAGCCCACCAAGGTCCCAGCACCAATTAAGCACAGAAACCTCATGATAAATACTCATATCTCATGTATTTATATTTTCAATTCAGTAAGCCCTCATCAGTTCACCATCTTTTAACTACAAAGTATCAACAAGGATTTTCTATAAATGCATTAAACATTACTATACATTTTCTATATATACATTTTTTCCATTACTAAGGGAAAAACAACAACAACAATGTGTGCTTCTGTGTGGAGGTTTAGCCCAGTTTGGAACTAGTACTAAATCAACTGAATGTTGACTTAGAATAGTCTTAGTTAAGGTAACTCAACAGAAAAGATTATAAAACATACAAGGTAGAAGTGTTAGTTGCTCAGTTGTATCCAACACTTTGCAACCCCAAGGAGTTGGACTGCAGCCCGCCAGCTTCCTCTGTTCACGGAATTCTCCAGGCAAGAATACTGGAATGGGTAGCCATTCCCTCCTCCAGGGGGTCTTCCTGACCCAGGGATCAAACCCAGATCTTCTGCATTGCAGGCATATTGTTTACTATCTGAGCCACCAGGTAAGCCCTTATACAACATAAACAGTATACAAATAAATATATATTTAGAGGAAACAAAATTTCATAATACAATATTTATCTTTACTCTGTGTAATACATTCTAGTCTATTCTATCCTGTTTTGCTTAAAGAGAGAAACATTATTGAGATCCCCTAAATTTATTTCTAGTCAAGGCTATGGTTTTTCCAGTAGTCATGTATGGATGTGAGAGTTGGACTGTGAAGAAGGCTGAGCATCGAAGAATCAATGCTTTGGAACTGTGGTGTTGGAGAAGACTCTTGAGAGTCCCTTGGACTGCAAGGAGATCCAACCAGTCCGTTCTGAAGGAGATCAGCCCTGAGATTTCTTTGGAAGGAATGACGCTGAAGTTGAAACTCCATTACTTTGGCCACCTCATGCGAAGAGTTGACTCATTGGAAAAGACTCTGGTGCTGGGAGGGTTTGGGGGCAGAAGGAGAAGGGGACGACAGAGGATGAGATGGCTGGATGGCATCACTGACTCGATGGACATGAATCTGAGTGAACTCCGGGAGTTGGTGATGGACAGGGCCTGCTGCGATTCACGGGGTCGCAAAGAGTCGGACACGACTGAGCGACTGAACTGAACTGAACTGAACTGAAATTTATTTCACGAAGTTCTAGAATCATTCGTTTTAGGCTTAATGCATAATGAAGTTTACTTCAAAGTTCCCTTTTAATGTTTTTTTAGTAGTAGTGAAATTACGGCAATAGTATAGATTATTACTTCATAAAGGATTTTAAGAGTATTGAAAAGGTTTAAGAAGGAGTATCCTTGGAAGTCAGGGACATAAATTTATTCTGTTTTCAACTATATGATTTGTTTAGCTGAGATCATGTACAATATTTCCAATTTACCACTTTCTCGACTTTAGTGGTAGTCTTTAAGAACATTGTCAGTTTTTACAGTAATGTTGAGGAATTGACCTACTATTAAAGTGGTCATTAGGTCTACTACCTACTTTAGCAGATGCAGCTGACAGGATACTACTCAGTGTACAAATTAACAAGAAGCAAACACTCTCAGCTTTCTCTTTATGAAACCTAACGACTTTTACTAAATGTACCTGTCAACAATTAACATCTCAAGTTTGCAGGTTCATCGATTACTTAGTAAAGAAATGGGATGAAGGATGAAGTAGCAGATTCTCTAATATTTATCCAAATTTCCAATAAAACAGTATTTTCATATCTTCTTCTTTCTCAGTTATTAAGAATATTACTTTTGTGATCCTGCCTTTCTTCGCACTTCTGAATAACTCCATACTCACAGTAGCCTTTGGCTGACTTTTAAGCATCTTTGTATTTTTTTTTCTCCTGGATATTACTATTGCAACACACTGATTTCATTTTATCAAAGTGAAATTCTGAATTACCTGCAATAGAACCAGTGATCTTTAAGGCTAATGAAAGAAAACAAAGAACAATGGGAAGTGAGTGACAAGAATGTAAAAGGACAAGATAGTGATAATAATCTGAAGACACAACCCAACTGCAACACGTGGAAAGATGAAAGTTAAATTGACTTCTTGGAATTCTTAGGGTCCTTGTTTACCTTTTCCTTTCTTCAGTTTTTCGTTTGTGTACTGGTCGTTTGTGTACTGTTTTCCCATTTCTATTTTCTCTGTTTGTCTCTGTCTATAAATTCTTATTCCCTGCTCTTTCAGATTAAAAACAAAAGACATTTCCTATTTGTATTTCTTGAAGGAGAAAAAAGGTAATTTTAGTTACTTTTAGTATATTTTTCTCAATTTACCATTTCATGGGACAGTTGTTTCAGGCAAGAGCTAAGTCATCATTGACACCACTGCTGTCAAATAGAGAGGTATTATGCCACTGTTATTTAAATTAATTTAATTTAAATTTAAGCTAATCAAACTGAAAATAAAATTGACTTTCCCAGTTGCTCTAGCTATAATTCATGTGCTCAAAAGTCATTTGTAGCCAGTGGCTCTTTGCTTGACAGCACAGATAGAGAACAATTTCATTATTGCAAAAAGTCCTGTTGCTCAGCCCTCCTTCCCACTAGTCTTACAGCTTGCCAGGAGGAACAGGGAATTCAAAGGGCCATCATTAAACATGAATTAAAGGTTAGAGATCCTTTGAGAACTGGAAAAAATAAACATTTCAATAATCTCTACAGCAGAAAACAAATTCCTGAAAAGTAAAAAATAGAAAATAAAGCAAAATAAAGTTCTTCAATGGACTACAAACAATTTGAATGTTTTTTTTTTAGCTCAGCTTATTGAGTCAACCATTGAATTGGTCCACTTGGAGATGTACAGACGTGCTACAGGTGGTGCATGGCATAAGTATCACCAGTGATGGGAAGTTATAAGAGAGATGCGACAGGGAGGCATTATTTACTTGCTTCCATAAGAAAATCATGAATTATCTTTGGTGTTTCCCCTACAATACATGCTCAGAGAATTGTTTTCAGACTTCCCAAGAATTTGAGCCTCCTATGTCATCTTGTCCCTTATAAGCAGATTATTCTCACCATATAAAATAGATGACGTATCTATTAGTTTGGCGGTTTGGCATATTTATTAGTTTGATTCTACTCAATGAAAATTTATTAACTGCTTCCTCTAAGCAATATTTCTTACAAAGAATAAGAGGTGAGCTTCATAAAATACTTTGGTGAGAATCATGGTCCAAGAGAAGTGGCCTGAGCTTAAATAACTACAAAGACAAGTAAACCAGAAGTACATCTTACATCTACTTAAGTCATTTTAAGGACATTAAATTAATATGCAGAGTTAAAAAAGGGAAAACATTTCCAAATGCAGAGAGGAGGGAAATAGCCAGAATGGCCTCACAAGGGTTTTGAAGCAGGCCTTGAATTTTCAGGAGTCCCGTGACCCATCTCAAGCAGAGAGAACATGAGCAGAGAACACAATACAGGACCTTCAAGTAGAGCTCCTATGGCCAGAATGTCTCCTGATGATACACCACATTAGTGGAAGTAACTGGGGCCAGGTTAATTGGAGCTATTTGTAGAACTGTTTGCGCTCAGCCTCTTCAGTCAAGTCTAACTCTGCAACCCTATGGACCACAGCCCACCAGGCTCCTCTGTTCATGGGATTTTCCAGGCAAGAATACTGGAGTGGATTGCTGTGCTCTCCTCCAGGGGATCTTCCTGACCCAGGGATCGAACCTGCATCTCTCATGTCTCCTGCTTTGGCAGGCAGGCTCTTTACCACTAGTGCCACCTGGGAAGCTCCTGTATTGTACCTCAAAAATGAAGCAATGGGATCTTGGTTCATTACCAAGGCAAGCCACTCAACATCACAGTAACCCAAGTCTCTGCCCCAACAACAAATGCCAAAGAAGCTGAAGTTGAATAGTTTCATGAAGACCTACAAGAACTTCTAAAACTAACACAAAAAAGATATCCTTTTCTTCATAGAGGATTGGAACGCAAAAGTAGGAAGTCATAAGATACCTGGTGTAAAAAGGCAAGTTTGGCCTTGGAGTACAAAATGAAGCAGGGCAAAGGCTAAGAGAGTTTTTCCAAGAGGTCATAGCAAACACTCTTTTCCAACAACATAAGAGACGACTCTACACATGGACATCACCAGATGGTCAATACCAAAAATAGATTGATTATACTCTTTGTAGCCAAAGATAGAGATGCTCTATAAAATCACCAAAAACAAGAACTGGAAATGACTGTGGTTCAGATCAGTAGCTCTTTATTGCAAAATTCAGTCTTAAATTGAAGAAAGTAGGGAAAAACTAGGCCATTCAGGTATGACCTAAATCAAATCCCTTGCGATTATACAATGGAAGTGACGAATAGATTCAAGGTATTAGATTTGGTAGACAGAGTGCCTGAAAAACTATGGACAGAAGTCTACAACATTGTATAGGAGGTGGTGACCAAAACCATTCCCTAGAAAAAGAAATGCAAAAAGGCAAAATGGTTGTCTGAAGAAGCCTTAAAAAGAGCTGAGAAAGAACAGAAGTGAAAGCCAAAGAAGAATAGAAAAGATATCCCACCTGAATACAGAGTTCCAGAGACTGGGAGGAAAGGTAAAGCCTTAAGTGGACAATGCAAAGAAATAGAGAAAAACAATAAAATGAGAAAGGTCAGAGATCTCTTCAAGAAAATTGGAGATACCAAGGGAATATATCATGCAAAGATGAGAACAATAAAGGACAGAAATGGTAAGGACCCAACAGAAGCAGAAGAGATGAAGAAGAGGTGGCAAGAATACAGAGAAAAACTGTATAGAAAAAGTCTTAAAGACCCAGATAACCATGATGATGTGGCCAAGATTTTATTTTCTTGGGCTCCAAAATCACTGCTGATGGTGACTATAGCCATGAAATTAAAAGACATGTGCTCCTTGAAAGAAAATCTATGACCAACCTAGAAAGCATATTAAAAATCAGAGACATCACTTTGCTGACAAAGGCCTGTCTTGTCAAAACTATGGTTTTTCCAGTAGTCATGTATGGATGTGAGATTTAGACCATAAAGAAGGCTGAGCACCAAAGAATTGATGCTTTTTAACTGTGGTGCTGGAGAAGAATCTTGAAAGTCCCTTGGACTGCAAGGAGATCAAACCAGTCCATCCTAAAGGAAATCAATCCTGAATATTCACTGTAAGAACTGATGCTGAAGCTGAAGTTCCAATACTTTGGCCACCTGATGCGAAGAGTCAACTCATTGGAAAAGACCCTGAAACTGGGAAAGATTGAGGGCAGTAGGAGAAGGTGGCCACAGAGGTTGAGATGATTGGATGGTATCACCGACTCAATGGACATGAATTTGAGCAAACTTTGGGAGATGGTAAAGGTCAGGAAAGCCTGGGTGCTGCAGTTCATGGGGTCACAAAGAGTAGGACACAACTGAGTTCACCAACAACAAATTGGAACTATATTGTAGGGCACCTTAAAAAGAAGGATGACATTTATCATTTTTGTTCTATTGCTGTTGATGAGCAGGATTAAGAGGGACAAATCAAGAATAAAGAAGTAATGGAAAAATCTGTGAGCTTCAGTATCTTGCCAATCCTATACGTCTATGTTAGAAACAAACATCAACACACAACTGAAAATGTTTAGGACTTAACAGTTTATAAAGTGCCTTAATGTTCATGAAATAAACATGAAACAAATCTTTACAAAAATTGTGTGAAGTGGGCTTTATTATCTCTATTTTATAAATATTATACCTATAGTTCAGACGATGTAACTTGCTCCAACTCACAAAATAACTAGCAGAAGTTATTTTTTAAAAGGGGATATCCAGTTGGCAAATGCTCTTATTTTTCCATACACCAGTGGTTCTCACAGTGTTTTGGCTGAAGACACTTTACACTGTTAAAAGTACTGAGTATTCCAAAGAGGTTTTCTTTATATTAGCTATCTCTCCCAAGGTTTTTCATAAAACTGAAAATTTTTATAAAATATTATTTAATGATTGTTTAAGTCAATAATAATAAGCATATTACATGCTAACATAGATAACACATTTTGGCAAAAAAGTTTTCTTTTCAAAACAGAAAAAAAAAAATGACTAAGAAGTGTAAAATTGTTTTACATATTTGCCAAAGCTAATGTCTCACTAAATAGAAGACAGTTGACTTCTCAAGTCAACTTCTACTCATTCTGTCAAAATACACAGTTTTAGTGAAAGCCTACAACGAAAATGCTGTCTCACACTGACGTGCAGATGGATAAGGGAGGAGTATTCGGTAGCCTTTTTAGATGCTGTGCATATTCACCATTGATATCACACGGAAAGCTCAGTGAGTGGTTGCTCCGCAAAAGTTTAACTTCAGCGGAATCTGAATATTTATCAAGGAATTTTTTTTGGTAATTTCCTAGTTTGAAGTACACTGAATTATATTGCATGCTGAATGATTCCCTCTACTCATGAATGACTATAAGATCAAGCATTGATCATATAGAAAATGCTGGTTTGCTAAGTAATATTGATTCATTTCTTCTAAATGTGAACACGTTTTTATTATGTAAAATTAAACAAACACAGATTACAAGCCTGAAACTGGCACAGCCTGTGCTCCGTAGAGTCCACACGGGCCCCACCCACCCTGCAGAGTGGCTCCCGCACAGAGTGGGGGCTGGAAGAGGCAATGGGGGTGTGATCACCTGTGTGGAATAAAGGAGACCTAAACGCAGTAGGGATTGCCCCTGCTGGCCGGTGCGCAGGCGGCACGTCGGGTGCAGCGGAGTCCTCTGTCTGTGGTCAGCGCACCACAGCCTGCACCTCATGAGCTGAGAGCCCACGTGGTCCCCTCCTGCTCTAGCATTGCTCCCCTCTGGGGAAAGGGTGCCAGCTGGGAGAGGAAAGAACGAACGCTTAAAGGGAACCAAGCCAGCCTGGACCCAGCCATCAGGGCTTCTGCTCCATCAGCCTGAATCCAACCTCACCCGCAGTATGGTGGTGATAGCCAACGAGTGGAGGAGGAAGTCCCACCTGGCACTTGCCTCTGGCATAAGTTCCTCCATCCCCAGCTCCACTTCCCACAAAGGTGACAGCTGCCAGCACACCTTGGGGGGAAATGAGACTTCTTTTCCACCAAAGGCAAGGGGCACCTGAAGACTACATAGGGACACTTCCACAGAAGGGCACCCCTTTCAAACTGCAGTAGATAACCGTTTCACCTAAGTTCATAAAGAAATATATATGTGTGTTTGTGTGTG
Organism: Neotragus moschatus; assembly: GCA_006410615.1. Classification (NCBI taxonomy): domain Eukaryota; kingdom Metazoa; phylum Chordata; class Mammalia; order Artiodactyla; family Bovidae; genus Neotragus; species Neotragus moschatus. The sequence goes on along the minus strand of SJYA01001566.1, from coordinate 98,168 downwards.
TGTTTATACATAAATATATATGTATATAAATATATCTATTCTCACCGCTGTTGCAAAAGTGATGAGGATAAAATTGTGGGCACCTTAACACGTGTATCAAGGCAGTGACATCAAATGCACTAGTATAAATACCAACACATAAAAAAGTAAATAGCAACTGAGTATTATTCCCAAAATAGGCTTGACCTTGCTAAATAGGCCCTAGGGACCCACAGTTATCCACGAGCCATACTTTGAAGTCTGCTGTGCTATATACGTCTTCTGCTTAATTCCTGGTATTGTGTTACTAAATAAGAAAAGATAGTCACTATATATAATTTCTTGCTAAAAATACTATTTGTTATATTATGAATTACTAACCATAAGATAAACAGTTGTTTATTAAATTGTTTATTTATAACAAAAATCAAATTGTCCCAAATACACTGGTATTGACTGAATGTTTTGTCCACCCAAATTCATATGTTGAAGCTGTAATGTCATGTACAGCTGTATTTGGGGACAGGGCCTACAAGGAAGTATTTAAGGTGAAATGGAGTCATATGCTGGAGAAGGAAATGGCAACTCACTCCAGTATTCTTGCCTGGAGAATCCTGTGGACAGAAGAGCCTAGTGGGCTGCTGTCCATAAGGTTGCACAGAGTTGGACATGACTGAAGTGACTTAGCAGCAGCAAGGGTCATATGCGTGGGGCCCTGATCCAGTGGGATTGGTATCCTTATGAGAGAATTTGTTCTTGTTTTCTCCACCATGTGAGAGCACAGTCAGGAAGGGGGCCCTCACCAGAAAATAACCCTCCTGGACCTTGATCTGGAACTCCCAGCCACCACAGCTGTGAGAAGAGAAACTTCTGCTGTCTAAGGCACCAGTACTTTATGGCATTTTGTCCTATGGTATTTGGTATCTGGTGTACAGTACTTTGTTATGGCAACCTGAGCAGACGAACATACACAGTTACTTTATACTTCATAAAAGCTAGTCAAAGCCCCAGCATTTTACTTCAAATATGTATGTTGTCATAGAAATATTGAAGACTTGAATGCAAAAGAAGCATTTTTAAAGCTATATTTCAAACAACTAAAGTAATGAGATCTTATAATAAACATCTATGTTGGTTCAGCTCTGAAGTTAAGAAGTTCGATTAGATGATCACTTTCCTTAGTGTTCCTGCATGCCCAGAGTAAGACCATATTATCTTGAAGAGTCTGGGTATATTTTTCAGAATCAATACTTGCTCTTTAGTAGTGACACAGTAGCAGACAATTGCATAATGAAGCTGTCTGTCTTTATTTACACAATGTATTTTTGTATTCACTAGGCCAGAAAGAATAGTTCTGTGTAGCAGCTGTCATTGTATTTTTTGCTTATCTCAGTCCTGTCTGCCAGTGTTATAATTCACCAGCTGACACCCGCCTTGGCAGAAACCAAGGGCAGTGATTTCATGCCAAAGCAACAAGGGGGCTCTGAACTCTGACACAATTCATCTTAGTTCTAGTTAGTAAAGGGGGATTCTTTCTGAGTTTTCTCTCTCTCTGTTGAAGCATTTCCCTGCTGGAAGGGGAGGGGGAGAGGGAAGGAGGTGGAGGGAGGGGTAGTGGTAGGCTGGAAGTGAACACTGAGACACAGTTATGGCTCTGTCTGATGCAGGGGAACAGGGTCACAGGAAGACAGGGCCAGTTGTGAGGGATCAAGGCTGAACGCCCAGATAATGAAATTCCTGCTTCTTTGATTTTGCAGAGTTGGAAGGATATGAGAGCACATTTGGTATCCAAAAATACACTTCTGTTCAACTCACACTATTTGGAGGTTCAAAGTGTAATTTCTGGCACTTTCTGATTTAGGAAGCTTAGACTTGAGCATGAAGGCAGTTGATTGTAGTCATCAAAAATAGCCTTGTTTTGGTTGTGAATGCTAAATAAAATAGAAAATATACTCTCTCAAGTCAGTTTCTACACACTTCAGAGTTCTTATAGGTCTTATTCGGCAAGCAGAATAATGAAGGCAGCAAACCTGAAGGGAAATACTGGACAGATAATCACAATTTTTAAAAAGTGTTTCCTTTTAATAGTTTTTATAAAGTGCATATGCACACTCTAAGAATCCCCTAGATTTCCCACAATATGCCTAGAATAAGGACTGTACTTTCCATCCTATTTCCTGAGACAGAATGTATCACAGTGGTCAAACTGAAATGCAGAAATGAGAGAATAAGCTAGAAAACTGAGACCTATGAATATTACCCTGGCATCAATTATCTTTTATTACCAGCCAAAAACAAGTTTAAAGCTAATAATATTAAGCTCAGTTTCCCCCTTTCTTTTCTGTGTACAGATATAATCTGATTAAGAAGACCTGTAACAGGAGGATTGCCTTAAAAGTAACCTGATTTCCTGCTGTATAAAAGGCTGCCATTTCTTGGCAAGCTACAGGGCAGTTCTGATGGGCCTCTTGCATTATTACAGAATGTACTTGAGTTGTTGCTGATTGTGATCTTTGTATCTTGTTATTGGCCCTACTCCCAAGTATGGAAAGAAATCTTGTGTGTCTATATTGCAATTCACTAGGAATAACAAAAATAAAAAGAATAATTCATCAAAATCTTTTAAATGAAACTACAAATGTAGCGATAGACCAATAAAGGGTCAACAATCGCTGAGTACAAAGAAGATTATAGGTTCCACATGTTCTGCTGACTAGAGCATCACCATCAGAGCTTTGAACAATGCCAGATATTTCTGATGAAGTCAATTTGCAAGAAATGTTTTGGCTACGTGTTCTCCTAGAATGATAATCTTTATTTGAGGGCAGATGTTTGCAGACATTGGTTTTTACTTTAAAGCTCATGAAATAACTTCACAGTATCAGTGACAGGCCACACCCACTCCAAAGGAAAAGAGCAACCTCACACCCATCAGACCTTTCAAAGAAAAGAAGGCAGGAAGAGATTCTGTAAGATGTTAGTAAAACTACTTTAGGATCAGACTTAAAAAGACTATTTTAGGGTAGATATGTTTGAGTAGAAATGGCAAAATAAGAAGAAAAGTGATTGGACCACACAAGATAACCAAACAGCAGAGTGACAAGTAAGCCAGGCTCCAGTGCTGACCCAAGACTAGCATCCCTGGACCCAGTCAGAAGCTGGGCTCTGGGCACAGCTGGAGGCTCTGGTGGTTATCTAAGCACTGAAAAGTTAGGAAGGATGAATGGATCTACTCTTTCTCTAAGGCTTGCTGTTGGTCCTCATTGCAAAGTTGGAAAATAGTCAACCAAAGCCGTTCTTGGTCCTCCAACGAAATCTAGCCTATGGGCATGTGCAGTGGGCCCACAAAAAGTTGAATAAGTTGTCAACATTTAAAAATCAGATTATATTTAGCATTCTTCCTGAAAAAAATTTGTCAATTCTGACAAAACTGAGTATTCTCACAACTTCACAAGGACATGTTTATGTATGCCTTCTTATCTGACATGGTCTCTACAACTATCATTCTGATCTCCATCCAATCTGTTTCAAACACTGATGTTATCCACCTGCTAGCTTGCAAACATCTGAATTATGCACATAGGCTGTTAAGTAGTTCTGGATGTATCTTCAATAAGAAGACTGAATTAGATTTTATTTTATGCTAACTAAGTCTAGGGTGCATGTTAAGGTTATATAAAATCAATTTTCTCTTTTTATTTTTTAGAAAAAAATTTTATAATATGGTAATTGTCTGCTGCTTTTTAGTTAGGTAAAATATTTCTAAAACAACTTAAAACTATTTTAGAAAAAAGTATTTTTGACTAATATTTTTCTTCATTAAATTTTATTTCTTTATCCTTATAAGAAAATTATATAATATTAATTTGTTAATTTATTAGATACAATTGTCTTGCTTTTAAAAATGTACCTTATAATGTCTTAAAATATCCACTCTATAGTTATATCTTTTTGTAATGTTAATCTCATTGTAGCTTTATCTGTTTCGCTCATCTTTATGAATACATGATATTTTTCTTTAAATATTTCTATTGGTTTTATTATTGTTGGTTATGGTTTCTGTTTTAAAATTTACATTTTTAATTATTTTATGTGTTCTAAATCTTGAGTTGATTCTAATTCTTGAATGCTTAAATAAGTTATTTTCCAATTTTCTTAATTTTTAAATAATGTACAGTTATAATCTTTCTCTAAGATCTGGAGTCAGGGCACAGAACAATCTCTGGTCCACAGGTGCAGCCCATATTTATTTCTTGTTCATTCACTCAGTTGTGTCCTACTCTGTGCCCCATGGACTGCAGCATGCCGGGCTTCGCTGACCTTCACTCTCTCCTGGAGCTTGCTCAAACTCATGTCCTTTGAGTCAGTGATGCCATCCAAGCATCTCATCCTCTGTCATCCCCTCCTCCTCCTGTCTTCAATCTTGCCCAGCATCAGGGTCTTTTCTAATGAGTCAGCTCTTCACATCAGGTGGCTAAGGTATTGGAGCTTCAGAATATTTTAAATTTCTTTTAGTTCTTAGCATTTTCTAATTTCCAGTGAAATATTTTAATCCATAAATTATTTAATTGCATTTTCTTCTTTTTTTTAGAAGCATTGGATGAGGAAATTGGCCATTTCGTATGTTAATAGATGATTCAGTTCTGTTGTGGTCAGAGAAAATAGTATGTATGTTATGTGTTTTTCAGAAATTTTTGAGTTTGTGGCCTTATAAAGGGTCATTTTTAAAGTCCATTTCAGTTTAAGAAAATAATCTATTATATGTGTATATAGGGATATATATTTCATTTACTTCCCTGGTGCCTCATCTGGTAAAGAATTTGCCTGCAATGTGGGAGACCTGGGTTTAATCCTTTGGTTGGGAAGATCCCCTGAAGAAGGGAATGGCAACCCACTCCAGTATTCTGACCTGGAGAATTCCATGGACTATACAGTCCATGGAGATGCAAAGAGTCAGACATGACCGAGTGACTTTCACTTTCAGTTTATCCCATTTACTAATTTAAACAATACTTAAAATCTTTTATGGACTTAAGTTTTGTCAAGTTAAATCTATTGGTTTATAAAGCATGTGTTAAATTCATAATTATTGTTTGTCAATGTCCCCTTGAAATTTTATCCATTTTTCATTAAATAATTTGAAGTTATATTGTAACATTTAATATGTAATGATTTCTCCATTTGCTAGAATTTAATATAGAAGTATCAATTATCTCTAGCTATGTGTATCAGTCTTTTTTCACTAAATCTTATTTTGTCCGATATTAATATTACTCTATACACTTAACTTGGGTTAGAATTTTACACTATATCTTGTTATATCTCTTTATTTTCAGCAATTCTAAATCATTTGGCTTGGTGTCTCTCTTGTCAATAATACATGATAATCTTTTTGTGTTTTGCTATTTCAAAAGATTTTTCTTTAGTGGCAGGTTTGTCCACCTATATTTTGTTGAAATTGCTGGAACATTTAGATTTATTGCTACAGTCTTTTCCCATTTTATATGCTTTTAGCCATCTAACCCCTCATCGTTTTTTAAGCTTTGATAGTTTAGAAGCTACAAATTACAAAGAAATAAATTACAAATTTATATAATTTATGTATCTATACACAGATGCACATACGTATATGGTCATCCCTTGGCATCTGCAAGGGATTAGTCCCAGGACCCCCTGAGTGCGAAAACTCTCAGATGCTCAAGCCTCTCAGCAAGTGTGTAGCCTCTCCCTTCTCCAGGGAATTTTCAGACCCAGGGATTGAACCTGGGTCTCCTGCATGGCAGGTAGATTCTTTACCACCTGAGCCACCAGGGAAGCCCCTATGGTTAAGACTAGCTGATCTTTAAAAATCAAATAAATTTTATATCCCTCTACTTAATGAGAAATCCTCCCTCAAGTTATAGTTAACCCAACAATGACTTTGAAAAAATTAGCAAAAGTTGTCAGTTCCTCAGGATGTATATTATCTTGTAACAAGGCATATGACTCACTGAATAGACCAAGTAGGTATATTTATCCCACACTCGCCTTCTTGGTGGGAGTTCTCATGCAAGAAACTCCCTGCATAACCATACTTAAGGACCCTTGCAATCCAATCAATCTTCAAAGTCCCAAAGTCTGGCTACCGTCTCCACTACATCTTTAAAGCGCTACCCAAGAGTACCAATGACCACCAGGATGCTAAATCTCAGTAACTCTCCTTAATTCTTCTTTTGCCTCATTTGTCTGTGAATCTGATAATCTGACTCACTTATATTTGAAATACCACCTTACATCTGGATTTTTAGAGCACTAATCTTTGAGATTTAAACCTAACTTTTACCTGCAGTCACCACTTCCTCTGCTATGCTTTAAATGTTAAAGTTTCCCAGATAAGTTTTACCACATCTTCTACACATTTTTCTGGTTTATCTCATCCACTTTCATAGCTTCAGCTAAGACCTGGTAAATCTCAGATTTTCCTCTTTCACTCACATCTGAACCAAGCTCTCAGCTACTCAATATTTGTCTGATCTTAGATAAACCACAGGTAATTGCACTAGATGTGTCCAAAAACACACTCAGCATATCCCATGTATTAAAACCTCATCCTTTTCCTGAATTTCCTGTGCTGGTTTTTGGCACCACTATATATAGCCAGGTGTCAAAGCCAGAAACCTAGACTCTCTTCCCTTATTTTTCAGATCCAAAACTCATTGAGTCATGTTGACTATTTACATCTCTTGAATAGTCCTGGAATCTGCCCTGTATCCCCCATCTCTCTTGACATTGCCTTGTTCAGGCCTCTTCCTAGATTATAACAAGCCTTCATAGTTGGCCTCCTATTTGCATTCTTGCCTGTTTCCAACACAGTCTCTACTTCTGCCAGAGAGTGTTTTCCACTATGATAATCAAAACAAGTATCCCACTGGTTAAATAAGCATCCCACTTAGTATCCCCCAAGGTGCCCCACCACAGTAACATTTAAAAGCCTCACTATAAACTACCAAGTCTTTCAAACTTGGTGACCCTGTAAACCCTTGCATGTAGTATTCTTACATTGCACATTATGTCCTGCTGCTGCTGCTGCTGCTGCTGCTAAGTCACTTCAGTCATGTCCGACTCTGTGCAACCCCATAGACGGCAGCCCACCAGGCTCCCCTGTCCCTGGGATTCTCCAGGCAAGAACACTGGAGTGGGTTGCCATTGCCTTCTCCAGTGCATGAAAGTGAAAAGTGAAAGTGAAGTTACTCAGTCGTGTCCGACTCTTAGCGACCCCATGGACTGTAGTCCACCAGGCTCCTCCATCCATGGGACTTCCCAGGCAAGAGTACTGGAGTAGGGTGCCATTGCCTTCTCCGTATTATGTCCTAGTTGTACTGATATTCTTTTAAGTATGTAGCTTTTCTAATTTAGAATGTGCTGGTCCTTGCCTCTTACTCTGGCTAATGATCACCTACTTAGGAAGGCTGAACAGAAGCGTCATCTCTCCTACGTGGTCTTATGTAGCTCTCTCTTATGATCTTCAGGGCAACTTGCTTACATCTATTACATATATCAGCAGATTAAAATCATGTATCTAGCATATGTTGAAAACTCTAGCACATAGAGTCTGTTATAGCACATGCCCATTAATTTGAATACATTGATAGGTAATCATAACTTAATACCGTGTAGCATGTGAAAGTTCTACCAAACATACAAATTACTTATAATCATGGGAAACAAGTGATAATTTAAGATGAGAAATGTGGAAACTAAAGGCTTCATGATAGCGTTGGATGTTAACAGGGGCTCTGAAAGAGGTGAGACTGACCAAAGATATGAGCACTTAAACTTATTTTATTTCCCCCACCATCATGCCAAAGCTTCCTGAAGGCATCAGCAAACAACTTCCCCATTTTTTAAAACTCCCTGTGCATTAAGGCAGTAACATCTAGGAGAGTTTTTCTGACAGGTGAAAGAAACGTGTGTGATGACTTTGATAATACAGTAACTGAGGTGAGAATTTTATTGAATTCTTTTTTTTAAACAAAGAATGTATAATGAATAGAGTCAGACCTATATTTCTCTTTTTTCTTCATCATGGAGTAAGATTTCTAGGCATCCATTAGAAAAGTAGTAGGTTTAAATATTTCCCTTTTAGGAAAAAAAAAAAATTATGGCTTCTTCTCTATCAGATGTTCAGTTATGATGTGGTACTAAAATCACCCAGGCTTCATTCATCACTGGTTTAGAAGCCCTTGATACCTTGTAATACTCTTAATAATAGATAATGCTTATAGTTAGGCAATAAAATGCTTTCTATATATTTTCAAGTGCATTTGTCCTGGGTTTCTACCTAAGGAGTAGAAGGAGGGATACACAGCTGAAAACAGCCTCTACATCATGTAAAGGGGCTGAGAAGAAACACAAAGCAAGTTCACCCATTCAAGTAAATGTTTATTTTGAATATGTGATTTTCTTTCACAGGCCAGAAAGATTGCTGTGTCAGGTTTGTAATTTAATACAAATAACAATACATATAAAAACAAAAATGCATTCTACTTTAAACATATTTTATGCAAGGACAGCTTGCTAAAACAAGTTTTAACTTATTTTTTATCTTGAGGTTTAGAACTTTTTCTCCTCTCCGTTCAAGCAGCCTATTCAATGTGTTCAATGTCTCCAAGGGCTTCCTTGGTGGCTTAGCTGGTAAAGAATCTGCCTGCAATGCAGGAGACTTGGGTTCGATCCCATCGTCTCAGAGATGAACGTGATAAATTAAAAAGTTGAGAAAAGGAGAGTCTTCTGGAGTTTCTTACAGAAATTCTAAGGCCTCGGGGATATAGAGAAGACTTACACCATGGACAAATTTGGGGTAGAAACATCTGGTGTGAGAACATGAAATTTCTTATCAGAAAGGAGTAGGGTGAGAACAGAGATGCTGAAAGATGCTAAGGAGGAGAAGTCTGAGAGAGGATAGGGATGAAGAGATGAGGGGTATTTCTGCAAAGGGCTGTGTGTGTGTGTGTGTCTGTGTGTGTGTGTATTAGTCGCTCAGATATGTCCGACTCTGCGACCTCATGGACTGTAGCCTGCCAGGCTCTTCTGTCCATGAAGTTCTCCAGGCAAGAATACTAGAATGGATTGTCATACCCTCCTCCAGATGATCTTCCCAACCCAGAGACTGAACCTGGGCCTCCTGCTTTGCAGGCAGATCTATTACTCTTTGAGCCACCAGGGAAGCCCCCAAAGGGCCTTGCTCTCGGCTTTTCAGCAAAAAGCTAGATCTGCATAGCAGATTATTCAGTTTTCATGGTCACTGGTGCTCTGGGGCTGGCCAGGAGCTGAGTGGTCATATGCAAGCTGGCCAGCCCATGCTTGTTCCATACGCACTGAGGCCAACAAAGCTGAGAGCCATTCTTTCCACTTTCCTGCTATTGTCAGGCAGAGACATCTGCCTCTCTGCCATCAATTCCCTCTGTATGTGCCCAGCATGAATGATGTTGTCCGTAATCTGAAAATGTCCCTGAATCACCTCTCTGACTCTCCTGATATTCCAGGACATCCAGAAACCAAAAAAAAAACAACACTTTTTTCTGGACAGTGAGCAAAGAAGTGAGCATTGAGGAAACAAAAGGCCCTGCACCTGTTTTGGTGGGAGTCAGGGTAAGGAAGTGGATGGTGATGAATGGAACACATTTCTAGAAGCAGCAGACTTAAATGACATGGATAGGGAAGAATTCTTTACAAAAGAAATTTCTCCAAAACATATGATTTGGATGTGCATTTTACATTTACATTTATCTTATATGCGCTTTATTTTGCTGTTAAATGAAGTTGGTAAGTCATGATATTTTCTTTCTAGATATGGTGTAGCCTCTGTTTTACAGAAGAAATTGCATACTAGGCACCCACTAACTGATTTGTTTGGTTCACACAGTGTTTAACTTAGAATTAGCTACTAGAGTTTACATATTTGGAGCTTTCAGATGAAAATCCAATTTTCTGACTACTCTTTTAACCTGGAAGATTTAACAATCCTGGGATCGTTATCGCATAGCCGAAAATGACTATGGTTAAGTAGACACTGTGCTTAAGACAAGGCAAGAGTTCTCAAGCCGCTGTGCCCACAACCATTTTATTCATCTTCTTTCTCTCCAGAAACTTGAAGCATTTGAGTCTAAGAATGCTTACATGAGACAGTTTCATATCCCCTTCAAGAGTTATCTAGTCTTTCAACTTCAAGATTAAATACTGTACAATAATTTGTTGTTCAGTCACTCAGTTGTGTCTGACTTTGTGCGATCCCATGGACTGCAGCATGCCAGGCTTCACCATCTCCTGGAGTTTGCTCACACCCATATCCATCAAGTCAGTGATCCTACCCAACCATCTCATCCTCTGTTGTCCCCTTCTCCATCTGCCTACAATCTTTCCCATCATCAGGATCTCTTCCAGTGAGTCTGCTCTTCACATTAGGTGGCCAAAGTATTGCAGCTTTAACTTCAGCATCAGTCCTTCTGATAAATATTCAGGGTTGATTTACTTTAGGATTGACCGGTTGGATCCCCTTGCAGTTCAAGGGACTCTCAAGAGCCTTCTCCAACACCACAGTTCAAAAGCATCAGTTCTTTGGAGCTCCATTTTTTTTATAGTCCAACTCTTACATTCATACATGACTACTGGGAAAAGTGTAGCTTTGACTGTACGAACTTTGTCAGCAAAGTAATGTCTCCGCTTTTTAATATGCTTTTCTTCCAAGGAGCAAGTGTCTTTCAATTTCATGGCTGCAGTCACTGTCCACAGTGATTTTGGAGCCAAGAAAATAAACTCTGTCACTATTCCCATTGTTTCCCCATCTATCTTCCATGAAGTGATGGCATCGGATGCCATGATCCTAGGTTTTTGAATGTTGAGTTTTAAGGCAACTTGTTCGCTCTCCTCTTTCACTTTCATCAAGAGGCTCTTTAGTTCTTCTACACTTTCTGCCATAAAGGTGGTGTCATCTGCATATCTGAGGTTATTGATATTTCTCCCAGAAATCTTGATTCCAGCATGTGCTTCATCCAGCCCAACATTTCGCATGATGTACTCTGCATATAAGTTAAATAAGCAGGGTGACAATATACAGCCTTGAGCTACTCCTTTCCCAAGTTTGAACCAGTCTATTGTTCCATATCCAGTTCTAACTATTCCTTCTTGACCTGCATATAGGTTTTGGAAGAGAGAGGTAAGGTGGCCTGGTATTCCCATCTCCTTAAGAATTGTCCACAGTTTGTTGTGATCCATACAGCCAAAGGCTCTAGTGTACTCAATGAAGCAGAAGTAGATGTTTCTCTGGAATTCTCTTGCCTTTTCAATGATCCAATGAATGTTGGCAATTTGATCTCTGGTTTCTGTGCCTTTTCTGAATCCAGCTTGTTCATTTGGAAGTTCTAGGTTCAAGTACTATTAGCCCAGCTTGGAGGATTTTGAGTATTACTTTGCTAGCATGTGAAATGAGTGCAATTGTATAATAAATACTTGCTAAACACACATATATGCTTAAGCCAAAATAGTATATAGCCATATAATTGTGAATCAAATCATCCTCAAATCTGAATTACTAAAAGGGAAACAGTTTTCTTATAATGAAAGAAAGTCCTCTAGGAGTTAAAATTCAAGGAATGTGTAGAGAAAGTAAAGAGCATATGTGTAGCTGAGATATAGTTGGTCAATTAAAGAAGAGATTTTGTACAGAGATTCTAGAATAGCCAACTTTCTCTTTAGAAAAACTAGAATTGCCAATGCATACCATAGGGAAAGTTCTGAGACAGAGGAAAAATTAGGAGTTCGTGTTTAGATCAGTAGACCTCTCTTGTTAACATTTAAAAATTCAACTTCAACTTAAAAAATTTTTCCAGGGAAAGAGTTTAAAAGATCCTTTCCTGAGAAGAATGTTTCCTCGCCAAATTAACAAGCATTCACACTCATTTCTCCAGTACTCTTGCCTGGAAAATCCCATGGACAGAGGAGCCTGGTAGGCTGCAGTCCATGGGGTCGCACAGAGTCGGACACCCCTGAAGGGACATAGCAGCAGTGTGCTCATTTACTCAGTTGTGTCTGACTCTCTGCAATCCCATGGACCGTAGCCTCCAGTCTCCTCTGTCCATGGAATCTCCCAGGCAAGGATACTTGAGTGGGTTGCCATTTCCTTCTCAGGGGATCTTCTCAACCCAGTNCCCCTGAAGGGACATAGCAGCAGCGTGCTCATTTACTCAGTTGTGTCTGACTCTCTGCAATCCCATGGACCGTAGCCTCCAGTCTCCTCTGTCCATGGAATCTCCCAGGCAAGGATACTTGAGTGGGTTGCCATTTCCTTCTCAGGGGATCTTCTCAACCCAGTGATCAAATCCCAGTCTTCTGCTTTAGCAGGAGGATTCTTTACCATTGAGTCACCTGGGAAGCAAAAATTCTAGTCACTTGAGCAATAATGATTTACAGACACCATTGTCTCTATCACTCTTTAAATAAATGTAAAAGAGAACTCAGTATATTACTCTGGCACAGAAAAAAATCAGAATTTAGGGAATTACATAAATATACTCAGAAAGTCAGTGGTAAGCCTTTATCTTCTGTCATCATCATGCATTTGCAATGTGGTATAAAGACTTACAGCTGGCATGCAGCAAGTAAAATGTGTTGGAATAGGAATTTTTAATTGACATAACTTCACTGAAAATACCTGAATAATGGCAAAATGCAAGATTTCTCTCTTTGCTGTCTTGTTAAAACTCTTTGACTTTAAAGAGAACACAAAATGTCAAGGTATCAGAAAAGTCTTCTAGGTCTTACGTCTGTCCAAGGCCTTTTATATTTTTATTATTTGCCATGAGTCAATATACTCAATAAAAAGCTTTCATCATGCCAAATTGTTTTTAAACAATATTTTTTGAGGAAGTGAGTTATTGAGGTATTATCTTCCTTAAGATTCTTCCTATTTTATTTTGTACTGATAGCTGTTCATGCTGAAGGTTACTAAGATTTGCAAAGTGCTTAGTAAGTATTGACTAAATCTGAAGATTATGAAGGTTTACACATTTTAACATATGTGATGTGACCTTAATCTGCTCAAATCTAAAACAAATATTTTATAAATACCCATTAGCTCTTTGACCATGATTTTTTATTTCCTGGGATGCCTATCTAGTTCATGGATCAGAAATTGTAAATGCAGTAGAAAAATATGTCTTGATTAAAAAAAAAGGCATTGGTAGCATAATGGAAATGTTCTACAGTGCTTTGAGGGAAGTCCATTCAATTTCACTGACATTCATAAGTGATGACTAATGCATTCAAACAGAATGAGTAATTTACCAAATTACAGACATTTGGATGGGCTCAGAATGAAGATCTTGTTTGTTTGGGTATGTCCTGAAGTGAATCTCAATGAAGTTTACCTCATTATGCCTGGTTCTACAAATAGGCTTCAGTCACAATCTGAACAAAAGCCCTGACATGTAAATAAATGTGCGAGTGATGGCCAGCTACATTAGTCTTTTTGTCCCCACACCACTCAGGGATAGTCAATCCCATCAAAAACATCAGTCTCAAATAGACGGGACCATTGTACTTATCACACAAGTGCTGTGAAAGAATTCTCTTGGCATGGCCTCGTTGTCACATTTACCCTCCTGCCCACAAGAGACAGGTACACAAACCACGTTCGTGCTTGCAGCATCTGTGCACCACTCTTCGGAAAGTGGCCCCTGACAGTGCTTCCTCCACATCTACGTGCTGCTGACTCCCACCGCACACCACAGAAGAGACTCTGAACCTCTAAGTGCTTCTTAGAAGGGTTTCAACCTTCTGGTATAAACCAGAGATGAAGAACTGCAGCCAACCCTACTTCCCATGATAGTAACACATGCATCACCATGTGTCCTATGACTGTGCCCCAATTTTGTATGCATTTTCACTGTTTCTATAAAAATAAAAAATGGTAAAGATATAAAATCTATTATTTTTGCAGAATTGTTTCAATTATATTCCCAAATATATTAGACCTGCTACTGCTAAGTCACTTCAGTCGTGTCCGACTCTGTGCAACCCCATAGACGGCAGCCCACCAGGCTCCCCCATCCCTGGGATTCTCCAGGCAAGAACACTGGAGTGGGTTGCCACTTCCTTCTCCAGTGCATGAAAGTGAAAAGTGAAAGTGAAGTCGCTCAGTCACGCCTGACTCTTAGTGACACCATGGACTGCAGCCTATCAGGCTCCTCCATCCATGAGATTTTCCAGGCAAGAGTACTGTCGTGGGGTGCCATTGCCTTCTAGAAATTAGAACTAGTGTATGTCTAGTCCAACAAATTCTGAACATCTGATAAATTTAAGAAAATAAAAAATAACCTTTGCCTCTGATAAGCTGAACTGAATCAGTAACATACATTTCCTCAATAGGCAATGATATTACTATTTCAACTTCAGGAACAGATACCTACCTCACTGGATTTGCTAATCAATGGAAATCATACTAATACCATGTCCAAAGCCATAAAATAACTGTCTACTTTTCTTCCAGGATTTATGATCCTGTCTGTTTTTAGCCTAAGAGTACAAATAAATGACAGAAATAGGCACACAGACTACAGACAGAACAGTGAGCAAAGTAGAATAAGTTCCTGAGTCCCNCATGTCCAAAGCCATAAAATACCTGTCTACTTTTCTTCCAGGATTTATGATCCTGTCTGTTTTTAGCCTAAGAGTACAAATAAATGACAGAAATAGGCACACAGACTACAGACAGAACAGTGAGCAAAGTAGAATAAGTTCCTGAGTCCCTGAAGATTACAGTCTTTAAGAGAAAACATATACTGACCAAATGATTGGGAGTGATATGGGCTGTGCAGAATGCTATGAGTGGTACTGAATGCTATGGAAGCTTATTAGAGAGGAACCTAACCTAGGCTTAGGGAACAAGGATGGTTTCTCTAACGAGTGATGTTTATATTGAGACTTGAAAGATGAGCGTGCTAAGGAGGTGAATGTGTAGCATGAGCAGGTAGGAATATTTCATGAGGATGGAATAGTACATCTAAGAGTATCAGAAGAAGAAAGATAATAGCATATTCAATGAACAGGTCAGAAGCCAGTGTGGTTGGAACAGAGAGAGGGGCAGAGTGGCCAAGGATGAAGCAAGAAAAGCTAGCATGGGCCAGATCGTCCTGGGCCTTAGAAGTGGATAAACTTGCTATTCATTTGAAAGCCCACCGAATGAATAGACTTCGCTAGAGATGACTGACAGTCATTGGGAAGTGTATGCATTTGCTAGAGCTACCCTAACCAAGAAAGGTCCATCTAGTCAAGGCTGTGGTTTTTCCAGTAGTCATGTATGGATGTGAAAGTTGGACTGTGAAGAAAGCTGAGCACCAAAGAATTGATGCTTTTGAACTGTGGTGCTGGAGAAGACTCTTGAGAGTCCCTTGGACTGCAAGGAGATCCAACCAGTCCATCCTAAAGGAGATCAGTCCTGGGTGTTCATTGGAAGGACTGATGC
>SJYA01001566.1:0-82390 GCA_006410615.1 Neotragus moschatus | reverse complement strand
GGTCAGGAGAAGAAGGGGATGACAGAGGATGAGATGGCTGGATGGCATCACCGACTCGATACACATGAGTTTGGGTGAACTCCGGGAGTTGGTGATGGACAGGGAGGCCTGGCATGCTGCAATTCATGGGGTTGCAAAGAGTTGGACATGACTGAGCGACTGAACTGAAATGAACCCTAACCAAGTACCACAGAGATTGGGTGGCTTAACCAAGAAACATTTTTCTGCTTCTGGAGGCTAGAAATCCAAGATCAAAGTATTAGCAAGGGTGCTGAGACTTCCCTCCTTGGCTTGTTGTTGGCTGTCTTCATGTAGTCTTTTCTCTATGAGAGTCTATGTCCTACTCTGCTCTTCCTATAAGGACACCAGTCCTATTAGATTGGGGGCCACCATAATGACCTCATTTTAAACACCTCTTCAAAAACTCTATCTCCAAATATAGTTGCATTCTGAGATCCTAGGCTTTAGGGCTTCAACATATGAATGCTGTGGGGGTTAGACATAGTTCAGGCCATGAAAAAGGTTTTGCACAAGACAGTAACATGACCCCAGTTATGTGTTGCATGTTCCCTCTGGCTGCAGGCTAGATGGAGCAGGGAGACAAGACAAGAGTGGAGTGCTGTAGAGGAAGCCTCTATTGTGAGCCAGGAAAGAGGTCCGCTGGGTGGGACCTGGCTGTTGTTTTTGGAGACCGATAGTGGCCTGGAGAGTCAGTCCAGAGGAGAGGTAACTTGGAGAAGGGACACTTTCTCCTTTGTGCCAGCTGGGGAGGGGAAAGGAAAAGGGGCAAATTGAGGTAGACTTGTAGATATGACAGCAGGAAGTTGAAGTGGTTCGCTTTCATAGTTTCTATTTTAATTTTCTGTGAAGTCAGACATCTGCCAGGAACAAGAAGAAAGCAAATTGCAGATGTGAGTTGAGTGGAAAATGTTTTAAATTGTCATTCCAGAGAGAGGGGAAGCAAGGCTCACAACAACAAAAAAAATCTCATTAGAATTTCTATGAAGTGTTAAAAGCAAGTGGAAATGGGTGGCCATGGATTTAACATGGCATAAATTCCCCCAGTTGTGCTTTTGCTCTCTAGGCTGGACTGTGGGCACAGATGTGGAGGGGCAGAACTGGATTCTTCCAAGACTGGGGTTTCTCAGGGCAGAGAATATGGTCTCTGGGTTGGCTGGAGAAGTTTTAGGCCATTACTGTTCTCACTGAACTCCTGGGAATTTCCCAGGTGCTTGGAATTTGAAGTTATACTTTAGCAGAGAAGGATGGGGTAGTAGGTCTCTGCTTACAGTGCTGCTGAAATGAAAACCTCCTGGAAGCATTTTACTCTGTGGTACAGCTCTGGGAACTCTGTTCAACTTAAAGCAAACACTATATATAAGCCATAGCTCCATATATCTGGCCTGGAGAGAGACACTAAATCTTTTTATATTTTTATACTTCAGCTCTTTAAAATGTCTGCTTGGTTGCACATTTCCCTGAATGGGAAACATGCTTAGAATTTAATAAGACAAGTATTATGTTCATACCATGTAGCATATAACAAACACAAGATATGGGTTTCTGACTAGACGCCCTCTTCCTACTCTATCTGTTAAAGTTTCACTGGACTTTTGCATCATTCTGGATATTTTGGAAAGTGCCTCAGGATGTCTGGGAATTTATTGCTTCATTTCCATCATCCCATGTGTCATGAGGATCCTTCCATTCCAAATGATTCTACTGCCTTTCCGCTACTGCTCCCCAGCACACACACACACACACAAACACACATGTGCACAGATCATCTGTCACACTATCAAGCTCCTCAGAACCACAGGAGCTCAGATTTCACATATCTCAAAGGGAAGGAATTTTAGGATATAAATTCCACAACACAGATTATTTTTACATACGCTACTACTTACAGTGTTTTGTAGCAGGATATGGGCTCTTGGTGTGAAATAATAATAATGACAAGGGATTTGCCAATAAAAAGAAGCTGGATATTGTAAAATATTGTGCAAACAAAGTTTGCTCTAAGGTAATGCCTAGACATTTGAAAGTGTGGTATACTTTTCTGAAACTGACTATTGAAGCAGGCATTGCAGATGCTGAATAACCGCATGATTTCTAAGTTAAAATTCAGGATTCAAGCTACAATACCAGAAATGGGAACTTTAGGGAGTATGTACTATGTGTTCATACTAGAATATACAAACATAATCTTTCTTAAAAAATAATATACACACACACACACACACACACATATATAAGCTAGTCTTCCGTTATTTAATTTGTGATGGCAAACAGGAAACAGTAGATACTACCAACATCAGGAACTCTCTTGAATTTAGTTTCTGGTAATAATTAGAGACTTGAATTGGTGAGGAAGGAAGAGGCAGAAATAACAGAACATGTCTGGATGGTATTTTTGTTAGATGGTATCCTCAGAGAATCACTTATTATGCGGCATTCCAAAGATAATGAATAGGACCCCCCAAGTAAAAGACCCAACTGAGNCTCTTGAATTTAGTTTCTGGTAATAATTAGAGACTTGAATTGGTGAGGAAGGAAGAGGCAGAAATAACAGAACATGTCTGGATGGTATTTTTGTTAGATGGTATCCTCAGAGAATCACTTATTATGCGGCATTCCAAAGATAATGAATAGGACCCCCCAAGTAAAAGACCCAACTGAGCCGGAATTATGACAGCTGGCCCCCTTGCAGTGATGGTAACCAAACTTCTATTTCCAAGGACTTTCATTAATGTGACCATGTGTTTCTACAATCTAGTGCCTTTTTAGTTTCAGGTCATTAAAATATATATATGTATATAGAAACTTATATTCTANACTGATGCTAAAGCTGAAATTCCAGTACTTTGGCCACCTCATGCGAAGAGTTGACTCATTGGAAAAGACTCTGATGCTGGGAGGGTTTGAGTGCAGGAGGAGAAAGGGATGACAGAAGATGAGATAGCTAAATGGCATCACCAACTCAATGGACATGAGTTTGAGTGAACTCCGGGAGTTGGTGATGGACAGGGAGGCCTGGCATGCTGTGATTCATGGGGTTGCAAAAAGTCGGACACGACTGAACGATTGAACTGAACTGGAGATACTGTGAGCCAGACCTCTAAAACAAGGTAGCTTGGGGAAATATGAATTATGCAAGCAAGCTAAGCATTGAGATGTGAAGTATGGTTCAGAAAGAGACAAAGCTGGGGAGAAACCAGGGCTGGATCACTGCAGCCTTGTCTGCTCTGGTCATGTGGACCTTATTCTGTATGTCCATACTTCCCAGCATGTGACATGCATGCCTTAGTGGACCATCAACTAACTTTTGGTGGGTTTTTTAATATTTTGGTTATTTTTACCCAAACATTTTGTGGAAAGATATTTTTAATAACTTTATTTATTTGTTTATTTTTGTCTGTGCTGGGTCTTTGTTGAGTGGGCTTTTCTCTAGTTGTGATATATAGACTTCTTTTTGCTGTGACTTCTCCTGTTGTTGAACATAGGCCATAGGGCATGTGGGCTTTGGTAGTTGTGGCACATGGGCTCAGTAGTGGCAGCTCCCAGGCTCTAGAGCACAGGGTCAATAGCTGTGGCACATGGACTCAGCATCTCTGTGGCATGTGGGATCCTCCCAGACCAGGGATTGAACCCATGTCTCCTGCATTGATGGGCTTTTCTGGTGGCTCAGCTGGTAAAGAATCTGCCTGTAATGTGGGAGACCTGGGTTTGATCCCTGGGTTGGGAAGATCCCCTGAAGAACGGAACAGCTACTCACTCCAGTATTCTGGCCTGGAGAATTCCTTGGACAGAATAGCCCATGGGGTCGCAAAGAGTCAGACATGACTGAATGACTTTAACTCTTCACTCATCCCTGAGACACCAAGGAAGACAGGAAAAATCTTTTTAAAATGAAGTTCCTCAATGCAAACCCATGAGATACTGGTTTTATATTTGCAGAAGTAACACAAAATGTCCTGTAATACTGCTACTCCTGCTTCTAATAAAAGTATTAAGTACTTTACGACATAAAGGACGGATCAAATGAATAACGACACAAATGGTACACAGACAAGGCAAAAACCATAAAAGCGGTATACAACTTCAGTTGGAGAAACGTTAAAGCAGCAATTAGGAGGCTATTGGGATGGTCCACTTGAGAAGAAGACCACCAGCCTGGTGCACCCCTGTATATCATTGCAAGTTCTTCACCTGTGTGCAGTCAGTCCCATTCTAAGTTTCTACCAATGCAAAGACAATGGTACCCAATTGTACCCTTTCCTCAGGCTTCTTTTTCCACAGGGAAGCACCAGGTATTGTTCATCAACTTGAGAGTAAAGGAAAAGATCTGAGAGGTTTTTGATGAATGACATTGGTATTCACTTAAATTCTATAAACAGTTAAACATTTACATTGAGCACAAAGCAGTGGATCTTCCTTTCTGTGAATGTGTATAAGTAAGTACATGTGTGTGTACTTGCAAGGGTGTACACACATACACACAGAACAAGGTAGGGACATCTCTTTCTGAAAGTCAGTCAAAAATGATTTTTCTCCTTTCCAATAGAGATCACATTCCAAAAATCGCCCAAGGAGACAAAATGAGAGGAATTGATGTGTCTATGCATTAAAAAGCAATTTGCAGGGTCATTGACCTGACCTATCTTGAGTTTATTAATTACATGGATATTTTAGTCTTCACTCATTTTCTGTCCCTTCCAATAAAAACAACTGATGAGATGCTCTTGACAAATCTTTTGAACAAACTCTTTCTAAACACCCCAAAGGAAAAGGAACACTGTGAACAATTTTACATGAAGTTTTCATGGTATTTATGGTCATTATTTGACCACTCAGGGCTTAATAACATATTGATTACATCAGTCACTAATTATTTTATTAGTCTTGTCAATCCAACAAGTCTGTATTTTCTGGAAGAAGAAAGTCATTTAATTCGTTTTTGTATGAGAGGCCCTTGTATAGGATTAGAAATATGGTAGGTTCTAGAAAAACATGCGTCAATTCATGATACAACATGTAGACTATTTCCTATTAGGTTATGGAGGGAAAATAGGATGTGGATGGGGGGAAACTGTGAGTGGATTAGGGGACTTGAAAAATATGAAGTAAAAACTAATTGTCCTTGAGCATAGGCTGTACTTAGCATGAGAAAGAGACTGACTGAAAGACAGATGGAAAGACAGAGATGGAGAATTGCCTACTTACTTTGCTAAAAAATTATTTTTAGTGGCTTACCATGATACATATAAAAAAATGTTTTTAAACTCAATAACAATACAGAATAAGGACCCAGAAAATATAAAACCTATGTGGAGAAGCAAAGTGTAACGAAAGGTGTGAGTGGATCAGAGAAAAACCTTACATGGCTATGAGAACAGAGTTTCATGACTATGGTAAAGTGTGTGTAACTACTTCTTTATTTTTCATTATCAGAAAGAAGAAGCACTCTACTTTTTTGGCTTTTCTACAGTACTAGAAAGGGCTGGAATCACCCACCTGGTAACTCTTGGAAAGAATCCCAAGTCTGGCTATCATAATTTCTCATGGCATGCCCTCATATGGAAGCTCTTTGGCACAAAACGGCTAATTTCATCTCGGTGACATTTTGTCCAAATGTTTCCTTCTGCAGAGTAAATTTTTCTGAGACTAAGTATCAACACACAGTACTGATTTTCTGGTCTCACTATGGAAATCATAGTTCTATGTCCTTCTAAACAGTTTTTGTCAGACTTCCAACTTGCTAGTCAAGAAGATTTCAATATGGATCATGACAATGTGTCATTAGTGATTACTAGATATCTCAAATGTGAGAGTGCAAACTCTTGGGTATTCTCAGAATCCAAAAGTACTTCTATAAGAAATTTTTATTGCTGTATTACCATTTTAATGTTTTTAAAAATCCATATCCTAACTTTACAAATATTTTAAATTCAATAAAAATACAACTTGGCAAAGTTTGTGACTACAGTGAAAGCAGTGTTTAGAAAGAAATTTGTATCATTAATGTGTACATTAAAAAATAAGAAAAATATAAAATCCATAACATGCATTCTACATCAGGCAGCTAAAGAAAAAAGAGTAATCTGAGCCTAACACAAGTAGAAGAAAAGAAATAATAAAAAATCAGAGCAGAAACTAATAAAACTAAAAATTGGAAAGCAACAGATAAAAGCAAAAATAGAAGCTGGTTCTTTCACATGGTCAAAGAGTGATAAATGCTAGCAAGAAGAACAAAGTAAAAAAGAAGTCACAGATTGCTAATATATGAAATAAAACAGGAAGCTATTCACTCAGACTCTGTAGATATCAAAAAATAAGAACAAACTGCAAACAACTCTATTAACATAAATTTGAAATTTTAGATAAAAGGGAACAATTCCTAAAAATAAACAAACAAGCTGCTATGCACACAAAGGAAGTGGATACCCACAAAATCTCTAGTCTAGCTAACCAAGTCAAAAAAGAGAAGACAAAGATTACCAATGTTAGAAATGAAAGATGTATCATCACTCATGGACATTAAAAAAATAAGAAAGGAATGAACACTACATTCTATGTCAGAGTTCATAAATTAGGTAAAATAGATCAATTCCTTCAACAGCACAAATTTCTAAAACTCACACAAGGAGAAATAGGTAATAGAGCCTAAACGAATCAAATCAATAATTAATCATCTTCCACATAGTTTTAATCACATACAATCGAATATAACTGAAAATATTTTGAGATATTACATTCAGCCATGAATAATACAGAACATTTACAGTCTTTCTCATATGAGGAAGGTGCTCACTCCCACATGGAAAGTCTGGGTCAGAGCAATTGTCCACAACTCTACTGTGAAGAATTTGAATTCCCCAGAGTCTCTTCCAAAAAGTAGAAACAGAGACCATTTCCTAACTCACATTACACAAAACCAAAGTCAGATTAAGATATTACAAGACAGGAAAACTACAGACCCGTGTCTCTCATGGATGTAATCGCAAACATCCTTCAGAAAATATTACATATTTAATGAGACAATGCATAAAAGTATTTATATACTATAACCAAGTGGTAATTATTCCTAGTATGCAAAGCTGGTCCAACTTTCCAAATTCAATCAATATAAACTACATATCAACCAGGTACAAAGAAAAAAAATCATATGTTTATACAATTGGTACGTAATAAAACAACTGACAAAATCTAATACCAATTCATGATAGAAACTTTTAGTAAATTAGAAATAAAGAGGACCTTACTTAACTTGATCAAGAATACCTACAAACAAATCATATAAGTAACTACATACATATATATTTCTAAGATTAGTAATATGGAACTACTACTTAAAATATTGGAAGTCCTAATAAATGCAATAAGAAAATAAAAAGAAATAAAAACTATGCACATTGGGAAAAGGAAATAAAGCTGTTCTTGTTTTTTGGAGAAGAGTATTAAAATCCACAGTCTGAGGAGGGTTAAAACCTACTCAAAAAGAAAGCTCAGAGGAGCCTGGCTAATTTTGGACAACATGCAAGAAAATAAATCTGGGTGCAAACCTTTCACATTAACTCAAAATGGGTCATAGAATTAAATGCAAAACTAAACAATTTCTAGAAGAAAATCTGTATGATTTTTACATTTGTTTATGACTTTTAGCTATAACAACAAAAGCATAATCCATAAAAGAAAAAGTTAGACTTTATTAAAATTAAAATTATTCTACAAATGATATTAGTAGAATGAATAAACAAGCCACTAGAGGAAAATATTAATGAATAAGGTATCTAATAAAGGACTTGTATCCAAAAACACAAACTCTAAAAATGCAACAATAAAAAAAATTGTCTAATTTAATAAATGGTAAATGATCAGAACAGACATCTCACCAAAGATTTAAAGGCAAATTAATGAATGAAAAAAATGTTCACCATCATTTGTTCAACAGCTAAATTTTTTCCTATTATTGTTGCAATAAATTACCATGAATTTATTGACTTAAACCAACACAAATTTATTCTTTGATAGTTTTGGTGGTCAGAAATCCAAAATGAGTCTTTTTTTTTTTAATTTAAATTTTTATTTTTAGTTTGTTTTGCTTTACAATACTGTATTCATGTTGCTATACATTGACATGAATCAGCCACAAGTGTACATGAGCTCCCAATCCTGACCCCCCGTCCCCCCTCCCTCCCCCCATCATCCCTCCAAATCATCCCTGCACATCAGTCTCAAGCCTTCTGCATCGAACCTAGACCGGCGATCCGTTTCACTTATGATATCATACATGTTACAATGCCACTCTCCCAAATTAAGTGTCATCAGAACTGCATGTCTTCTGGAGGATCTAGGGAAAAATTCATTCCGTGCTTTTAAATATGTACATGCACATATTACCACAGACACATGTATTTCTTTTCTCTGCCAGCTAAGAAGGCCTAGAAGGAATGGCACGTAAGTGCCATAATAAGAACATCTAGGGCCCAGAGAGTAGTTTTTAACACCATTCTCTAATTAAAGGAACTATAGGCTTCTTGGAGAAATGGCCAGTTCTAGGACTGGGGAAGGAGATACAATACACAAGATAGCCTGGAGTGTCAGTAGTGCCAGAAGTAAGAAAATGCTAAAACAAACACAATGGTGGGAGCCTGTCAAAGGGATACAAGAGACAATTGAAAGAGCTCACATTGGCCAGTGCTGGAACAATCTGAGCAACAACCCAAAGGCTTATTGGATTATAACCCCAAGTGTAAAACAAATATCCATGAATCCATGAGTCCATACTAAGATAAATAAATAAATAACTGAATAAACAAATAAATGGAGAAGAAACAAATTTGTATAGGAGATTTCCAGATAATTTATGTTCAAGGAAATAGAGCATAACTCTCTATGCCTTGAGTATGGGCTGCACATAGTCACTTCCTTCCCAAAAAGGATATGTAACAAGGAGGATGAAAGTAACTATACAGTGGAAAAGTGTGACAAACACTGCCTCAGTGAGATGATCAAGGTCAGTATCAACAGTGATAAGTCATCTTAGAGTCCAAACCTTTGATATGATGTGATGGGAGTGGCACTTAGCCTTTGCAATCTTCCTCACCAAAACTCATAATCCCAGTTTAATCAGGAGAAAAACATCAGACAAAATCCAATAGAGTGACGTCCTACATAATGCATGACCACTACTCCTCAAACGCTCAAGGTCATCAAAAACAAGTAAAGTATTTGAAGCAGCTACAGCCAAAAGGAGCCTAATGAGACCTGACAACAAATGTAACGCAGTATCCTGGATTGGATGCTGGACCAAAAAATGTCAGGTAAAACTAAGAAAAATGTGAATAAACTAAGGACTACAACTAATAATAATATCAGTACTCATTCAACATACTGGACAATGTACCCCATCTATATAGACTATTAATAATAGAGGAAACTGGGGTTGGGTTGTATGGGAACT
Organism: Neotragus moschatus; assembly: GCA_006410615.1. Taxonomy (NCBI): domain Eukaryota; kingdom Metazoa; phylum Chordata; class Mammalia; order Artiodactyla; family Bovidae; genus Neotragus; species Neotragus moschatus. The sequence continues at coordinate 72,927 of SJYA01001566.1, read as the reverse complement.
CTCTCTTATTGTATCAGTTGGAGAACTCCTATTGTATCAATTCTTTTGTAAATATAAAACTAGTGTCAAATTAAAAGTTTATTTTAAAAATTATTTATTATAATTTTTTGCTCTATAATTATAGAGCAACTAGCAGGCTCTGCCATTCGTAGGTTAAAAGAAAAGTCTCTACTTAGAAAAAATAGAGAGAAAGCAAGAATGATAAGTAGTATCTGGCCACAGGCTCCATTTGGGGAGGTAACAAGAAGTGATGAGAACTACACTGAGCCAGAGAACACATCTAGTCTAATGGGTGCAGCAGAGCCTGCCTGGCCATGTGAGAATGAAGTCCAGTTTGGTTTGACATTCCAATTTTCCAAGAGAAACTAGCAATCCAGATTTTTATGTGAATTTTCCTTATTTTAAAATCAACACTCACATTTTAATAAAATTCTATGTCTAAATTTTGTAATCTGGATCTCACCTTCAGTTTGCAATCTCTGAAAGAAAACTCAGTTTTCCCTGGGGCAACTTTTTAGTATATGTGCTGTACAATAAGAAATAGACTGTGTATCAAATCATGTTGTATACCTGAAACTAATGTAATGATATATGTAAAAATAATAATAATAATAATTTATCTGAATTACCATGTATTACCAGATTTTCCACAGGATTTTGGTGTACGCCTTTCTGTACTTATTTACAAGCATGCATGTGACAAATCATGAACACATTTAATTTCTGATGAATATATCTAGGAGCAAAGCAGGTCCAACCTAAGTTACTGTTCTCATAATAATTGTTATGCTAGAAATAAATACAAAATTCCTCTTCTATATGAATACTTTACATTTGATAGATATTTTATGATAAAAGCACTTAATTTCCTAATTTTTTAATAAGCCAAGGCTTCATTTCTACATGGCAAAAATGACAATTTGTGGTAGTTCAATACACTGTCTTTATTCTTTTAGACTAAAAGGAAAAAAAAATGGCTTAGTCCTAAAATAAAATGTTCAGGCCAAAGCTAAATGCCAAATAATAGCTTCATAAGGGCTTGACTATTCCTAGTCAAAAACAATAGAGGATCCATTTCTAATATTTAGTGATTTTCATCAATAGTCCACTGACGTCTTTGTTAAAAGTAAAAATATTTCTTCTCATGTAAAGAGTTGAAACCAACTTCAAATACTATATTCCAGTTTCTGATTCCAGAAATAATTGGACTATAAACCCACTTAATACAAATTTTAATAACATCACACGCTAATTTTTTCTTCAAATGAAGAAGACAGCTTTATAGACTTAACAAGAACTCCACATTTCATGTTGATTTTTGGTAGAAACCAATGCAATACTGTAAAGCAATGATCTGTCAATTAAAAAAATAATAATAATAATAATAAAACAACATTAGAGTATTGCTTTCTGATGAATTCCAGATTATCCAGAGCTTGAATTTACTATTACTGCTTTATGTATTATTGAAATGCTACCAGCCATATTCTGAATCTGGTGACTAAGTGCAACAGATAATTATAAAGACAAAAATAGATTCAAAGGAACATATTCCTACATTAAAACTTGAAGTTCACATGTTTATTTACTATTTTATATTTAATTTGTAAATTCTTATACGACTAGTATAAGCATGGTAAATTTATGTCAAATTTTATGTGGCATATATGTAGATCCCAATATGATAAAAATAACTAAAGATAACACTGTAGGCCTGGAAGATGGTTTCTTTCTGAGAGAAATCAATACCTGACTCATATTTCAGAAAGACTGTGTATAGCTCATAAAATTTCCTAAATAGCAAGCAAACACTGAAATGGTCCAATGATTGTTTTAAAGCAAATCAATCCCAGATTTCACCTGTTTGTCCCTTGCTTTGATCACTAATGCTAAGAGGTAATGATCTACGTCGTGCATTACTTCGGAGTCAGCAACTCTAGCAGAAAATTCATCAGCTATGGTTAAATCTGTTATCAATAGTGAAATTCAATGAACTGCCAAGCTCAAAGGATATGGAGGCAGATTGAAGAGTAAAAAAAACAAAAACAAAAAAACAAGATAGTGGAAAGATAAATAGGTAAAAGTCATGAAGGTGCAAAAGAAAACAGCAGAAGGAAAATGACAAGAGAGGGAGGGAGAGAAGGAAGAGAGGGAGAGAGAAAATGGGACGATAGAAGTAGTGGCCAACATAGTTTCATTAACCTGTGTTTTTCTGACTCTTCATCTTGGGCTATCTCATCTTACCAAGTCAGGCAAAAATGCTAACTTTCAACAGGAACTGAAAAGTAAAGGGAAACTTAATCTGCATATTAAAAAAAAAACTTAAAATCAGTCAAATGGTTGATTGAACTTTATCTGATGAAGCCACATATATCTGACTATTTGTTCAATGTATAATTAATATTATTTCACTAAACTGTACTTTTTTGTTGTGACAAAAGCCAGTCTTACTGGAAAAATAAACATTTATTTTGTGTTTCTGACTCTCCTTCCAGGTTTTGGCAAGAATATGAATTGAAAGGGAACATACCGTAGAGCACATGACCCATTCTTCGTGACCATCGTGACCATTCATTTGGGACTGGTATCGATTCAGTAGCAGCTCTAAGTACAGATGATGAAAACGAATGATGTGATGGGCTCGAGTGAACTGCCACCTAGATCAGCAGTCACAAAGGCACCGAGATTTGGAGGATTTATCTCAACATTCAAACAGCAGACACTGTAGTTTCAGTTCATTAAACATCATTTTACCTTGGTATAACAAGTTTTTAAAAGATACTTGAAGTAGGTATACTAGAAATAGTTATCTTTGCAGAATCTTCTTTAAATTCTTCTGTTCAGTCCAATATGAGATCATATCAATTTATCTTTCTAGGAATTCAAGGCCGATATTTAAAATTCATTAGATAAATAACTATATGCATCAGCTCAGTTCAGTTGCTCAGTCCTGTCCGGCTCTTTGCCACCCCATAAATCGCAGCACGCCACGCCTCCCTGTCCTTAACCAACTCCCGGAGTTCATTCAAACTCACGTCCATCGAGTCCGTGATGCCATCCAGCCATCTCATCCTCNTTCACTAAGCAGAGTTCATAGTTTCCAAGTGGTCTCCTGATCAAAGCTGGGTCTACCTGGCGTCTTTCAGAGCGAGGGGTAAAGAAAGAAAGGGAGCGGGAGACAGAGCAAGAGAAGGCGGGCTGAGGTCAGTTCTCTCACGTGATTTGATCTGGGCCTGATAAGCTCTAGGCCTGAGGAACTACGATGAACCTCTTCCACCCAGCGTGGGAACTAAGGAAGCACAGAAAGACAAGCAAGAGTCTGATCCCTTTTCCAGACCCCATTCCCAAGGTCTATGTTAGTCTTGCCTCTTTCAATCTTAAAAGATATTTAATGTGTTTTGCTGAAGATTGATTTCTATTTATTATGAGGAAAAGTGAAAGTGCAAAGTGAAGTCGCTTAGTCGTGTCTGACTCTTTGTGACCCCACAGACTATAGCCTATGGGACTCTTCCATCCATGGAATTTTCCAGGCAGGAGTACTGGAGTGGGTTGCCATTTCTTTCTCAGGCCATTTCTTTCAGGCGCTTCTACCATCTGAACCACCAGGGAAGCTATTATAAGGAAAAGAGTTATAAATTAGTCAATTCAACACATATTGCTTCCAAAAAGGATTTGAAGTGGCTATATCACAAATAAAACAAAAAATTATTTGAAACACTAAAAGATCCAAATAATATGAGGGCCTGAGATGAAGGAGATTTTCATGCCAGAAAAAACAAATTAAGAAAATCTCCAGCAATAACCCCTAAGCTTTCTAGAAGTCAAAGCAAAGAGAAAACCAGCTGCAGAGTGCTCGTTGTTCTTTGAAAGGAAGCACTGCAATTCAGCGCAGAAAGACAAAAATGTGTACTTGAAGGGAACCACGCTGAGCATTTTTACAGATACTACCACATAATTTAATGGATGACATTATTCATAGCACATATCTCTATCTATATACATAGGTATAGAAATATCTTCATATTTTATGTGTGTGTGCTAAGTGACTTTAGTCGTGTTTGACTCTTTGTGACCCTCTGGAATGTAGCCCACCAGCCTCCTCTGTCCATGGGGTTCTCCAGGCAAGAATAATGGAGTGGGTTGCCATGCCCTCAGGGGATCTTCCTGACCCAGGGATTGGACCCAAGTCTTAACAGTCTCCTGCATTGACAGGCAGGTTCTTTACCACTAGCACCACCTGGGAAGCCCTCAAATCCTATAGCATGTATTTAAGATGTTTCTAAATGAAAAAAATAAAGAAAAATGTCAGAGTCAAATAACTCAAAAACATAGTTTATTATTTCTATATGAGACCAGCCTAAAGAATTTTGATGGTTTAAAAACTTAAAAACTGGAACAAGATTTATAACTCACCTGTTCTAAAGCAAACAAAACCACTCTTCTTGCCTATGTTTATGTTATCTTTCCTGATTTCATTTCCTCTTTATGTCTGCTTTCCTCATTTACTTACTTCAAATTATATTTTCACCTTACTATGCTTTCTATGTTTATAAAGCTGTACTAAATTCTTCCTGGAATTAGGTAGACTGTACATGTATATATACACAGACATACATACATCCATAATACACAGACCAACAGAGAATGAAAAACTGTCTAAACTGACCCCCACTTAGCTTACTTGTTAGGTTAAGCAATGTTCTCTATTTCTTATGTAAAATTCTGGCTGTGGCCCAGGGCACATTCATACTTCCACTAGAAGGTAACTTTGCATTATGCTGATATGTATTTGTCTTGAGTCATATACAAACTTACATCAGTTGGATTTGTTCCAAAGTTAGTTTCATACTGTGATGCTTGTTATTTTAATAATCTAGTTAATTAAAATATATTCATGCTTATGGAATGAGAATGTGAAAAGAGATATCTAAAAATAAACCAGCTTAAGACTTCAGAAGTACTTAATGCAAGCTTCCTGCTTTAGGGGAAAAAAAAAACTGTCAAAATTTCAAAATATATCTAAAATCCAGTTGTTTCTTATCATCTCCACTGGTACCAGCTTGGTCAAAGCCAGAATTTTTGACTGGCTTGGGCATAGCCTCCTCAGTGGTATCCTTGTCTCTTCTCTTTTGCCTTTGGACTTCATCCTAGCATAGCTGCCAGAGCCTTAGCGCTGTCTGATCTTCCTGCTGAAAGGCTCCTTCTCTGTGTAACAGATTCACTCACTTCCTTTAAATCTGTGTTCAATGTCATTTCCTCAAACAGGTCTACCCTGAACTCTAGTAAAATTGCAAATGCTTCCCCACATTCCTGATTCCCTTTGTCCTGATTTTCTTTTCACTAGCACATTCCACGTCTAGTATAGTACATAATTTAGTTATTAGTTTTTATTGCTTGTCTATCTATCTCTATGAGGTAGAAAGAATATAGTCTCCATGGGAGTATCCTGTTATCTGATCTACTGCAAGCGGCTAGAAGAGTGCCTGCACAAAGCAGACACTCATAAATACTAACTGTATTAACTTATGAAGCTGAGAAAAGATAGCTGCAAAACACAGGGAGTAAATGACTTAATCATTTACTAAGTCAACTTATGAAAACTGATAGCATTTTTCTCTCTGCAAGCAATAATAAATTAGGAAAATAATTTTTTAAAACATTTTTTACAATAGGCACAAAATTATGAAAAATTTTCTTGGCCAGGAGTCTAAAAAACTTCCATGACTAAAACTTTAGACTGGGAAATAAGGGTAAAAGGGATTTTCTGAATAGACACATTTTCATCAGTTCTCCCTTTAAATTAATTTATAAAGTCAGTACAATCCCAATACCAATCCTATTTGAATAGTTGAGAAAATTAACATAAATTTCCTGTATACTATACAGTTTACATACACATATATATGAAATGTGTGTACATTCATATATATGAAATAATAAGGGATGATAAATAGATGTCAGCTTTCCAAAAAGCATTAAAAGTTAGGATTTTCCCTACCAAGTATTAAGCCATACACACTACAAAGACAGATCAAAGAGAAAAAAATTTACTACTGTGATATTGCCAGAGCAAAAGAACAATGGCTCAGTGGTACAACATAGACAACTCAGAGAAGACTCCTAATTTACAACAAAGGTAGCAACACAAATTAATCGAAAAAGACAAGTTGCTTAGAAAATGAAGCTTGCAAACTAATTCACAATGTGAGAAAGAAAAAATTATTTTTACTTAACACAGCAAGCAGTGTGGACTACAGATGGAATGAATACTTAAAAGATAAAACTATATATGTAATAGAAAAAAATAGAGATCTAAGGGCAGAAAAGGAGTTCTTAAAACCTCAAAATCTTGCACTATAAGAAAAAACAAAAGAATGTGATTGCAAAGAAAGTAAGGATGTCTAGCCAATGCAGATTTCCATGAATAGACAGGCCGATTGAAAATGAATCTGAAACAGAAAAAAAAATCTGGCTATGTCTAAAACCGACAAAGGACTAGTATCTCTAATATAACAAAAAGTCTGTGAATCAACCAAAAAAAATGGGATCCAAAAAGGAATATAAATATGGGCAAAACATGTAAATAGGAAACTTACAGGAGAGGCAACATAAAGGATTTTTAAGTTTATGAAGATAATACTCACTCAAAGTTACCAATAAAAAGAGAAAAGCAATTTAAAACAATGGGATCCACTTGACTTAATTATTGATAATAAATTACATCAGTATCTTGGCTTTCTTGATATAACATGAAGGGAACATCATCTCTTTAGCACTCTTCCCAAATGCCCAAACCAAGTCTAATTAGAAGAAAACATCAGACAGACAAGCCCACGTGCAGGATATTGTACAAAATAACAGACCAGTGATATTCAAAAGTCTCAAGTTCATACAAAAAAGGTAAGACTAGAGAAGTGTCATGGATAGAAAGGATCCAAAAGAGCATATAATATTTTATATACATATATATTTATTGAATGATTCTAATTTTATAGTGCTTTACAGTATTTCAAAAGTTTTACATAAATGATTTAATACAATCTGATAGTAACCCTTTTTCCCCCTCTATCCCTATATTGCCTCTCCCCAGTGGCAACCACTAGTTTGCTCTTTGAGCTTGTTTCCTTTTTGTTTTATTCACTAGTTTGTTGTATTTTTCAGATTCTATGCGTAAGTGTTATCACTCAGTATTTGTCTTTCTCTGTCTGACTGATTTCACTTAGCACAATGCCCTCCAAGTCGACTCAAGTTGCTACAAATAGCAAAATGACATCCTCTTTGTGGCTAAGTAATATCCCAGTGTATGTATGCATATCTGTATGTTTATAGATATATAGATATACGCCACATCTTCTTTATCTGTTCATCTGTTGATGGACACTTGGGTTGCTTCCATATCTTGGCAATTGTAAGTAGAGCTGCTATGAACATTGGGGGTGCATGCATGTTTTTGAATTGTTTTTGATTCTTTCAGATATACACCCAAGAGAGGAATGGGAACACAATAATTAAATGCAATGTAACATTCTGGAGTGAGTCCTGGAACAGAGGGTGTAAGTGGAAAAATGTGAGCGCTAAACAAAGTAAAAAGTTTACCTAATACTTTTATGCCAATATTAGACCCTTAGTTTTGATAAATGTATTATTTCTGGGTTAATATTAAAGGAAGCTAGATGAAGAGTACAAAAGAATTTTATGCACTAACTTTGCAACTTTTATATAAATCTAAAATCATTTCAAAATTTACTAGATTTTTTAAATAAACATGAAATATCTTTTTACATCTATTAGATGTAACACTAGGAAAAGCAGTGTTGATGAGGATGTGCAAATATAGAAATTCTTACATACTGTTGGTGGAACAGGTAGACAGGTACATAAATTCTGAAAAGAAATATGGCATGTGCTGTGGACCAACAATTTCTCTCCTGTGTATCTATGAGAAGAAACACACACCAATCCAAAAAGAGACATATGCAATCTTTGTACATATATCACAGTATATCAGCATTATTTGTAGGTGAGTGTCCATCACTGGAGAATTGAATATAGAAAATGTAATGAATTCACAATGAGAAGTATCACTCAGCATTATAAGTAGACAAATTGCACAGAAATCAACAAAGATGGATGTTAAAAATTGGAGACTGAATGAAAACAGAAACAAATGAGATATATTATAATTTATAATACAGCACACAAAATAATACATTTTCCTAGCACACCCAATAAAAAGCATATGCAATTAAACATATTAGAATAGCTGTCATTACATTAAACACATGAGGATGGAGAAGAACACAAGATTAGAAAAGAGGTATTCATGCCAGTCAGTCAAGTGGTAACATGACCTTAAGCAAAGAAATGATAATAATAGGCCACCAAAGAAGTAGTATAATTTACTCAACTTGAGGCAGCAAATATGTTTAAAGTAAGCAAAAATTTAAAATATTATACTCAGATTACTGTGCAAGTGTCCTTAGAGTTTCAAATAATGAACTACAGGTTCAGTTTTAACAGAAAAGATGACCTCAAACTCCATTCAAATATACTGCCTTAAGTTTCTATCTGAAGCTTGGCAAATAAGTGGCTATCTTAGATGAAAANACTCCATTCAAATATACTGCCTTAAGTTTCTATCTGAAGCTTGGCAAATAAGTGGCTATCTTAGATGAAAAGACTCATGTTTCAGGTTAAAAATTTTAATTATGGATACAACATTTTTTACATGAAACTCAAGTTCATACATATAATTTGATTACATCATGAACAACTGGTCACCATTTCTGAATAAGAGTGTCCTAGAATGTATACTCAGAGAAGGCAATGGCATCCCACTCCAGTACTCTTGCCTGGAAAATCCCATGGATGAAGGAGCCTGGTAGGCTACAGTCCATGGGGTCTCGAAGAGTCGGACACGACTGAGAGAATTCCCTTTCACTTTTCACNATTTGATTACATCATGAACAACTGGTCACCATTTCTGAATAAGAGTGTCCTAGAATGTATACTCAGAGAAGGCAATGGCATCCCACTCCAGTACTCTTGCCTGGAAAATCCCATGGATGAAGGAGCCTGGTAGGCTACAGTCCATGGGGTCTCGAAGAGTCGGACACGACTGAGAGAATTCCCTTTCACTTTTCGCTTTCCTGCATTGGAAAAGGAAATGGCAACCCACTCCAGTATTCTTGCTTGGAGAATCCCAGGGACGGGGGAGCCTGGTGGGCTGCCATCTATGGGGTCGCACAGAGTCAGATACGACTGAAGTGACTTAGCAGCAGCAAAATGTATACTACAATGAAATGGTTCACTCACCCATTAGACTACCCTGTTCAACAAACATTATGTGCTTTAACAAGGTTTTCAATTTGTGGTTCTAGGGCTCATGAAAATAAGATCGCCAAATGAAGACCTGAGTGCTGTTTTTTATTGATGAAAAGATAACGCCTATGGTCCAGAGCAGCCCATGACAAACCTTAACATGCACACTGATCATCTGGAGATTTTGCTAAAATTCGGATTCTGATTGAGTAGCTCTAAGGTGGAGCCTGAAATCGTGTGTTTCTAGCAAGCTCTGAGTGGCACCAACCTTGGTGGTCTGTGGAGCACACTCTGAATAGTAAGTCTCAAACAACAGGATGAATTTCACAAATGCAAATTGATAGTTACTAATGTGTTTGGAGAAGGAAATGGCAACCCTCTCCAGTACTCTTGCCTGGAGAATCCCATGGAGGGAGGAGCCTGGTAGGCTACAGTCCACGGGGTCACAAAGAGTCGGACACGACTGAGTGACTTCACTTTCACTTTCTTTTCAATGTGTTTGAACAAGTTTACAACTGATTCCCTGAAATTCTGTAGTACGGAGCTTAAAATGATACTTAAACTTGTATAATTTTATAGAGATTAAATTATGAATTAAACCAGTAAATCCTGGTTGGAGATCAAACCAGTTNAAGAGTCGGACACGACTGAGTGACTTCACTTTCACTTTCTTTTCAATGTGTTTGAACAAGTTTACAACTGATTCCCTGAAATTCTGTAGTACGGAGCTTAAAATGATACTTAAACTTGTATAATTTTATAGAGATTAAATTATGAATTAAACCAGTAAATCCTGGTTGGAGATCAAACCAGTTGATCCTAAGGGAAATCAATGATGAATACTCATTGAAAGGACTGATCCTGAAGCTGAAGCTCCAATACGCTGGCTACCTGATGTGAAGAGCTGACTCACTGGAAAAGCCCCTGATGTTGGAAAAGCAAAAAGAGAAGAGGGAAGCAGAAGATGAGATGGTTGGACAGCATTACTGATTTAATGGANAGCCACAAAATTTCTGTAAGCCAAACTCTAACCCAGAGCCAGGCTCTAACTCTTCAATTTTATGAGGACTGAGGGAGGTGAGAAAGCTGCAAAAGAAAAATTTGAAGATAATAGAGGTTGGTTTTTCCTTAAGAAACAAGCCATCTCCATAGCATCATAGTGCGAGGTGAACTAGCTAATACTGATGTAGAAGCTGTAGCCAATTATCCAGGAAATAACAACAGATTGTCAATATAGATGAAACAGCCTTATATTATACTGGAGGAAGATACCATCTCAGACTTTGATAGGTAGAGAGGAAAACTCAATGCTTGGTTTCAAAGCCTCGAAGCACAGGCTGACTCTCTTGTTAGGGGTTAATGCAGCTGGTGACTTTAAATTGAAGCTAATACTCATTTACCATCCCCTAAATTCTAGGGCTCTTAAGAATCAGGCTAAATGCACTTTGCCTATTCTCTATAAATGGAGGAACAAAGCCTGGATAACAGCGTATCTGTTCACAACACAGCTAACTGACTATTTCAAGACCACTACTGAGATCTACTGCTCAGGAAAAAAAGATTTCTTTCAAAATATTACTGTCATTGTCCAAGCACCCAGTCACTCAAGAGCACTGATGGAGATGTACAATGAAGGTCATGGTGTTTTCATGCCTGATAATAAATATCCATTCTGCAGCCCATGGGTCAGGAATGATTTCAAGTCATATTATTCAAGAAATACCTTTCTGCCATAGATTGTGAATCATCTGATGAATCTTGGCAAAGTCAATTGAAAATTGCACCCAAAAAATTCACCATTATAGATGCCATTAACAACAGTCATGGAAAGTGGTTAAAGTATCAACAGTAACAGGAGTTTGGAAGTTGATTTCAATCCTCATTGATGACTTTGATGAGCATAAGATTTTAAAGGAGAAAGTGACTACAGATATGGTGGGGTTTTTTGCTTGTGAAAGTGAAAGTCACTTAGTCTTGTCTGACTCTTTGCGACTCCATGGTCTATCCAGTCCATGGAATTCTCCAGGCCAGAATACTGAAGTGGGTGGCTTTTCCCTACTCCAAGGGATCTTCCCAACCCAGGGATTGAACCCAGGTCTCCTGCATTGCATGCAGATGTGGTGGAAATAGCAAAAAAGCTAAAATAACTAGAAGTAAAACCTGAAGATGTGACTGAATTACTATAATCTCCTGATAAAGCTTTAATGGGTGAGGAGTGGCTTCTGATAGAAGAGGAAATAGTTTCTTGAGATAGAATCTCTTTAGTGAAGATTGCTGAAATGACAACAAAGGATTTAGACTAACACATGAACTTAGTTGATAAAGGAATGACAGGGTCTAAGAGGATTGACTCCAGTTTTGAAAGAGCTCTGACTGTGGATGAAATGCTATCAAACAGCACTGCATGCTACATAAAAACCACTTGTGAAAGGAAGCATCAACAGATGTAGCAGGCTTCCTTGTTGTATTATTTTCAAAAATTGCACAGCCACTCCAGCCTTCCACAACTACCACCCTGGTCAGTCAGTAGCCATCAACATCAAGGCAAAATTCTCCACCAGCAAAAAGATTATAACTTGCTGAAGGCTTAGATGATGGTTAGTGTTTTCTTAGCAATAAAGTGTTTTTTAGTTATTGTATGGGTGTCCCTGGTGGTTCAGTGAAGGAATGAACCAATGCAGGAGATGTGGGTTTGATCCCTAGGTGGGGAAGATCCCTGGGAATAGAAAACGGAAGTATTCTTGCTTGGAAAATCTCACGGACAGAATGAGCCTGGCAAGCTACAATCCATGGGGTTGCAAAAGAGTCGGACACAACTTAGTTACTAAACAATAAAAATTTAAATTAAAGACTGTACATTTTAAGGTATAATGCTATTGCAACTTTAACTGACTACAGTATAGGGTAAACATAAAATTCATATGCACCAGTACACTAAAACATTCTTGTGAATCTTTTATTGTGACATTTGTTTTACTGCAGTGGTCTGAAGCCCAACCTGCAGTATATTTGAAGTATGCCTACATATGGTACAATTTTTGAAACCTGAGCTGCTTCTCTATAAGCATTTCATTTGCACAGGTTACCATTTCAGTAGTTCAAAGTAATTAATGGTTAACATAATTAACCTAAATGCATATGATTATAGGAATTTCAACCTATAATTACATTGCCTAATTAGGAAATTATGATGCAGAATGAAATAATTATGAAAGGTGATGACTTTAAATAAATCTATCTTTAAATATTCTTTGTTTACTTAGTAGAATATGTGATTACCAAAATTATATGGTATTCTCTTCTTTCCAGTTATGTATTTTTGAAGGAAAGCAAATAACATGCATTTCATACTCATTTTCCCTCCCAAGGCTAGGAAGAACCCACTTTCCCTGGTAAGATGAAAGAGGATCAATCTCATTCTTAATTCTCTTCCACAGACTGTGGCAGGGTATAAACTGATAGAATGACAGGACTTGTCAGAAATTAACATCCCTGTTTCAGGAGAGTTATACTCACTTTTCTCTTTTAACTCCATGAGTTAACAAATAACTAAGACTCCTAGAATTAAACAATAAATAAGTCATATTATGTGTCATAAAGAGAGAAAACACTTTGCTATTATATTAATAATTTGTCTTAGTTCCTAGATAAAGGAGGTACTTAATCCTGACTGCTTCCTACACTGGGGATCATCAACACAAAGAAGTCCCAGTGAAGGTCATAGTCATATAACCCTTCTAGCTGAATTTCCACACAGAAGCCCAGGGAGGACATTCCAGTCATCTCCTGCAAAAGCTTCTCATCTTGCATTCATTTTACCACCATATCCATCTCATTCATTTCTTTGATAATCAAATAAAAAGATATTTATGAGGTACTTTGGAGATGTAAGAGCTTCCCTGGTGGCTCAGATGGCAAAATTGTCTGCTTGCAATGCTGGAGACCTAGGTTCAATCCCTGGGTAGGGAAGATCCCCTGGAGAGGGAAATGGCAAGCCACTCCGGTACTCTTGCCTGGAAAATTCCATGGATGGAGGAACCTCTTAGGCTACAGTCCATAGGGTCACAAAGAGTTGGACACGACTGAATGACTTCAATTTCACTTCCACTTTCACTTTTGGAGGTATAAAAGATTTTGATATATGAGGCTTTTGGTTTTTCCATTAGAGTCCACAGTTGTCATATGATAAGATGAGCACATTTCAATCCATCCTCTCTTCTGAACCACTGACATCTTTCCAGAGAAATGTCTGTTCTGTTGAAATGTCCCTTCTCCCACATATACCCAACCTGGAGAAAGTACTCATTCCCTCCTTCGTAGTCAAGTAGTATATTGTCTATTTCTTATTTTGCATTCTGATCTGCTGTGGAAGATGTAGGTCTTCTTTACTGTGTTAAGAGCTTCTTGAGTTCAGAGATTACATTTTTTTATTTCTGTTTATGGAACCAACTAAAGTACCTGTTATATAGTAAACATACATATATACTGTTGAAAAAGTGAATAAATAAATAAATAATGAATTGAGAGATCCTTAGATAGCTAAATAGCATTCTATATTCAACCTCTTACAGGTAGACCATTAGAATCATTCAAAAATCATAAAAGTAAGGTGAAACAAGGTAGAATAAATATTCAATGCCTAAATCAAATTTATCCCTATCAGCTACTACAGAAAACAGGATAAAAGATTTAACAAAAAATTAAAAACATAACCTCCACATAACTCAGCAATTTCACTTTCTTTACTCAAAGAAAACAGAAACTCTAATTTGAAATTGTATATGCAGTTTAATGTTCATTGCAGCATTATTTAATGCAGTCAGGATACAGAATCAGCCTAAGTATCCATTGATAAATGAATGGATATAGAAAATGTGATATATAAACACAATGGAATATTACTAAGCTGAAAAAAATATTACCATGTATACAATAATGATGGATCTAGAGGGTATTATGCTAAGTGAAATGAGTCAGAGAAAGACAAATACTACATGACTGTGCTTATATATTGAATCTAAAAAACAAAACAAAATGAAAACAGACTTACTGATAGAGCAAACAGGTGGTTTTTGGAAGGAAGAGAGGAGTCACAAAATAGTAAAGGTAATTAGGAAGTACAGCCCCCCAGTTATATAACAAATAAGTCATGAGGATATTACACACAGCATAAGGAATACAGTCAACAATCTTACAATAACTTTGTATGGGGACAGATAGTTACTAGACTTATCTTGGCCATCATTTCAATGTCAAGTTATTGTGTAGTACACCTGAAATAAGCATCCTATTTTATGCCAATTATATTTTTATTTTTAAAAAATCCCTGTTACATACAACAAACTTGCTAATTCCAATCTTGAAATTCTGGAATAAACTGAATTTCTATTACCAGAATACAATGGCTGGCCACAATCTATTCTAAATAAAATTGTAAATAAAAGCCTCTATAGGAAATAAATGCACACACACATATACACATCAGTTTTACTTTACCTTCTAAAGAAATTAATAAAAGGTGCTGTTACTGTATTTATTCTTTCCAGTACCTCTGTTCTTGTGTAATCTACAGTGGCACAGAAAGTATTCTAAGACAGATGTGAATCTAACCAAGGGCCAAGATGGTAATATATTGCAGTTGTTACTGTTTGTGAGATACAAAGCAGATCCAAGCCATCTGAAGTTTTAGTGGAAATTGTTGAGCAGGCATCAGATAATTATCCAGCAGGAGGCAAGACCAGCTTAGAGAGTCATTGAAGCCATCTCTAGTCACTTTTCAAAATGTGTTTTTAAAGTGCAGTCCTTGAGACTTAATTCTCTTAAATGTCAACATAATTTAGTTCAATCTACTGAAGGATAAATTGTTTTTCCATTTGTTTAATTTCATACATATATATATATATATATATACACACACACACACATGATTCTGCAGCAGAAATAACTGATTTTGTATTCACTGAAGGAAATCTTCCTCAAAACAAAACCACCTTATGTGAGTGTATTTTCTAGATTTTCCAAAATTTGGGTGCCACTTGTAGCTAAGGAAAACCTTTGTATCATGCTGCTCTATGGCCACATTCAGAAAAATTAGCTCTATAGACAGGTGTTATAACTCAGTGATTCTGTCCAAATGCTACATTCTCAGAGTCATTCCACACAGCAATCACTGCTGCTCTCCAACAACAAAGCCCCAAAAATGTTGACTTATGGGAAACCAACTGTGAGACCTATGACTCAGTCCTTCTGGCTTTCTGCAAAATAAGCAAGTTAAAAGACTAACAAATAATAGAAACAACAGCCTAAACAGTCTCTTGTTTCAATAGTTACACGTGTAAATATTGTTAATCTTTGGTGAAATTGCCAAGCCAAACTTTGCTTTATCAAATCATTTCAGAGTTTGTGTCCAAAAGGGTTCCTCTGGGAAGTACCGGGATAATCTTCCATTCAGTCAACTGCATGTTATCTGGGACAAGTTGGGAGGAGAGAGTGTGTAATCTGATAAACTGTCCTTCCAGATGGTTTGCAGAAATTACTGTTAGCTGCTAGTTTAAAATAAATATTATATTGGCCTACATATTCAAGATAAGACTGCTGACTTACATGAGCTTCTGCAAGATAAGTCAGTTCTTAGACTTGTACAGAAGGTTAGAATTAAGGGAAAAAATATTTCTAACAAAAAAAAATTCTATGAAGTGCTGCCAAAATCTACTAGGACATTGACATCTTGACCTTCTAGAAGTTGCAAATAAAATTTTCTTCCAAGATTACCTTTCATTTGACTTCATAACTAGGTAGAGACATGCATGCAATAAAAATGAACTAAACAAACTCTTCTTTCTTTAAACATACTGTAATATAGTTTGATCAGGTTTTATGATAAGGAAGGGGAACATCGTTGGGAAAACGATTTATTCCCAACACCATGTTCTTTGAGGAAGATGTTCATGCTTACCTTTGTATTCTTTTCAATAACCAAAATAGAACTGGGTGTGCAGCAGGTAGTTACTCTCTTGTAATTTCAAGCAAATCACACTTGAGTATGTGCTTTATAAGAAAGTATGAGGTACATTGAACCACAAAGTAACTACAAGACAGAGGTATTACATTTAGAAAGTTTATTGTGTTATTTGGGAAATCAGGGTCGCAAATGAGAAATTGTTAAATGATAACAATCAAATACTAAAAAAGGTCTATAGAAGTTATCTTCCAACTTGCATAACTATAAAACTAAGAAAGATATCAGATGGTATGTAATTAAATATATAAATATAATAAAATGAGAAGAGAAACATGAATTTTAAAGCTAGCAGAGAGCATCAAAAGACTGGAATTGGATAATGCTTACCGATGGGGAAAGTTTCCTACAGAAGATCAAAAATGAGAAAGAGCAACAAAACCTAATGAGTTTTTTCATTGAGAAATGACATCTCAGGGACCCTCAGGCCTTGAGGCTATAGAGAGGAAGAGATGAGTGGGCCAACTGAAGGAGGAGAAGAAATGTGGAAGTATTTGAATAAATGAAATGCAATAGAAGAATTGCAGGAAGAATNGTTCATGCTGGTTTTAGAAAAGGCAGAGGAACCAGAGATCAAATTGTCAACATCCACTGGATCATCAAAAAAGCAAGAGAGTTCCAGAAGAACATCTATTTCTGCTTTATTGACTATGCCAAAGCCTTTGACTGTGTGGATCACAATAAACTGTAGAAAATTCTTAAAGGGTTTATATCACAAATATTAAAATATTAATAGGAGACAAGGCAAAGGAAGTAAGCTGAGGTTGAGTCATAAAGGTTTCTCAATGGTAGGTAGGGAAATTTTGAACATATTCTTTAGGCAAATGGAAATTGGAAAATTTTGATCAGATGTAATTTTTTAAAGTAGTTTTAATTAAATTTAATCCAAACATGAAAATTAAATTATTCTTTTTGGGTAGAAAGAACTAAGATCAATGAGTAGAAATCATAGAGAAAATTTGCTCAAAGGGAGAGCTATATAACAATTTGTTTTAACTGAACACTGTATAGAATGACTTAAAAGGTAAAAATGCCTTACTATTAGTTCAAAAAGTCTTGTACTTATTGGTCTGATTGTGGAAAAAAAGCATGCATCAAACAGATGCTCTGAAAGACATTCTAAGTTCAGACATTTAAGAAATGAGAAGCAGAATATGATTGCAGATTCTGGGTACAAGAAGATCAACCAGGAAGCTAATGATAGAATTCAAGGTTAGGTGATGCAGCTCACACCATTANATCTTGTACTTATTGGTCTGATTGTGGAAAAAAAGCATGCATCAAACAGATGCTCTGAAAGACATTCTAAGTTCAGACATTTAAGAAATGAGAAGCAGAATATGATTGCAGATTCTGGGTACAAGAAGATCAACCAGGAAGCTAATGATAGAATTCAAGGTTAGGTGATGCAGCTCACACCATTACCCACTATACCAGCAATATGTATCCTTCTAATGTCTATGCGCTCATGGTACTGATTTATGTGTATTATCTTTTATCCTTTTCAATATCCTATAGAGTACACAGTAGTCTTCTGTTTATATTGCAGATAAGATGTAGAGTGATGGGAATGGGAGAGTTATTTGAAAAGACAACAGGAGTAAGGTGATTAATATGTAAATTAATTAATATGTAGTAATCATGTATGGATGTGAGAGTTGGACTGTGAAGAAGGCTGAGTGCCGAAGAATTGATATTTTTGAACTGTGGTGTTGGAGAAGACTCTTGAGAGTCCCTTGGACTGCAAGGAGATCCAACCAGTCCATTCTGAAGATCAGCCCTGGGATTTCTTTGGAAGGAATGATGCTAAAGCTGAAACTCCAGTACTTTGGCCACCTCACGGGAAGAGTTGACTCATTGGAAAAGACTCTGATGCTGGGAGGGATTGGGGGCAGGAGGAGAAGGGGACAACAGAGGATGAGATGGCTGGATGGCATCTGTGATTCGATGGACACGAGTCTGAGTGAACTCCAGGAGTTGGCGATGGACAGGGAGGCCTGGTGTGGTGTGATTCATGGGGTCGCAAAGAGTCGGACGCAACTGAGCGACTCAACTGAACTGAACTGGACTGAAAGTAGTGGGCTGAGGGGAAGGTTACTTGCTATCACTTAATGTGCTCCCTATATACTGGGGCAGAGTCCTATATGGTCCACAACAAGTTGATATTTACCGGGTGTCAATGAGTACTGAATTTCAAGTACCATTTCATTTTTATCTAATAAATTTGTTCTTTCCTCAAGCTGCCTTACAATGGGTTAGCATCATCAAAAATACTCATAAAATATCTCTTGGCCATAGGCACCATAAAATATTTCTTGGTCGCAGGTGTCAGAAGCACTGAGTAAGCTTCTCAGCAATAAAAATATAAGCAAAATAATTGAGGCGTGAGGCTGAAGGCAATGTAAGGCTTCAGTGCAAATGATTGAGAAAGGAAAGTTTTCATGAATCTTCTCTATTTATACACTGTTTAGGGGCTGATTTACTTAATTCTTTTAAATAAGTGAGCACATATCAAACATGTTGTTTGAGTTATTAAGGATAATGCCAATTTCATTTTAGTTTTTTTGCAGCCTCATGCTCTTGATCATGATTTTTGGAAGCAGGAAATAGGTATATAATTTATAACTGAACTCTGCTTTGGATATCTTCTGCCTTTTATATCTGGTATTGCCTCCACCTAGAATTTCCCCTTCTCCACTCTGCAGAGAGAGATAATTAACCCACAGCCACCCCCTCCATTAGACACTTACCTCCTCCCCTTGGTACCAGTGGGTCTATCAGAGCCCTCATCACATTGTGTCTTTCATATACCCAGAATTTCTCATTAGCAAGAAAGTGGTTTTATTTTATTTTTTTTCTACTGCTTCTCATTGCTCTCCTCCACATAATCTTTAAAGTTAGGAACATAATTTGCACTCATGAAAATCAAAGAAGTGACAAAGGTATATGTGTAAACAGGTTAAACCTTTCAGGTGAGTAAGAAGAGTAAAGAATAAATTAACTCTTTTCTTCTCAACAAATTGAAGCTTATTGAATTATCCCAAATTGTATTCCTCTATGTCATGCTCAGCAGAATATACTAATAAATTGCATATAATTTATATCCAACATATATTCCTTGAATTAATTCAAATTATCATTGTCTTTGAAATATCTAATATAACTTAATGATATAAATTTTTATTTCAGTTCTAGACTAGAACTTAGGCAAACAGATGTGGATCAGTGAAGCTAAGAAATGGTATTTAAAACTAGCATAAATCAAATCCCCTAAAATAAGTGGCAGCAAATCACAAGACAGAGAATAAAAATTTAGCCAGAACATAGGTGGTTTGCTTGGCTCCAAGGGCTTCTCTGGTAACGCAGCTGATAAAGAATCCACCTGCAATGCAGGAGACCCTGGTTCAATTCCTGGGTTGGGATGTTCCCCTGGAGAAGGGAACAGCTACCCACTCCAGTATTCCAGCCTGGAGAATTCCAAGGACTGTATAGTCCATGGGGTTACAAAGAGTCAGACATGACTGAGGGACTTTCACTTACTTAGTTACTTAAGTGTTTCTATAATGGTATTAGGTATGGCATGCAAGCTGCCATCAATGCCTTATGCTCCCCATTGATTTGCATCAGGCCTTTTAATACATTTGTATTTATTCTTGACCTCTTGCGGAATTTGAATTTTTGGTGTTTCTACTATAATTTTCTTGAACCTATGAACAGGACAATCTAATTTTCCCTCAAATATTTAACCAAATTTATTTTTTAAGCTGCAGTAAATCTATTAAACTTTTAGAAATATCAATTGCATTCTTAAAACAATGTCCACAAAGGTGGACTAAAACCTGAAAACATATTAATAACAAATATAGTGCATTAGGAATCAGTGAACTAAAATGAATGGGAATGGACAAATCTAATTCAGATGACCATTATATCTCCTATTGTGGGCAAGAATCCCATGGAAGAAAAGAAGTAGCCCTCATAATCAACAAAAGAAACCAAAATGCAGTACTTGGGTGCAACCTCAAAAATGACAGAATGATCTCTGTTCACTTCTAAGGTAAGCCATTCAACATCACAATAATCCAAGTCTATGCCCTACCAATGANTGGACAAATCTAATTCAGATGACCATTATATCTCCTATTGTGGGCAAGAATCCCATGGAAGAAAAGAAGTAGCCCTCATAATCAACAAAAGAAACCAAAATGCAGTACTTGGGTGCAACCTCAAAAATGACAGAATGATCTCTGTTCACTTCTAAGGTAAGCCATTCAACATCACAGTAATCCAAGTCTATGCCCCTACCAATGATCTCAAAGAAGCTGAAGTTAATCAGTTCTATGAAGACCAGAAGACCTCCTAGAACTAATACCAAAAAAAGATGTCCTTTTCATCATTGGGGATTGGAATGCAAAAGTAGGAAGTCAAGAGATACTGGAGTAATAGGCGAGTTTGGCCTTGGAAAACAAAATGAAGCAGGGCAAAGGCTAACTGAAATCTGCCAAGAGAGTTCATTGGTCATAGCAAATACTCTTTTTCAAGAGACAACTTTACACATGGACATCACCAAATGGCCAATACCTAAATCAAATTGATTACATTCTTTGAAGCTGAAGATGGAGAAGCTGTATACAGTCAGCAAAAACAAGATCTGGAGCAGACTATGGCACAGATCACCAGCTTCTCACAGCAAAATTCAGGCTTAAATTAAGAAAGCAGAGGAAAACCATTAGGCCAGCCAGGTATGATGCAAATCAAAGCCCCTACAGCTTCCTTGATAGCTCAGACAGTAAAGCGTCTGCCTGCAATGCGGGAGACCTGGGTTCGATCCCTGGGTTGGGAAAATCCCTTGGAGAAGGAAATGGCAACCCACTCCAGTACTCTTGCCTGGAAAATTCCATGGATGGAGGAGCCTCATAGGGTACAGTCCATGGGGTTGCAAAGAGTCAGACACAACTGAGCAATTTCACTTTCTTTCTTATGAATATTCAGTGGAGGTAATGAATAGACTCAAGGGATTAGAACTTGTAAACAGTGTGCCTCAAGAATTATGGATGGAGGTCTGTAATACTGCACGGAAGGCACCAAACAAAACTATCCCATAGAAAAGGAAAAACAAGAAGGCAAAGCAGCTATCTGAGGAGGTCTTACAAATAGCTAAAGAAAGAAGAGAAATGAAAAGGAAGAAAGGGAAAGATATGCCCAAATAAGCACAGATTTCCAAAGGAGAGCAAGGAGAGACAAGAAGGCCTTCTTCAATGAACAGTGTGTAAAACTAGGAAAGACAAAACAATAGAAGAGGAAAGGCTAGCGATCTCTTCAGGAAAACTGGCACTATCAAGGGAACATTCTGCCCAAAGATGGGCACAATAAAGGACATAGATGGTAGAGACCTAGTGGAAGCAATCAAGAAGAGCTAGAAAGCATACACGGAGGAACGGTATAAAAAAAGGTCCAAATGAACCAGTTTACTACAATGGTGTGGTCAGCCACCCAGAGGCAGACATTCTGGAAAGTTAAGCCAAGTGGGCCTTAGGAAGCACTGTTGTTAATAAAGCTAGTGGATGTGATGGAATTCCAGTAGAGCTATTCAAAAGCCTAAAGGATGATGACATCAAGGTGTTGCATTCAATGTGTCAGCAAATCTGGAAGACCCAGCAGTGGCCACAGGACTGGAAAAGGTTATCTTCATCCCAATCCCCAAGAAAGGTAATACTAAAGAATGTGCTAGTCATTGGATAATTGCACTCATCTCCCATGCTAGTAAGGTCATGCTTAAAATCTTGCATGCTAGGCTTCAGCATTATGCAAACGAAGAACTTCCAGATGTCCGAGCTGGGTGTAGAAAAGGAAGCAGAATCAAAGATCAAATTGCCAACATTTGCTAGATCATAGAGAAAGACAGGAAATTCCAAAAAAAAAAAAAGACTATATCTGTTTTATTGACTACACCAAAGCCTTTGACAGTGTGGATCATAACAAACTGTGCAAAGTTCTTAAAAAGATGGGAATACCAGACCATCTTAACTGTCTCCTGAGAAACCTGTGTGCGGATCAAGAAGTAACAGTTAGAATCCCATATGGAACAACTGATTGGTTCAAGGTTGAGAAAGGAGTATGACTGGGCTGTCTGCTGTCACCCTGTTTGTTTAATTTACATGCTGAGCACATCATGAGAAATGCTGGGCTGGACAGTTACAAGCAGGAATCAAGATAGGCGGGAGAAACATCAACAACCTCATTTATGAGGATAATACCACTCTAATGGCAGAAAGTGAAGAGGAAATAAAGAGCCCCTTGATGAGGGTGAAGGAAGAGTGTGAAAGAGCTGGCTTAAAACTAAATATTAAAATAACTAAGATCATGGCATCTGGCCCTATTACTTCATGCTAAATAGAGAAGGAAAAGATGGAAGTAGTGACAGATTTCCTCTTCTTGGGCTCTAAAATCACTGTGGATGGTGACTGCAGCCATGAAATCAGAAGACATTTGTGTCTTGGCAGGAAAGTAATGACAAACCTAGATAGTGTGTTGAAAAATAGAGACATTACTCTGCTGACAAGGCTATGGGCATCCTAGTGGTCATATATGGTCATGAGAGCTGGACCGTAAAGAAGGCGGAGCACCGCAGAATCAGTGCTTTCGAACTGTGGTGCTGGAGAAAAATCCTCTGAGTCCCTTGGACAGCAAGGAGATCAAACCAGACAACCTTAAGGGAAATCAACCCTGAATACGTGTTGGAAGGACTGATGCTTAAGCTGAAACTCCAGTATTTTGGTCATCTGATGTGAACAGCTGACTCATTGGAAAAGTCCCTGATGCTGGGAAAGATTGAGGGCAGGAGAAGAGGGCATCAGAGGATGAGATGGCTGGATGGCATCACCAATGCAATGGGCATGAACTTGGGCAAACCTCAGGAGATAATGAGGGAGAGAGAGGCCTGGCATGTTGCAGTCCATGGGGTTACAAAGAGTTGGACAGACTGGGTAACTGAACAGTAACAACAAATTGTGCATTTGTCTCTATACATATATAAATTTGACTCTTTAGGTTACATTTGCAGGAAAAAAATTATGTTTTAATCGTGGACACAGTTTTTTCCTTATATAAAGTGGCTCCCTAATTCTGTGAGTACAATAGATTCTTGTGGGGAAAAAAAAAAAAGAAAAACCAGTCTCAGTGATCTTTCCTCCCTGCATGAAGTAATAATCCATTATTTAAGAAATTAAAGGAATTTTGAAATATCAGTAATTAAAAGAACAGTAATGCAAACAGATAATGGTAAAAAAAAGAAGTTCTTGAATTCT
Source organism: Neotragus moschatus (assembly GCA_006410615.1). Lineage (NCBI taxonomy): Eukaryota > Metazoa > Chordata > Mammalia > Artiodactyla > Bovidae > Neotragus > Neotragus moschatus. Next base: position 49,281 of record SJYA01001566.1, on the reverse strand, counting down.
AGGAAATAAATGTTATTTCTATGAAAAATATAAGAATGCCAATTATAAAATTTCACCAACAGAATAGTGTTTGGATGATTTAAAGTTTTATCCATACCATGCTTCAGGAACTTGAGACACAGGTCAGTTGTGGGCAATAATAATAGGAAGTGTGCAAAAAGTGTCTAAACTTCTCTCAGTTTTTCTCCAAGAGTTAGAATAGGACAGATTTTGAGAAGAACAATTTATTCAGAATTTTTAAAATATATTTACAATTCTTACAACAGAACTGAATTTATGATTCACATGGCCTCATGTCATCTGTGTCACTCAAAACACCACAAAGTGTGTTATCACTTCAACTGGGAACATGCACTCTACCTCTGGGGATATGTCTACTGTGCCATAATTTTTAGTTCAGCTCAGTTCAGTCGCTCAGTCATGTCCGACTCTGCAATCCCATGAATTGCAGCAAGCCAGGTCTCCCTGTCCATCACCAACTCCCGGAGTTCACTCAGACTCATGTCCATTGAGTCGGTGATGCCNTGTGCCATTGAACAAGTTAGTTTCTCTTCCTGAGTCTTGGTTTCTCATACATGAACTAGGAAAATTATAATATCCACCTCACAGGCATGTTAGAAGTACTAAAAAAAATAATTTTGTTAAGTTCTTAGTATATTTTATGTGCTCACTAAATGCTAGCTTTTACTATCTATATTAGATTCACTATTACTGTCATGATTATCATTATTTTTTAAAATAACACATGGTTTATTTTATACCATTAAATGGTTCTACCCTACAGAAAAATATTTCATTTTCTTTCTCAACAAGCATCCAGCTTCAGGATAAAACTGTCTGAGACACTGAGTAAGTGAATATAACAGCATCTACAATAGCTGGATCATTCCATCAATAGATATGAAAACCAAATTATGTATCATTTCTTAAACAATGTTAGTTTTTGTGACCTGCAGTACAGAATAACCTTTTTACAGACATGACTATTTAATTCATTTTTCATCCTTGTATTACTGAGCACTGTCGGTCTCAGTGCATACATGCTGACTGTAGCTAAATATATCAGAATCACGACATAGCATCTTTTAAAAACTTGGACACACTTTCACATTGAATGAACTTTCAACAGTGACCTATGTCTATATTCATGTTTTAGGGCTCTATGTTTTTAAATTACTAAGCCATTAACTTCCCCAAATTGTCACTGTTTGAATTTTTTCCTTTCACTCCTTCCTTCAGTTAGTATATACAGACTATGTGTTAGAAGCTGCTTATGTACAATTCTAAAAATACAGATGAAGTCATTGTCTAGAGCTTTGCTAACCAAAGTATCAGCAGCATTAGCAACACCTGGAAGCTTGTTAAAAATATAGACTCTTAGTCTCTAACCAGGCTCTGAGAGCTGAATCAGAGCCTACATCTTAACAAGGTCCCTAGATGGTTCAAAACACATTCAAGAGTAGTACCGGGCTGCACATAGAATCACTTACATTTATAAAAATACAGAGCCTAACCATGTATAAAAATACAGATACTTGCAATATGAGTTGAGCATCTTTTATACATATAAAACCATCAATTTATGGAGAAATAATCAACACTAATAATCAACAATAATCAATCACTATACATTTAGGCTGTAGAGCATGATCACTTGATTTACATATATTGTGAAATGATTACAACAGGTTTAGCTAACTTTCATATTTTCATATCTACACAGTAAAAAGAAAAGAAAAAAATGATCTTGTGATGAGATTTCTTAGGATTTACTGTCTTAAATTTCCTACATATTACACAGCTGTGTTAGCTACAGTCATCATGTTGTATATTACATCCCTCAAGCTATTTATCTTACAACTGGAAGTGTGTACCTTTTAGTCGCCTTCCTCTAACTCTCCGTTGGCCTACTCGCCACCTCTGTTAACTCCAGTCTGATCTTTTTTTCTACAAATTTGATGTTTTTGTTTGTTTCATTCTCTTAGATCCCGCACATAAGTGAGATTATACAGTATTTTTCTTTCTCTGGTTTATTTCACTCAGCATAATGTCTTCTAGGTCTATCTACCTTGTCAAAAATGGCAGGATTTCCTCATCTTTTATGGCTGAATAATATTCCATTATAGGAGTGTGTGTGTGTGTGTGAGTGTGTGCGTGTGCACATATATACCCACAACTTTTTAATTCATTCATCCATCCTTGCATTCCTCAGTTGTTTTTATGCCTTGGATGTTGTAAATAATGCTGCTACGAACATAAGGGGTAAGGTACAGATATCTTTTCAAGTTAGAATTTTCAATATCTTTGAATACATTCTTAGAAGCAGAACTGCTGGATCATATGGTAATTCTATTTTAAAATTTTTTAAGGATCCTCCATACTGTTTTCCGTAGTGGCTCTACCAATTTACAATCCCACCAACAGTGCATGGAGGTTTCCTTGTTTCCTCATCCAAGCCTGCATTTGTTATCTCTTATCTTTTTGATGATGACCATTTTAAATAGGCTTGAAATGGACGATACCTCATTGTGGTAATTTGTGTTTTCCTAATGATGAGTGATATTGAACATCTTTTCAGGTACCTGTTTCTCTTTTTTATATCTCCTTGAGGTAATATCTATTTAGGTTAGGTTATCCATTTTTTAAAATGGAGTTATGAAAATTTTGCTATTGAGTTGTATGAGTTCCTCATATGTTTTACATACTGCCTGAAGCCTCAGTTCAGGATTATAAAGATAGTCAGGATTGAGTTCTATATTCATTAGTTGAAGCAGCTTCGGGGCTTCTCTTGTGGCTCTGATGCTAAAGCATCTACCTGCAATGTAGGAGACCTGGGTTCAATCCCTGGGTTGGGAAGAACCCCTAGAGAAGGAAATGGCAACCCACTCCAGTACTCTTGCCTGGAAAATTTCATGAACAGAGGAGCCTGGTAGGCTACAGTCCATGGGATCACAAAGAGTCAGACAGGATTGAGCAACTTCACTTCTCTGATTTGACAAGACAGCAGACCAAGGCCCAAAGTCTATGCAGCTCATTGTCTAGGGGGCCAAATCATGCTTGAGTATGCACTGAATTCCCTGGTCAGGTGAGTCCACTGATTTTGCTCTACTGACTAGAGAAGCCATAGGCTGTGCTGTATAAATGCCACTGTACACAGGGCTGTTGAATGGCCTATAAATCTTCCCATATGCTCTGGTTAGTTTCCCTGATTGGACAGCTTTAAGGCTGTGCTCAACAAAGAACACAACTATAAATGAGATTTCCTGCCTGAGTGCAGCAGTAGCAGCAGTTCTAGAACCAGGAAAGCTCCATTTGCTGACTCAAGCTGACCCACACCCCAAGTTCCCTGGCTGAACAGGACCACTGGCTTGGCCTTGCAAACCATTAGCTCTGTCTGCCCTTGTCTCCACTCAAGTGCCAATGGGCCACACTGGAGTTGTCACCAGCCCTTCCAGTCAGACAAGGCTAGATGGCACTCTCCACTGTCACAGTGGGTGGGGCAGTGACTCAGCACCTTGCCTAGGCATGGAAAACTGGGCAAAACTCCTCTCTTGAGAGTCTGGATCAGATAAATCTGCACCCAGTCAACTTCCTTGATCAGAGTACACTCCTGACTTGGTTCTGCAGACAAGCAAAGCCATTAGCTGGGATGACACCATGGCGCAGTCAGCATGAACTTGGTTGGCCAAGATTCCCCTGCTGGTTTCTGCAAGCCCCTCCCCACTTCTCTATTCCAGTCAGATTCCCAGAGACTGGATTCTCAGATCTTCCTATAATCCCCATGGTGAGAGTAGGGACTTCCAGAAACTGACTTGCAATGCTGAGGGAATCTGGCTGCCCTCCTTAGATTCTCTTTCATCAACGGGGCAAATGGAGGCTCCAAAGACATCTCTCCGCAGATCCTGTGCTAGCCTGTCCTGGGAAAGGACAACACAGTTGACACGGAGCTATTTTTCTTATCTTTTAATGCAGCCTGTCTTGGTCTCTGAGACTCATGAGTTTGCTTCAGCTCTACCCCCCATGTTCACCAACATTGAATAAATGTTAGTTTTTCTTCTTGGGAGGGAAGCAAAGTCAGAAAAACCTATATCACCATCATGGTGCCCAAAATTGATAGTGAACATCTTAACTAACTAAATAAATCCCTGAAAATTCAAGAATTATTTTCGAATATCTAGATGAATTTTTGTGATAGTACAGTTTAACTTTACCACATAATACATTTTCATGATGTGGCAACTATAATTCCAAATTATATCTTGTGATAAAGAAACGAAGATCCTAAGATTGTACGAGGTCGTCTGCTTTCCTCCATGTGGGTATACTCTGGGAAGATTATGTCTAGAAGTTTTGTTTTATTTAAAAAAAAAATGTCCTTCATGAATTTTAATGTTGATAAAACCTAGATGAAAGGAAAAAATGAATATTTCCCAGAACATTTGCCAGAGGCATTAGATATTCTTCCATCTGAAAGGGCTAAATTAGAGTAGACATTCCTTCAGGAGGCAGCCAGATCTGTCATCTGTAAATGCAGCAGAAGCAGAGAGTTCCACAGAAAGGGGCAGATGAGAGACCTAACTCAACAGGTGCGCCACAGTAGGGACCAAAGCAGGTAACTTGGAATCTGGGAGTGAGGCTAAGTCATAGAAAGGATCGGATTAGATAAGAAACCAGGAAGCATGACACCAGAAGCCAAACTTAAAGGAAACACTAGATGGGAACAAACATCAGTTGAAATGCTAGGTGGGGCGTAAAGGACAGGAGAAAAACAGATCAAAACAGTACCAAGTATCAAAGATATCAGAGCTGTGTTATACTTAATGGGCTAAGCAAAAAATTCCGTTTGAGGAAGAAACCTGGGACAGCCTAGCTGGCCCTATGGAATGAACATTTATTCCTGAGATAGCTGAAGGAGCTATTAAGTCATATTACATTAAAGACAAATGCATTATATTATAAATGTGTCTTAATTGAAACATTATAATAGGTGTAATCAGATCAAATGAGGGAAAATGTTCTCTCCTATGCCTTTGGAATGTCTCATGATTTTCTGTGATCAGCACTAGAACAAGATTTTCAGGATGCTTGGAGTACCCAGGGATGACCATTTTTTATATATTTAAAATTTATGATAGGAAAGTTTCCACAGTGTGTTTCTTATGTGGCATTTCCTGGATTAAAGGTCATGAAATGAAATCACCAATAAATTAGGGAAAACACGAAAACACCACTGGGTACTGTGAAAATGGCCTGGGTCCAAGAACAGCATGCCAAAAAGCAAATACTTTGCACTCCTTTAACCCTCCTAAGTTTTCAACACTTATTTATTTATTTATTTCACTTCTTTTAAGGAAAACCCTTAGATACACAATGTGGCAAGGACTTTTTGTCCCTTGGGTTTCCTGGTTTCCTTATTTAAATGTTGATTTAAGAGTGGGTCAAAGCAGCTAACTATCCGTGACAGGTAGAACTCCTTTTCAACAAACTTAATAGGGCACCAACATTGCTACATTACAGCCACTCTGCCTTCAGATATAAGGCTGCTGCCCATGTGAACAGATGAGGTGTCAACAGCATATAAAAAGCATTTTACAAACCTCATTTTCATGAAAGAACAAGCATAGAATTGTCTAACAGCATTCTACACTGGGAAGATAAACATGGCTATTCCTCACACCTTTAGCTGTGTCCAGCCAGTCTGTGGACTGTCCCCCAGACATGCTTTTCCTCACCTGTTTGCTGTGTTTATGATTGTCCTTCTCCATCCGAAGTCTGTTTTTCAAGGTCACTGCAAATTCTTCTTGCTTTGTAAAGTCTTCCCAGATGTGGCCCCCTCCCCTCAGCTGGAAGTGACTGCATCTTCTTTCTACCCAGAAAGCCTCATTTACCTCATAGAGAAGTTTGTTCATTACATTTATACCCATCATCTTTTTTGTGTATAATGGTGGTTTACAGTCAGTCTCACACAGTGCCAACAGGAGCATTCCAATACCACACACTAAGTTACCCACACACTAAGTTACCTAGATCTACCTATCAGAAACCAGTAGGGAACATACCCCTTCCTCCTTCCTTCTCCCATGTCAGGACAATACTCATGGTTACACTTAGCACTAAGCAATCATTACTAGATCCTAGGGTTGGGAAGATCCCCTGGAGGAGGAAATGGCAAGCCACTCCAGTAATCTTTCCTAAAAATCTCATGGACAGAGGAGCCTGGCAGGCTACAGTCCAAAGGGTCGCAGAGAGCTGGACACAACTGAGTGACTAAGCACATAAAAACGCAATCATTACTAGGTAAATAGTGAAACTAATGAACAGAGGAACTGTAAATGCATGTGCAAATCTAGTGTGCCAAAAGAACAAATAAATTTCAAAGAAACAAAGATTTATGAAAAAATCTGATTTCTAGAACTGCATGCCCAAAAGAAATCTTTCATTCGGTAGTGAAACTACAAATGCTCTTGGTTCCATCCCTTAATAATCAAATCCAGATGCAAATGAGATCATTCTGAGAGACTTTTAAACATGCCTTGGGGTCCCAGATTACAGGCGTTTTGTATCAAAATCTCTAGGAAAATGAGAGAGAATGGCAAGGTTCTTATCATGAACCTAAATGATGTCACTAGGCTCCCTCCCTACGATTTGCATCTGTTTGGCTGGTTGCAAAGGGCTCTTGGCTCTGTCTCTGTGGTTACTGCTGTACCAGGCTTCTCATCTTTTGAGTATAATAAGCCTAGCAAGGAAGAGTCTACATTTCAACATTTCAAGCAAAATGTCTGAGATTCACTTTGATTAGATGAGCCTCAATTTGGTTACCAAATCCTGCAGTCCACACGGTGGCAAACAGTCAGACACAACTGAGCAACTGAACAACAACAAAACCAATTCTTAGATAGATCTAAGCCAATGATAATAACTAGCGGAGGCAGTAATCTCAGAACCATTCAGACTGAAAATTCAGAATCACGCAGGAGGGAGATGGAGAAGTGGATNCCCCTTCCTCCTTCCTTCTCCCATGTCAGGACAATACTCATGGTTACACTTAGCACTAAGCAATCATTACTAGATCCTAGGGTTGGGAAGATCCCCTGGAGGAGGAAATGGCAAGCCACTCCAGTAATCTTTCCTAAAAATCTCATGGACAGAGGAGCCTGGCAGGCTACAGTCCAAAGGGTCGCAGAGAGCTGGACACAACTGAGTGACTAAGCACATAAAAACGCAATCATTACTAGGTAAATAGTGAAACTAATGAACAGAGGAACTGTAAATGCATGTGCAAATCTAGTGTGCCAAAAGAACAAATAAATTTCAAAGAAACAAAGATTTATGAAAAAATCTGATTTCTAGAACTGCATGCCCAAAAGAAATCTTTCATTCGGTAGTGAAACTACAAATGCTCTTGGTTCCATCCCTTAATAATCAAATCCAGATGCAAATGAGATCATTCTGAGAGACTTTTAAACATGCCTTGGGGTCCCAGATTACAGGCGTTTTGTATCAAAATCTCTAGGAAAATGAGAGAGAATGGCAAGGTTCTTATCATGAACCTAAATGATGTCACTAGGCTCCCTCCCTACGATTTGCATCTGTTTGGCTGGTTGCAAAGGGCTCTTGGCTCTGTCTCTGTGGTTACTGCTGTACCAGGCTTCTCATCTTTTGAGTATAATAAGCCTAGCAAGGAAGAGTCTACATTTCAACATTTCAAGCAAAATGTCTGAGATTCACTTTGATTAGATGAGCCTCAATTTGGTTACCAAATCCTGCAGTCCACACGGTGGCAAACAGTCAGACACAACTGAGCAACTGAACAACAACAAAACCAATTCTTAGATAGATCTAAGCCAATGATAATAACTAGCGGAGGCAGTAATCTCAGAACCATTCAGACTGAAAATTCAGAATCACGCAGGAGGGAGATGGAGAAGTGGATGCTTGAGAGGCAAGCAGGAGACATCACTACACATGATTCTCTTCCCTACATGAAAGTAAGTTACCAGAGGGCAGGGGAATCTGCATAACCATTCATCCAAGTAGAACTATGGGGTCCTTATTTATGAAAAGATGCTGCAAGAGTATTTATAAAATAATAATATAAATGTCAGTCCTAACTTTTCATGGTTCTTAACTTAAAGTTACCACCTATTACAATGATTTTGAAAGATAGGAAGATATTTATGTGCATTATCACAGTTTCATCTCACTAAAGGTCTACTAGGCAACGAGTGAATGATTAGCATTTTTCAGTAAATGAGGAAGCTAAAGTCTAAAACAGATAAATGGTTGGGACTGACATATACACACTACTCTATATAAAATAGATAACTAATAAGAACCTACTGTGTAGTACAGGGAACTCTAATTAATACTCTGTAATGGCCTATTTTTTTGTAAAAAATAGGATTGGGACTTTGAGAGCATGCAGCTTTATTTCTAAGCAAATATTACCACTAGAGACTTACAAGGTATGAAGATAGCATCAAGAAAATTATCCATAAAAAAAAAAGAGTGGATATATATGTATAGCAGATTCACTGCTGTCCACCTGAAACTAACTCAATATTGTTAATCATCTATACTCCAAAAAATTTTTTAATATAAAAGGTTAAATGTTTGCCTAAGTTTACACTTTTATTTAGCTGAGATTAGAATCCCAATAATCTGGCTCTTACTCTAATGATATTCCCATCTAATCCCTCTGACTTTTCACATTTGAATATGACAGTAATAGTAAAACCTTTCAGCCATATGATGGGATTTTTATATAAACTAGTTTCTATAACAGCTAAGGCAAAGTAGAATTTTATCTGGAGTTTATCTTCCCCAGAGCTTTGCATTAAAAAATTGTCCACCTGCCTCATGCAAAGTGGAGAGCCAGTTTTAAAAATAAAACTTAAAAAATGATAACTGCCTGAATCCACACTCTGTTTTATTCTTCGTGCCTTGTGGTGATATGTTAAAGCAGGGTTGGAGAATTATTTGTGTCTTTAAGACATCATCCAGACCAAGAGCTTTATCACTGACAACAAGCCAAAGGAAATCTAGAAGAGACAGCAAGAAAATCATTTGGTAAAATCTCTTATCTTCCCCACCTGACCTTGACTCTTATCTTTGGTATCCAGCTGTATTCTCTAGCATCTGACACAGCAATCCAGTCTGGATTTTGTATTCCTATAGTCTTTTGAAATGACTTGTCACTCCCTGTAGAATGCTGTTACTGACCCTGGTCACTCTTTATGCTTCCCTCACCTGAAGCCTCCAAGGTCTTGGAAACAATTCACCTCTTGGCTTTATGTTCCTATTACTAACCTAGCATGCTTGCCCACTGAACTTGATATCTAACTACCATGTTGTGCCAGTATCTGGCCAAAGCTATTACTGACTGGAGTTTTAATCTGAAAAATGCAAATATGCCTCTCATTCATTTGTTTGAGACAACAGGCAACCTGTGAAGAGACAAACAACCTGAGACAACCTGAGACAAAGAACAAAACTTAATCTACATGCCTAGGCACTTGTAAAAATATCTAGGATAGCTTTCTTAATGCTGTCTTCATACCTTGTAAATCTCTAATGGTAATATTTGCTTAGAAACAAAAAGCATGCTCTCAAAAGTCCAAACCTATGCTCATTTCCAGCAAAACACTGTTATATCATCTGTAATCTAGGATATTAATGAAGCAACTGGATTGGAGCTATACTTTTCACACAACATAGTGAAGGCAGAATCCATTTACAGCCACTACTTCTGCAGAGAGCCAAACTAATATCAGATCTTAGATCCACAATCACCACAAAGCCTGTAGCTTGTAAATTATCATAAACATCCTGAAGCTTCCATGCGATGCTGTCAGAGACACTGGAGGTGTTAGTTGTTTCCTTTGACCAAATCCTATGTGTCTTCAGATATGAGATATTGGAGTTATCATTCTTAATCAAAGAAGCACTAGAAAGCAAACTTATGGTCAATGAGAGAGAAAATAAATTGGTTTCCTGTGCCTTATAAAATAGTGTATCTTAAGCTTTCAAACCAGTTTGAAAGATGGTAGCTCATCTGATTGAAATCCAAAAAATGACTATTTATAAGAATGAGGAATCTGCAAGGCTAGATGAGGAAATTTGTTCCTTTCATGCTGCAGAATGTTTAATACCACCTGCTCTATTGTGTATGCATGTATGTGTACTCAGCTGTGTTCAACTCTGTGACCCCATGGACTGTAGCCCACCAGAATCCTCTGTCTATGGGATTTTCCAGGCAGGAATGCTAGAGTGGGTTTCCATTTCTTCCTGCATGGGAACTTTCTGACCCAGGGATTGAACCCGTGTCTCCTGCACTGGTAGGAGGATTGTTTACTGCTGAGCCAGCACAGGAAGCCCTGCTCTACTGTAGAATTTGTTAAAAGACATTTGTGAGAAATATAGAAAGAGTTGACTAAAATTTTTGGAAGGTCATAAGTCATACTGTGAGGTAGCTCAATTTTAAATTTTATGAAATGTGGTATAGCCAAGATGGCTGGGTAGGAAGACTCTGAACTCACCTCCTGCCACTGACACACCAAAATTAAAATTTTCAGAGCAACTATCTATGAGAACGACTGAAAACTACTACTAGAAATTTTCCACATCTAAAAACATGAAGAAGGAATGAGATGGATAGGAGAGATGGAGACACAGCACAATCAGGACTCACAACCCAGGCTAGTGACCCAAAAATGGGAGGAATGCCTCGACTGCAGAGGTCCTCCCCAAGGAGTGAGATGTCAGCGCCCCACAGCGGCCTCCCCATCCTAAGGGTCTTGCACTGGGAAGATGTGCCCCAAGAGTATCTGGCTTAGAAAACCAACAGAGCTTACATTCAGGGTGGGTGGAGTACTATGGAAAATGAAAACTCTGATGTTAAGGAATGTGAACAAAATCTCACATGTTCTATCTCCAAGTTCAGAGTTTGAAAGAAGCCTGGGTTAGACCTACTTGCTGATCTTGGAGAAGCTGTCAGAGAGGCAGGAGGCAATCTAGAAGCTCCCTGGGGATGGAGACATTGGTGAGACTCATTCTGGGAGCTCTTTCTATTGTAGAGATAATGACACTGTCAAACACCATTTGGAAACCTCCTTCCAGCCAATATATTAGCATCAGAGGCTTATCCATCCACCAACTGGCCAGACCATTCTCCAGGACCCACACACATAGCTTTTCAGGAACCCAGCCCAGACTACCAGCAGACCATTGATTGGCCCTTGATACCAGCCCTTTAGGCCCATGATCTCTTGGCCCATATAGCCAGCCATGTGTGTATCTGCCTTCCCCAACTCAGCAGGCTCATAGCTATCACACAAGGCAAGGTCTCACAGCCAATGGGGTAGGGTCCAGCCCTACCTACCAGTGCACGCACATAGTCAGCACCTGCACAGCTGAAGTGGGCAGGAAACCCACAAAGCTATATATACTAGAGCATATAGCTCTGATGGGAGAGGGCAATGGCACCCACTCCAGCACTCTTGCCTGGAAAATCCCAAGGATGGAGGAGCCTGGTGGGCTGCAGTCCATGGAGTCGCTGGGAGTCGGACACGACTAAGCAACTTCACTTTCATTCTTCACTTTCATGCATTGGAGAAGGAAATGGCAACCCACTCCAGTGTTCTTGCCTGGAGAATCCCAGGGATGGGGGAGCCTGGTGGGCCTCTGTCTGTGGGGTCACACAGAGTCGGACACGACTGAAGCAACTTAGCAGTAGCATAGCTCTGATGATCAGAGGGGAGGATACAGCTGGGCTCACAGAACAGCTTCCACCAAAGGCCACATCTCCTGGACGGAAAAATATAATTGACCTGCCTGATACATAGAAATAGACACAGAAAATTAGCCATAACAAAGAAACAGAGAAATGAATGGACAAGACAAAACCCTCACAAAAGAACTAAACAACGTGGAGATAAGCAATCTTCCCAATGAAGAGTTCAAGGTAATGATCACAAAGAGTTCAACAAATTTGGGAGAAGGATGAATAAACACAGTGAGAATTTAAACAAAAGTTGGAAAAGGCTAAACAGAGCTGCAGAATACAATAACCATAATAAAAAATACACTGGAAAAGAATCAACATATTAGACAGTGCAGAGGAATGAACCAGTGATCTGGAAGATGGAGTGGTGGAAATTACCCAAGCTGAACAGGAAAACAAACAGAATTTTTAGACAGGAAGGTAGTTTAAGAGACCCTTGGGATTACATCATGCATACTAACATTCACACTATAGGGATCTCAGAAGGAAAAGAGATAGAGAAAAGAACAGAGAACTTATTTGAGAAAAAAAAAAAAATAGCTCAAAAGTTCCCTAATGTGGGGAAGGAAACAGACATCTAGGTTCAGGGAAGATATAGAATCATAAACAAGATGATCTGAAAGATATCTACATCAAGATACATTATAGTTAAGATGGCAAAAAATTATAAAATGATCTGACCTGTCTCCTCAGGCAAGGGAAACAGAAGCGAAAATAAACAAATGGGACTATATCAAACACAAAAGCTTTTGCATAATAAAGGAAACTAGCAATAAAATGGAAAGGCAGCCTAATGAATGGGAGAAGATATTTGCAAATCATATATCTGATAAGCGATTAATATAAAAAATATGCAAAGAACTCATACAATTCAACATCGAAAATCAAACAACATAAATGGAAAGAAATGAATAGATATTTTTCTGGAGAGGGCATACAAATGGCCAACTGGTATGTGAAAAGATGCTCAACATCACTAATCATCAGGGAAATGGAAATCACAACCACAAAGAGATGCCACTTCATGCCTGTCAGGATGTCTGTTACCGAAAGGCAGCATGTATTGGCAAGGATGTGGAGAAAAGGGAACCCTCATGCACTGTTGGTGGACACTCGTGCAGCCACTATGGAAAACAGTATGGAGATTACTCAAAAAATTTTAAAATATTGCTAACATATAATCCAGCCTTTTCATTTTTGTGTATCTACCCAAAGTAAACAAAAACATTTGAAAAGATTTATGTACCCCAATACCCCTAATAGCCATATCTTGGCTATTGTGAATAGTACTGAGAACAAATGGATGGTTGCCAGAGGGGAGCAGGTACAACAGGTGAAAGGAATTAAAAGGTACCAATCTCCCATTTTAAAATAAATAATCCATGTAGGTATACAGCATAAGGAATATGATCAGTAATATTGTAATAATTTTATAGGGGGACAGATGGTTTCAAGACTTATCATAGTGAGTATTTTACACTATTTTCAAATGTCACATCATGAATGTAGCACACCTGAAACCAAGATAATGTATGTCAAGTGTATTTTAACAAAAAATCAAAGAAAAACAATTTTATGAAATGTGGTGATTCTCATGAACAGTTTTCCTCTTTCTTTGAAAGATGCAAAGTTGATGCTCAAAGTTAAGTGATGATTTATTTTAAAGGTACTCCTCTTTGGTGCTTGACCCTCATTCCCTTCCATAAGGGACAAGCTTGGTTCTGAGAATGAGTAAGGAAGACTGGGTCTCTTCTGAGGCATCATAGACTTGGTACCTAAGAAGAGAAACCTCTTCTCAATAATTGAATGTGAGAAAGGACACTGACAAATAGCTCTGATCCCTGACTGCCCTTATTTCCACACTAACTACTGGTACTCAAAACCCAGTACATTTCAGAATTATACAGTGGCTCATTAAAATTACACACACACACACACACACACACACACACACACACACAGTGGCTCATTAAAATTACACACACACACACACACACAGACATACATATACACATACATGCCAGGTCACATCCCAGAAGCAAGCCTGACTGAGTAAGCCTGAGAAGGTCTTGAGCATCTGTATTTTAACAAGCTCACAGATCATTCTGATGCACACTAATGTTCAACTATGCTCTAGGCTCCACTTATTCAGACCTCCTTAAGGTGGATACACTAAACAATCCTTTCACCAAATTGGTCTCTCCTATACAGAGACATNTGAGAAGGTCTTGAGCATCTGTATTTTAACAAGCTCACAGATCATTCTGATGCACACTAATGTTCAACTATGCTCTAGGCTCCACTTATTCAGACCTCCTTAAGGTGGATACACTAAACAATCCTTTCACCAAATTGGTCTCTCCTATACAGAGACATTTTCTGAAACTGAAGATGAACAAGCCTCCAAAGAAACTCTACCTGAGGTAAACTCCACCTTAATCACTGCAACAGCAAACAACTGCAAGAAGACAAAGGAGAACAAAGTACTAAACAGAACTCAGAAAATCCAACACAAATACTGAATGACAATGACCACACTCTTTAAGCCCTTAGCCAAAACTGACAGAAATTTCATTTACTGAGACTGTCTTGGTATCATACTGTTGACTACAGAACTATTAGGAAAGCCTATTTCCACATTTGCACTGGGAAAAGCCTATTCATTGCATTTTTGTCACTCTGAGAGGTCTCATATATGACCAAAATTGCTATACTAAATGGATACACAGGAGTTGTTGCTTTTAACTATGCTGCTGTCAAGATTCCCTGCAGAGAAATCTATTTTAGTTGATTCCTATGGTAATATTATGCCGGTCCATCTGTAACCTAGCCCATGACCTTGTAAATATTTCTCTACAGACAGTGCATATGTTTCTGGTAATCACAACAGGGGACCTTTGTTACTGTATCTTTTAGTCTCAAATATTAAATTGTCCTGTATTGTATGGTTAATAATTTCTAGTTTTCATTAACTGGCTGTTAGTCCTGTGCTAATGAGAAATACATTTGTCAAGTTTGGGGTGTGTAAACCAGGTATATATGTTTCTAGAATACAGACTAGAATAGTCCCTGATGATATGTGGCCTTTGGAGTGGGAAGAGGTTTCCAGGGAATTGAAATATGTTGTAACAGCTGCTTTCAAGTATTTCATGATGTATTCCAGCATTGCTGAGGCAACTTGATAAAACTCAATTAGCTTTAGAGTCTGCCTGTGAGTGGAGCATGGCTTTATCAGCTCTGATCAACCTAAATCACCACATATTAATCTCTGCCAAAATGTATGCTCTTATTTTGGAATCAAACGGTTTACCAACTGATAAATATCTTCTGTGTAATATATGTGTTGCTTATTTTTCTGGACAAAAGTAATATGTGTATTGATGTATTGTTTACTGTAGTTCATGAATGCTGTCTGAGGCATTGTAAGAGAATTACAATAAAAAAATCACTGGTAAGGGGGTGGTCCCAAGATGGCAGAGGAATAGGACGAGGAGACCACTTTCTCTTTTCTCCCCCACAAATTTATCAAAAGATCATTTGAATGCTGAGCAACTTCCACAAAACAACTTCTGAATGCTGGCAGAGGATACCAGTCACCCAGAAAGGTAGCCCCCTCTCTTCAAAAGGAGGTAGGNGAGGAGACCACTTTCTCTTTTCTCCCCCACAAATTTATCAAAAGATCATTTGAATGCTGAGCAACTTCCACAAAACAACTTCTGAATGCTGGCAGAGGATACCAGTCACCCAGAAAGGCAGCCCCCTCTCTTCAAAAGGAGGTAGGACAAAATATAAAAGACCAAAAGAAAGACAAAAGTGTTAGGGATAAAGACCTGTGAAGGAGGAGAAGTTTCCAAACAGTAGGAAACCCTCTCACAGGCAGGTCCATGGGGAGTTTTGGAATCTCAGAGGGCAACATAACTGGGAGGAGAAAAATCCCCCACAGAATAGACACCTAACCACAACTGCCAGTGAAGTAGCCCAGAGGCTCGCATCTGCCACCAGCGAGCCAGGGCTGGACAGGGAGGTGCGGGCAGCATCTTTGGTCCTTAGGGTAAGGACTGGGCCTGAATGCCCTGAGGACAATCTGAGGGAGCTAATGTGAGATACCAACCCAAACTGTGGGATCTCCAGAGAGGAAAACAAAAAAGAAGAGAGAGAGAACTTTCCCACAAAAGGCTCTAACTCACAGCCTGGCCAGCTCACGGAACAAGGATTGAGCGAATACCAAAGGAGAGCTAGCCTACAGCAGACAGGCACCNTTTTCACTCTCCTCTTTCCCTTTCATCAAGAGGCTTTTTTGTTCCTCTTCACTTTCTTCCATAAGGGTGGTGTCATCTGCATATCTGAGGTTATTGATATTTCTCCTGGTAATCACATTGGTAACACAGGTCAATATGGGAGGGAAGGAAACAAAGGCACAAATACCAGGAATGGGGAAAAAATATAATTCCCATAGAGGGAGTTTTCATAGGCACCCAATGCTCAAAGTTATTCATGTCCAAAACTATGGTGAGAAGATTATAGTCCCTTCAGGAGGGTTGAGTTCAAAGGGAAATTGTTAGGAACTATGATTAGGTATCATAACCACAAAATTGTGACCATCACAGGGGACACATAGGTAGGTACAGCAAATGGCCATCATGGTCAATATCAGCCAGAACAGAAAGAACTAGAGATCTCTGAGATTATACTTGTGGTCACACTATCTGCAGAGGCTTTCTTTAGAAGATTTCCAAGGGAAGTAGGATGCAAAGAGCTATACAAGATAGAAGTCTAGACCGTTAAGAAAACCAATCCAAGCAAAGATTAATACAGAGCTCTAGATAAATGCCTAAAATATTTTATAACTAGAGAGAGAGATAAATCTCCCATTTGGAAATCATATGCAGAGCACAAGAGTATGAACTGCAGAGACAAAAAAAAGATGAAATAAAAAAGGGTTTCAGTAAGAGTAAAAGCAGATGCTATAGTTAAGATGTTCAGCTTAATAAACTGGGAATTAGACTTCAGGAAGTAGACGGGTACCTACAGAGGCTGGAAACCATGTTTCAAACACATGATGTAATAGAAGATGCATTTTTGGTTCAGTTGACCTGTGTTGATTACCACTGCACACCAAGTGTTGTAAAGTAAAGCAAGAACCTCATGGAAAAGACCACATTGAAATTAAGAACTGGAGCCAGGACTGTCTCTACTTCTCTTCATTGATGGTAGGAAAATGTACTAATCTCTGGTAAAAGAAGAAAGCAAATTAATAAGAATTACACCATGTATCCACATTTTAGTTATGTTATTTAAAGTGCTTGGGCCAAATGTGGAGGTGAGGCACCACAGAACATACTTATTTGCAATTTCAAGGGCAGGGGAATTTCTTATTTTGTCTAAAACTGCTCTGATTCTCCTCAGACATTCTCACTGTCTAGGTGGCAGGGAAACCTAGTTCCTTGGAACTAGGAACAAATGTCCAATCTGGTTGATAAATTTGTGTGATAAAATAGTCCCTTTAGGTAACAATCAGCTTGGGGGACCATTGCTCAGGCTCTCCTAGTTCTTCTAAGGTAGAGTTTAGGGGTACAGTGCATCTGGGGAGACGGAGGAAAGAGTCTGATGACCAGTGCACAGTTTCTCAGGTTCCATGGTTCCAGCATCTGTTTGGTGGGTATCAATGAAGCATGGCTGACTCAGCCATCTTTGAACTTATATCCCACTTCTGTTGGTAACGTCTGCTTCCTCTCATCTGGGATCTACTCTTCCACAGCTCAGTACCCGTGCCTTGTGGATTCAACCTCCCCTTAGCTCCTGCTGAGTTTGTCACATACCCAGTAGGCCTGGCTGGTCTCACACCAACTTCTAAAACAGTGTCACTTTGTTCTTGACCTGCCCATGGCTCTCATCACACTTAAGTATGACTGGTCCCTTGAACACACAGGCCTCTTAGATGGCTATCAGAAACAACATTGTGCTCTCCCCACACAGCCTGTTCAGAACTAACTTCTTCCTGTGGAGATAATTTTCCCACTTCTCAAACCCTGAGCAAGTTTCAAAGTTTACTATTTACCCTTCAATAATAAAAATTGTTCCAATCTATTCCAGAACACAAAGTATCATTTCAGGGCTTCCCTAGTGGCTCTGATGGTAAAGAATCCACTTGTAACACAGGAAACTCAAGTTCAATCCCTGGGTTAGGAAGATCCCCTGGAGAAGGAAATGATGACCCACTCCAGTATTCTTACTTGAAGAATCCCATGGACAGTGGGGCCTGGTGGGTATGGTCCACAGGGTCACAAAGAGTCAGACACAATTGATCAACTAACACTTTCACAGTAACTACTATGTCCAAGACAGGGAGAAAAATATTTAATCTCTAGAATTTATTTAAGGTTGAATTTTCTTTCATCTCTCCGTTTGAGCCTATATTAGGCTGTATACCTGTGAGGGGAAAGAGGTNACAAAGAGTCAGACACAATTGATCAACTAACACTTTCACAGTAACTACTATGTCCAAGACAGGGAGAAAAATATTTAATCTCTAGAATTTATTTAAGGTTGAATTTTCTTTCATCTCTCCGTTTGAGCCTATATTAGGCTGTATACCTGTGAGGGGAAAGAGGTACACGGATAGGTATGTTTCCCTATCTTAGCCTTCTTTCTTTCATTTCCTGGGTTGTGAAAGGAAGGAGTGGGAAGGGGAAGGCCGGGAAGGACAAGTTTATTTGTCTGGCCCTGATGTTCTGTGGCATCAGTTTCCTTCGGCCATAGTAGCTGTTGAAAATGTCTTATGGGCACGTTTGTCTTCCTCATTCTTCTGCTGGCTTCTCTGAACATAGCCCCTTGGCTCTGGCAGGGCCCCTCTTGCCGTCAGCAACCTCTCCGTGGCTTCCACCTCCATCAGTTCACCTTTCTTTCTGCTGCAGATGTCATGCCCTCTGGCAGAGGCCCTCCTGGGCGTCATCCCTTTTAAAATAGCCCCAGGCCATCAGCTCTAGTGCAAGTTCCACATCTGGTTTTAAAGAATAAAGTGCCTTTGATCATCTTTCAGTGGGAGTACAGTCAGTTCCCCCAAGCAACCCTCTCTGCTTGCTAGCCTCTTCAGGCAGCCTCGTAGCATTTTTCAGGCATTAAACATAAATCTACTGTAACCCACAAGCGTCATGGGGGGAAATCTTAAACTGAATTTAGTTGTTCTTTTATTAACAATAATACTGGTGTTTTAATTTTGAAAGTATTCAAACTGAAGCCTCAAACTGCAGTCACTTGTAGCAACCTCCTGACCACTCAGTGGAAGAAAGGCTCCCATTCTGATTGTGGAGACTGGGGCCAGGAGATGGCTTCCCCAGTTGGAATAAGTTAGCTGATTCTTTGCCATCCCTGTGGTAGCACTTCTCATGATGTATACTTGTCTATTCGTGTGTCTATCTACCTGTTAAACTGCCAGCTCTCTGAGAACAAAAATTTTGCCTGCCTTGCTCACCACTGTTACTGGCAGACAGTATGTGCATTCTCAGTGGGGGTGATATCACCATTAAAAAAACAAACAAACAAACAAACAAACTCAGTGAATGGTTTGTTGTTGTTTAGGCACGAAAGAGTCTAGTGTCTTTTGCAATCCCATGGACTGTAACCCATCAGGCTCCTCTGTCCATGGGCTTCCCAGGCAAGAATATTGGAGAGGGTTGCCATTTTATTCTCCTGGGGATCTTCTTGACCCAGGGGTCCAACTCACATTTCCTGCATTGGCAAGTGGACTCTTCACTATCATAGTAATGGGGTACAATTCAGGGAATTGATGATGTGAAAGTTGACAAACAACCTAGCACAATATAGACGACAATAAATCCGGGTTAACTAAGCTCATAAATAAACGAATGGCCCTCTGCACTTGCTATCTGTAATTTTCCCTTGTAGCATCTCCTGGCAATGTTTCATGTGGTTAAAGTTCATTCATTCACTAGGGCTGGCTCCTACTCCTATATACAGTCATGAACTTGCTGTATATTCTTTCAATAGCATTATGCAAAGGTACATGACGTTTTTAATGTGTTATTCTAGGTAGAGTTGTTTCATAACATCTTTTTATGAATATCTCCTAATCTGATGTCTTCATTCTCAAGAAAGTAAAGGCTTTCAACTATGTGGGCTTACGGTTATAATAAAGTTTAATATAGCCTGTATCACCCTCTGAAAACAACCAGTTTCACAAATCGACTTGAAAATTCAGATATGGAGTTAACTTTTCCTTTTTTTAGCACTGCAAAATAAATCTTTCTGAAAGCAGATAGTGCTTAAGCAGTGAATATATATGTATATGTAAGTAAGTATATCATAGGTTCTTATAAATATTTATTTATAGGATATATAGGTAAATTTGGGGCTGATGTCACACATGGAAATGTATAATTGTTAAAAATAATAGCAGTCACAAAGTGGTATATCAATAATGTTATAGTTTAAATAATATTTGGAGAATAAAATCATCAATGATTTGATAAAACATTGTATATATAATTATATATTTCTTAAAGTTTAATTTGAACAGAGAGTCCACTGCAAACCAAGAAACTATTAGATATATCTTGTTTCAAAAACAGAGGAAGAGTGGCCAATATAATATTTTTGGAAATGTGATGATGCTTTTTATGAATGATCTTATTTAGTTTGAAATATCACAGTCATTTGGGGAAAATATCATTAGCCTCTATTTTATAAGTTGATAAATTTTGTTTCTAAAAAATTACGTGATTTTCCCAAGGTAACATTGTAAGTAGTAAAGAAAGATTAAAATTTAAGCAACTATGAAATTTCTTCTATGCTTTTCTACTTCAGAAATGAATCTTCCAGTTCCTTGCATTGATTTTTTCCTAAACTGAGACCCAAGAAAAGTGCAGGTATTATAATATCTAAAGAATTAAATTTCAAGTTCATAATCAAGATTGCCCAGACTCACATATGTCCTTCCCACATTTGGATAGCAAGATCCATTGTCTGAACAGAGGAGTAATGTAGCAGAATTCAAAGGCCAATTCTTCATTGTTAAAAATGATGGATGCTATTTTTCAAACATTTTCCTTTTTGAGCATTTTTAGGTTTACAACAAAATTGAGAAGGGAACATAGCGATTTTTTCACATACTCCTTGGTCCTACACACGCATAGTCTCCCTCATCCTCAACATCACTTACTAGAATGGTACTTTTTCTTTTAAACAAGAATGAACCTACAGGTACATATCGTAATGACTCAAAAGTCCATAGTTTACCTTTTCTTGGTGTTGTACATTCTATGTGTTTAGAAAAATCAATCAACAAATCCATCATTACGATTATCACACTGAGTATTTTTACTGCACTTGTAATTCTCTGTGCTCTGCCTTTTCATCTCTCCCTGCCAACTCTGGCAACCACTGATCTTTTTATTGTCTCCATAGATTTGCCCTTCTTAGATTGTCATATAGCAGCCTTTTCAATTGGATTCTTTCACTTAATAGTACACCCTCTGTGTCTTTTCATGGCTTGATAGTTCATTTATTTTTAACATTGAATAACATTCCATGTCTGGGTATGTCAAAGTTTATTTATCCATTCATCTACTAAGAGACATCTTGGTTGCTTCTAAGTTTTGGCAATTATCAAAAAAGAGTTGATATAAACATCCTTGTGTAGGTTTTTGCGTAGATTTACGTTTTCAGCTTCTTTGGGTAAATAGCAAGGAGTATGACTGATGAGTCGTGTGGCAAGAGTATGCTTAGTTTTATATATATGGTATGCTTAGTTTACATATATATATGTACACTGGGAATCTTCCCAACCCAGGGATCAATCCCAGGTCTCCCACATTGCAGGTGGATTTTTTACCAGCTGAGCCACAAGGGAAGCCCAAAAATACGGAGATGGGTAGCCTATCTATTCTCCAGTGGATCTTTTCAACCCAGGAGTCAAACCCTGGTCTCCTACATTGCAGGCAGATTCTTTACCAACTGGTCTATGAGGGAAGCCCTAAGTTTTATAAGAAATCAGCAAATTGTCTTCCAAAGTCATTGTACCATTTTACAATTTCATTATCAATAAACAAAAATTCCTGTTGCTGCACACGCTCTCTGGCATTCAGTTTTGTCAGTGTTCTGGATTTTGGCCATTCTGATAGATATGCAGTGGTATCCTGTTGTTTTAATTGATTTTGATGATGGGTGCAGTTTTTCCAGATGTGTTTGTTGACGAAGTTATCTCTGCTCCATCATATTACCTCTGCTCCTTTGTTGACTATATTAATAGGAGTCTATTTCTAGGCTCCCTATTTCATTGATCTCTTTGTCTATTCTTTCATCAATTCTATGTTTTCTTGATTACTGTAAACTTTGAATATTAAGTTATGAAGTTGGGTAGCAGCAGTCCTCCAATTTTGTTCTTCTGCTTTAATATTGTGTTGGCTTTTCTAGGTCTTTTGCCTCTTCATATAAATTTTAGAATCAATTGGTTGATAGCCATAAAATAACTTGCTGGTATTTTGCTTTGGATCACATTGGGAAGAACTGACATCTTGACAATATTGAGTATTTTTATCCATAAATATGGGATATATTACCATTCATTTACTTCTCAAATTTTATTCATCAGAGGTTTGTAGTTTTCTTCTTTTATATCTTATGCATATTTTATTATATTTATATCTAGTATTTAACTTTTGGTGATGCTAATGTAAATGGCATTATGTTCTTAATTTCAAATTCCTGTTGTTCATTGTTAGCATACAGGAAAGCAACTGATTTTTGTGAATTAACCCTGTATTTTACAACCTTGGTATAATCTCTTTTAGTTTTAAGAGTTTTCTTTTTGCCAGTTCTTTTGTAGATAATAATATCATTTGCAAATAAAGGCAATTTTTTAAACGGTAAATTTATCACCATTAAGTATATGTTAGATTTAGGATTTGTATAGTCTTCATCAAGTTGAGAAAGTTTTCCTCTCTTTCTATTTTACTGCGAATTTTTATCGTGAATGGATATTGCATTTTGTCAAATGCTTTTGTTCTGCATCTACTGATATAATCGTGTAATTGATCCTTTCCAGTCTGCTGATGTAATGGATTATAGTAATTGATTTTTGTATGTTGAACCAGTCTTGCATACCCAGGATAAATTCCACTTGGCTATGATATAAAATTCTTTTTATACTTTTTTTGGATTCAGTTTGCTAATATTTTATTTAATCTGTGCTCATAAGAAATATTGGCTTATAGTGTTCTTTTCTTGTAATATCTTTATCTAGTTTTGGTATTAGGTAATGCTGGCCTCATAGAGTGAGTTAGGAATTGTTTCCTCTGCTTCTATCCTCTAAAACAGATTGTAGAAAATTGGTGTAATTTCTTTCTTAAACGTTTGATAGCGTACCCCTCTAAGCCTGGGGCTTTCTGTTTTGGAACAAAGCCAATCTTTGACTTACAATTTGCAGAATAGTAGTTTAGGGCATAAAAACGTTTTAAAGAATAGAAGACTTGTATTAGATTTCCCTTCCTTCCTATTAATCATTACCCAACCTAGATTATATAAAGATTCTAGAACAGCACTACATGTTCAAAATGGTAGCCACTAATCACTTGTGGTTATTTAAATTTAAATGAAATAAAATTGATAACATTTAAATTCGTATTCAGTCACACTAGTCACATTTCAAATGCTCAAAACCCAAACGTGCCTAGTGGCTACCATATTGGAGAGCATAGATATTAATACTTTCCAAGATCACAGAAAATTCTACTGGACAGCACTTCTCTCGTGACTAAGATGAGGTTGAAAAGGAGAGAAGATTGAATATTTAGCTACAGAGTGAGGCCTTAACATGAGTCTCTGAGAAAATGCTTGAACCTACTTCCCATGGGAGTAGACAACCGAACTGAAAACCTAAGGGTGCTATACTTTAGTCACAGATTTCTTTAGTCTCACAGAAATCAGCCAAATTCCAGAACTTTTCATACCTCAACATAACACAGAAGCAATTGCATAGTAATGACTAGGGGCATTATCTTGACAGATAGACCTGGACAATCTCATGAGTTTCTCTCATGTATTGGTACAGGTGGGAAGTATTCAAATGTTATTTTTTTCTAGCCCTTAAAGTAGAACAGGTATAGTTAAGAATTTCCTGTGATTCCAAGGAAACAGAAAATTAATTTTGAGAGGGTGGACCTTGAGAGGTTTTGTGATTGGGGAAAAAGGATACATCTGTAGAGATTAATGACTGATGACTGCTCAGCATCAAATAATTCAGCAAATGCCTGCAAAGGTAGATGATAAAGACAAAAAACCAAATACCACCTTCAAGCCTAGGGGTAGGACATCTGTAATTTTCATTAGAATAGTGAAGGATGAATATTTTGATATTTCATGTGCAGGTGGTATTTTAATTAAGAATCTTTACCTCAGAAGTGGGCAGCAAGCATTGTATCAGAAAAATCACTATCCAGGGGAGGTTATTATGAGCACTTCAGCTATCATTATCTCTGAGCACCCAAGACATTTAGCTAATTAGCAGAATGTCAAAAATGGGTTTTCATTAGTGAAATTAGTGATTTATTGATAGCATGAAGATTGTTTGAAATATACTTTCTTCACTGACAGTTAATCTATTACAAATGTGAATTGAATAAAATATTTTAGATACACTCTTAGCCTTGACTGCTTGGATTTATTTTGGTGACAGCCTGAAGTAAATGCTATACAAGACACCTGAACAAATTTGGTCCCAGTTTTGTAGGTTAGGTTAATCAGAGCTGCTTATGAAGCGGCAAATTCATGGAAAAATTCACCAGAAATCAAGACAGTCTAGAAATTGAGGTAGAAAGTAATGTCTGACAGGGGCAGACATTACTTAGAGTTAATTTTCCATGGTCTTTCAGGTTTCTACAAGTTTTTGAAGAAAGGCACTGATTGTTCTCATTTTGGACTACCTTTTCATGGTTTATTGTATTGTGAAGGGCCTAGGAAAGAGATGGATTTCTCTCCTGGGCAGTTGATAAGTTTGGGGGGTTTTTTTGGTTTGTTTATTTGCTTTACTAGAAATTGGCAAATTATTGCTAGTTGGCCTNAATGGTAGCCACTAATCACTTGTGGTTATTTAAATTTAAATGAAATAAAATTGATAACATTTAAATTCGTATTCAGTCACACTAGTCACATTTCAAATGCTCAAAACCCAAACGTGCCTAGTGGCTACCATATTGGAGAGCATAGATATTAATACTTTCCAAGATCACAGAAAATTCTACTGGACAGCACTTCTCTCGTGACTGAGATGAGGTTGAAAAGGAGAGAAGATTGAATATTTAGCTACAGAGTGAGGCCTTAACATGAGTCTCTGAGAAAATGCTTGAACCTACTTCCCATGGGAGTAGACAACCGAACTGAAAACCTAAGGGTGCTATACTTTAGTCACAGATTTCTTTAGTCTCACAGAAATCAGCCAAATTCCAGAACTTTTCATACCTCAACATAACACAGAAGCAATTGCATAGTAATGACTAGGGGCATTATCTTGACAGATAGACCTGGACAATCTCATGAGTTTCTCTCATGTATTGGTACAGGTGGGAAGTATTCAAATGTTATTTTTTTCTAGCCCTTAAAGTAGAACAGGTATAGTTAAGAATTTCCTGTGATTCCAAGGAAACAGAAAATTAATTTTGAGAGGGTGGACCTTGAGAGGTTTTGTGATTGGGGAAAAAGGATACATCTGTAGAGATTAATGACTGATGACTGCTCAGCATCAAATAATTCAGCAAATGCCTGCAAAGGTAGATGATAAAGACAAAAAACCAAATACCACCTTCAAGCCTAGGGGTAGGACATCTGTAATTTTCATTAGAATAGTGAAGGATGAATATTTTGATATTTCATGTGCAGGTGGTATTTTAATTAAGAATCTTTACCTCAGAAGTGGGCAGCAAGCATTGTATCAGAAAAATCACTATCCAGGGGAGGTTATTATGAGCACTTCAGCTATCATTATCTCTGAGCACCCAAGACATTTAGCTAATTAGCAGAATGTCAAAAATGGGTTTTCATTAGTGAAATTAGTGATTTATTGATAGCATGAAGATTGTTTGAAATATACTTTCTTCACTGACAGTTAATCTATTACAAATGTGAATTGAATAAAATATTTTAGATACACTCTTAGCCTTGACTGCTTGGATTTATTTTGGTGACAGCCTGAAGTAAATGCTATACAAGACACCTGAACAAATTTGGTCCCAGTTTTGTAGGTTAGGTTAATCAGAGCTGCTTATGAAGCGGCAAATTCATGGAAAAATTCACCAGAAATCAAGACAGTCTAGAAATTGAGGTAGAAAGTAATGTCTGACAGGGGCAGACATTACTTAGAGTTAATTTTCCATGGTCTTTCAGGTTTCTACAAGTTTTTGAAGAAAGGCACTGATTGTTCTCATTTTGGACTACCTTTTCATGGTTTATTGTATTGTGAAGGGCCTAGGAAAGAGATGGATTTCTCTCCTGGGCAGTTGATAAGTTTGGGGGGTTTTTTTGGTTTGTTTATTTGCTTTACTAGAAATTGGCAAATTATTGCTAGTTGGCCTAATTCAGCCTATAGCCTATTTCTGAATGTCCTGTGAGTTAAACTGGCTTCTAAATTGTTAGTGTTATAAAACAAAGTTAAGAAGCATATGCAAATGATTCTGTATTTGGCCAAGAAAATCTAAAATACTTACTGTTTGGCCCTTTACTTACTCTAATATCACTTTATAGAAAAAAAATAAAGATACTACCTCTCTCCAGAGCATAAAGCAGTCTGAGTTATCAAAACTCAGTATAAATGATTAAAAGATTCTGAGTTATAAACGATTCTGAGTTATCGAAACTCAGGTTAACTCTCCTGCCTAACTGTGCTTAATCCCTCAGTCATGTCCAGTTCTTTGTGACCCCCCATGGACTGTAGCCAGACAGGCTCCTCTGTCCATAGGGATTCTCCAGGCAAGAATATTGGAGTGGGTTGCCATGCCCTCCTCCAGGGGATGTTTCCAACCCGGGGGTCAAACCTAGCTCGCCTACATTGCAGGCGGATTCTTTACCATCTGATCCACCAGGAAAGCCCAAGAATACTGGTTGGAGTGGGTAGTCTGTCCCTTCTGAATATATTATCTGATTCTATTTACATTGCCTGTGAGAACCAGTGTAAATACTGATACTCGGGCTATTTCTATTGTGGGTAGTAACTGCTTTTTGTCTCTGATCCGAGTCTCGCGTCTTCTGCCAGTACTCACACAACTGTGGGTAGATTAACATGTGAGCTTGCAAACAGGGTAAATCTCAAATCCTATATAGTTCTTGACACCTGTTGAGAACAGAAAAGATAATGGGATCCAGCCTTTGGAAAATTATCATATCTGCTTTAGGGCACATTTCATGTAAGCTGGTGGTTGGAACACATTAAAGAACAGAGATTAGAAAACTGGGACCCCATAGAGACTGCAAAATAGGTCTGTGTACTGGCTAACTAATGAGGATTTGTTTAATGGAGCTCTCTCTCTCTCTCTTCCACTCTTTCTCTCTCTCTGTGTGGATGTATGTATAGTGTGTGTGTGTGTATACACACACACACACACACATATATATAATATATGATGGAATGTGGACTAAGACTTTCTTTTTACCTTGAATTAAATCTCTTGGAAGGCTGTCACTATCACAAAGAATAAATTTGTTCAGATCAACTTGTAATATACTGGAACCTTGTAAGCCTCCTATAATGGAGGTACAACTTTGGGGAAAATGTTCATCATCTGGCAGAATGAGAGCTCAAAACAAAGATTAAGTTCAATTAAAAAAAACAACAACAGAGTTTATAGCTTAAGATATGTACATGCTATAGCAATTATTAGTAGCTGATGAAATAATAAGACATGCAGTTTTCAAGATAAAAATTAAAGTATGTGCTATTTCTACTTGCTATCTATATTATTCTGATCACCTAGGCATTTGGAGTAGTATAACTAACCAAAAGCTATTCCACAGAAGGTTGTGAATGATCATACTTTAGGAACTTCATAATGAGATTCTATAGTTTTTCACAAAGATTGAAATGGTTAAGACAATTTAAGGATCCTCTAAAATTTATATTTTATCAGAATATGTGTAGAATGCAAATCACTGATCAATTATGAGATTTAAATCAGAACAGAATTATGACATCATATATGGGTTTAGCCTTTTGCTAAAGAATGGAATTATACAAAAATGTTATTAAAAGATAAAATGATTACATATGAGGTAACAAGCTACTGACCTTTTAGAAAAAATTTGCTATCTCCTCTTTACTTTCAAATATTCAAATAATTGTATTTAATAATATCACACTAGAGTTTCTTGACTGGCTAGCACTATTCCTACTGCCCATACCCTAATTTTTATTCAAGGTAGTTATGGAATGGCATAGTCCTGGCATTAGTTAGCAGCTGCAGAAGTGTTGCATATAATATGAACATTAACTTTATTCTCTATTCACTTGCTAAGTTGTAAGCACAGTTTATTCTTTCTGAGTGGGTAGAACTATAAGAGCAGTTTTCTAGAGCNCCTAGAAGAAATTTTAAAAAAAAGAGAGAGAGAGAGAGAGAAGAGAGGGAACAAGAGAAGAACTAGAGTGTATTAATATTCAGGCTGCCAAAAAAAAATTACTTTTTCTAATCAAATTTCTCCTCTGGGCTAGCCCTAGGCAAAACTTGGAACGGGGTATGTTTTAGTGGTACCTCTCCTTACTTTTGCTCCCACTCACCTATTAATATGAAATCATACATTTGAAAAACATGTTTGTGTCAATGCTATAACAGAGACTTTTAGTTCATCCCCTCCCCGTATCCATTATCTCTAATATCACAGAATTCTAAATTTTTAATTGGGCACATGATTGCTCAGAATAAAGCTCACATTTTCCAGCTTCTTTTATAGCTAAGTGTGGCCACATGAGGAAGATGAAACTGTTCTTAAAGGGAAGAAAATATATCCCCACTTTTAGTTGCTCTCATAAGCAGTTCCAAGCAGCCCTCTTTGGCCAGGAATGGAAGCTAGGTGTGGTGGACAACAAAATATAAGCCCTGCAGACATTCTATATAAGGACTAACAAGAACAGAACTAATAAGTTTTGATCCCTAATAATCATATCTTACCATGCCATTCAAGCCAACCTCTTAATGCAGTGCCTCATACAAAACAAGTGCTCATTAAATATTTTCTATTTCTTATTAGTTTATAGAAGCTATTATTTGTTAATTCATTGTAATGTACTTGACACTTAGACAGTCCTATCTAGAAAGTTAGATATTATTATCATCCTCATGTTATACAAACAGAAACAAAATATCTGAAAGATGCCTAGTGTCACACAGCTAGAAATTAGCATATGAGACAATCCTATCAGGCTATCTGGTTACCAATTGAATGTACTCTCCACTGCATTAGTTTGTCTCATTATAAGATGATTTACTGTTTCTGATTACTCCAAAGATGCTCTAAGGGCTTGTATCTTTTTAAAAATGTAGTAATTGAACCGAATATAAATGGAATAAATGCACTGAAACAGATAACACATTGCTTTTAAAAATAAAAATAATATATGGAACCAAAAAATCTGTAGGGAAAAGAATATTTTGGATGCGATTTCTGGTATTTCCTGCTACTAATCATGCAGGAAATGTCTTTTTCATTCTTTTCCCGAATCTCCACATTCAAGATTTCAGCACTTCTATTTCAGACTGAAGGCACCAGTTACAGGCCTCAGGAGGGAAACAAAAATACAGAATCAGAATGGGGAGGAGGGGAGGAAAAGAAAAAGAAACCCTTCTCATTGCATTTAGAAAACATAAAATTCATCAATATGAGAAGAATTGAATGACTTCTTCACATGTCCAACAGTTTCTTTTTTTTTTTCTCAGAAAACCTATGCTTAACTTTTTCTTACAAAGATAATTTACTTTCAGATACTTCAAACATTCTGACCACAAATAATATTGTGATATTAGAAAACATAACACTGTCTTCCAGACTAATCAGAAGGAAGGAAATATGTTAATATTATAAGCTAATCCAGCTTTTATTCCAGTGCAATCTTTTCCTTTGCAAATTGTCGGCTGCATGAAAAGTAGTTAGAATATTTTTGAAAATCTGGCTGCACAAAGAGACTTGGCCAGCGTCAACATTACAGTTATATCTCAGAGCTCTTTATTTGGTCAGAATCTAATCAATAATGTGGAGATAGAAAAACACCACATTTGTGAGTGACGTGCAAGTGAAAAGAATGCGTGCTATGACATTAGATGATGTATAAATTAACTTTTGTTACATTTAAAAAAAAATCAGCCAAAACTGTTTGACTTAAAACAGCACATATTTACTAGCTCATAGTTCTATGGTTCTATGGTTTAGGCTGGGCTCACTTGCGCAGTTCTGCTGACCTGGGTTGAGCTTCATTTGTCTTGTCAAATGTTCACTCATGTATTCACAATCAAATGCAAGTTCCTTTGGACTGGCTAACTGTGGGATGGAGTGCCCAGTGCTCCCAGTGATCTTTCACCTTCCAGCAGACTAGCTTGCTTGTTCATTCTGTAGTCTCATGATTCCACAGAGCAGCAACAGAGAATGCAAGACCCTATAGCAATCACTTCTCAGGTTTCTACTATGTCACATTTACTATTGTCTCATTGGCTAAAACGAGCTGCAGGGCCAAGCCTTGAATCAGGTTAGGAGGGACTAGCAAAGTACAGGGGATAAAGTAAAGAGAAATATAAATAAATTGATGCTGTTGTGTAAATAAGTTACAATGCCATTGTGGCCATTACTGCAACAATCTACCACAGATGATAAATAATAACTTTTTTAATTGGCGAGAATGGCAAACCAAAAATTTAAAGAGAATTTTCATAGAGATAAAATATAGAATACAGTAGTTGCATTCAGAACACCCCTACATAGGTAGAGAATGAAGGAGACCTTATTTAACTTTACTTACATTGACGTTTTAGGAATTTTTGTTGGCAACATGGAGCAATGTGAACTGCCCATCCAAAGAAAGAAAAGAGCTAGTATAATCTTAAGTGGCAGGACTGGAAGCAGAGATGGCAAAACAATGGAGCCAGTACTCCTCCAGCATTCTGCATACTTCACGTGTTCTGCACACAGTAAGTGATACAGTAAAATGGAACTAAGCGTGTTCCAGAGGAGTGTGATCTAAGTGATAGGAAGCTAGAAATACAAATCCTACCCTGCAAAAGAGAAGATTTAACATTTGGAGGAACTGTGAAAAAAAACTGGCTTTCTTCAAAGACTTTAGAGGATTATAACATAGAAGCAGGATTAGATGTGCTCCTCTTCTCGTGGCTTTGGAAGGAAGAGGGAGCTTATAAGTAGAAGCTGAAGGAGTCCTTGGGCCTACAAGAGAAAACAACCTTCTCAAAGATCCTTGCTGAATCATCTAACTTCAGGGAAAACAAAATTGAACTTTAAGTCCCACCCTGATGCTCCTACCTGGGAGCTTGCATCTACCTGGGACTTATCACTCCCTGCCCCAGAAACCTCCCACCCCTACATCTGCCCGGAACTTATCAGCCCCTGCCCAGGGGACTTATCAGCCCCTGCCCAACACCTTCCACCTCCTGTTCAACTACAAATGCCATCTCAACTAAAGATTACCCAAAATGTCCCACCTGACTAAAGTTTCCCTTATCACCTCCACAAACCTCCCTTTAACTATTAAGCCTCCCTGATACCTCTTGCACTCAGCCTGGGGGTTAGGCTGACTGTTGCCCCTCCTTGCCTGAATAAAGGTAACCTACCTCCGCTGAGGTCATCTCTCCTTTTCCTCCTCAGCCCGAACTATACCTTACAGAAGCTACAAGGAGACAGTGACAATGGAAACAGTGACAGACTTTATTTAGGGGGGGGATTCCAAAATCACTGCAGATGGTGACTGCTGTCATGAAATTAAAAGACGCTTACTCCTTGAAAGAAAAGTTATGATCAACGTAGATGGCTTATTAAAAAGCAGAGATATTACTTTGCCAAAAAAGATCCGTCTAGTCAAAACTATGGTTTTTCCAGTAATCATGTATGGATGTGAGAGTTGGACTATAAAGAAAGCTGAGCACTGAAGAACTGATGCTTTTGAACTGTGGTGTTGGAGAAGACTCTTGGGTGTCCCTTGGACTGCAAGGGGATCCAATCAGTCCATCCTAAAGGAGTTCGGTCCTAGGTGTTCATTGGAAGGACCGATGTTGAAGCTGAAACTCCCAATACTTCAGCCACCTGATGTGAAGAACTGACTCATTGGAAAAGTCCCTGATGCTGGGAAAGATTGAAGGTGGGAGGAGAAGGAGACGACAGAAGATTAAATGGTTGGATGGCATCACCAACTCGATGGACATGAGTTTGAGCAGTCTCTGGGAGTTGGTGATGGACAGAGAAGCCTGGCGTGCTGCAGTCCACGGGGTCACAAAGAGTTGGACATGACTGAGTGACTGAACTGAACTGAACAAGGAGACAAACTGAGGCGCAGTGGTAGGAAAAGCACTCCCACAATTATTAGAGGTGTTCATAAATGGGATGATCTACCTGCCAGGTGATGAGCTTCCTCTCATTAGAAGTGTGCAAGCAGAGAAAAAATGGTTATGATGGGAAAGCTATGCAAAGCCCTCTGCAGCTGTGGTTCTCCAACTGGGCTGTGTGCATCACAATCACATATAGAGCTTGTAAAGTGCACTGACCGTGGCGCACCTGTGGTATAAAATCTGGACAACTGTTCTTAAAACTCCCTAGCTGAAGATACTAATAATGTGACTAGGTTTGCTCAAGACAGAGTCATCCAGCTATGGCCTACCACCTGTTTTGTCTAGCCCGAGAGTTAAGAACCGGAGAAAGCAATGGCACCCCACTCCAGTACTCTTGCCTGGAAAATCCCACAGACGGGGAGCCTGGTAGGCTGCAGTCCATGAGGTCGTTAAGAGCCGGACACGACAGAGCAATTTCACTTTCACTCTTCACTTTCACGCATTGGAGAAGGAAATGGCAACCCACTCCAGTGTTCTTGCCTGGAGAATCCCAGGGATGGCGGAGCCTGGTGGGCTGCCGTCTATGGGGTCGCACAGAGTCGGACACGACTGAAGTGACTTAGCAGCAGGAAAGTTAAGAACAGCCTTTACCTTAATACTCTGTGACAGGTGAAAATTACATTAAATTTACATGTCACTGTTCGTAAAGTTTCATCAAAATGCAGCCATACTTATTCTCCATGTTTCATATATAGCTCTGTAACAGTGGAGTTTAGTAGCTGTCACAAAGACTGCATGGCCCACAAATCCTAACATATTTATCATCCAGCCTTTTACAGAGAGAGAATAAAAAAAAAAAAAAAAAAAGCCATCCCCTGCTCTAAGTTCTTACTATAAAAGTGTGGTATCACCAGGAAAAAGTGTTAGAAATGCAAACTCTCGGGTCACACTCCAGACCCACTGCATGAGAAACTGCATTTTAAATGATGCCCAAGTGATTAGCATTTACATTAAAGTCTGAGAGGCACAGCTTTAATGGTGATTGATTCTAAACATCTAGAGTCTGCATACATTTAAACTCCCGGTTGCACTGTTTGCCTCAATTATTCAATGGAAACTAGAAAATTACTTAGCCTGATGCTCTTCTTTAAGTGACTTATTCAAAACACATTTAAATGACCCAGATATCCACTGGTAAAATAGACATGTTCCAGTCTATAGATGTGAAGGTCCCTTCAGTCAGATAGAGAAAACTATTATTACAAAAATTAGACAGTCTTCCCAGGATCCAGATCTTGGTTTCTATTAACATTCTCCAATAAAAGGAACTAGAGGTCATTGGAGAAATGAGTGATTCTAGGACTGGAGAAGGCAGAATACAAGACTGCAGCATCTTCTAGTACCACAAAGTAAGGACATGATCAAATATAAAACAATGTTCCTCTAAGGGACAGAGGAGACAACTGAGTGAACTCCCAGTGGCTAAAGCCAAAATAATTTAAGTAGGAAAATAAATAATGCAGTATTAGACTACAATTCATAGTATAAATAAATATGCCTGAGTCCATACTGAGATAAATGATTGAACAAATAAATGAGAAGGAAGAGACAAGTCTTGCATGTGTGTGTGTGTGTGTGTGTTCATTTGCTCAGACAAGTCTCTTATGCAGAATACCAAATAAAGTGGAGCACAACTCTTCACCCTTTAAATATGGACTGTGCATCATCACTTCCTTACAAAGAGTACAGTTTGGAAAGGTTTGTTCCTTCCAAAAGTGGCCGTGTGGAGTAACTTTACAGAAGTAAACTCTAATGAATGTTACCTAAGCTAGATGATAGCATTCACATCAATAGCAGTTCTATTGATATCATACACCCTTGATGTGTGATGAAAATGGCAGTTGACCTCAGTAAGTCCATAACCCCAGTCTGTTCATTAAAAAAAAAAAAAAAAAAAAAATCCCAAATGACAGAGAGTTTACACAATACCTAACCAGTACTCCTGAAAGCTATCCAGTTCATCAAAAACAAGTCAGAAACTACAATAGTCTGGAGGAGCTTAAGGAGACATGACAATTAAATATAGTATTCTGCATGGGATCCCGGAATAGAAAATAAGCGTTAAGTAGAAACTAAGGAAATATAGGATAAAGTAACAAAGTGAAAGTCGCTCAGTCATGTTTGATTTTTGCAACCCCATGGACTGTAGTCCTCCAAGGCTCCTGTGTCCATGGAATTCCAGGCAAGAATACTAGAGTGGGTTGCCACACTGTTCTCCAGGGGATCTTCCCAACCCAGGGATCAAAGCCAGGTCTCCTGCACTGCAGGCAGATTCTTTACAGTCTGAGCCACCAGGGAAGCCCATGAATAAAGTATCAGTTCAGTTCAGTTACTCGGTCATGTCCGACTCTTTGAGACCCCATGGACTGCAGCATGCCAGGCCTCCCTGTCCATCACCAACTCCCAGAGTTTACTCAAACTCATGTCCATCAAGTTGGTAACACCATCCAATGATCTCATCCTCTGTCGTCCCCTTCTCCTCTCACCTTNTTACTCGGTCATGTCCGACTCTTTGAGACCCCATGGACTGCAGCATGCCAGGCCTCCCTGTCCATCACCAACTCCCAGAGTTTACTCAAACTCATGTCCATCAAGTTGGTAATGCTATCCAATGATCTCATCCTCTGTCGTCCCCTTCTCTTCTCACCTTCAATCTTTCCTATCATCAGGGTCTTTTCAAAAGAGTCAGGTCTTCGCATCATGTGGCCAAAGGACTGGAGTTTCAGCTTCACCATCAGTCCTTCCAATATTCAGGACTGATTTCCTTTAGGATGAACTTGTTGGATCCTTTAATTTCATGGCTGCAATCACCATNTGATTATCTGTGATGTGCCATCAGCTCACAAATATCATCAGCTCCCAAGTACACCTCCGGTGTGTGAACACAGGGAATTTTAAACACTGGGCTCTTCAACATGGATTTGTGTTACAGTCATGCCATTATCTCCCCCTTCCACAATATCAAAGGATCAGATGGCTATAATTGCAGAGAAGTAAGTGAGTAATCTCTAGACTATTTTAGCAATGGGACACCAGATGATTCCCGTTCCATAAAGGACTAAGATTTCATCCGCTGCTGAAGCTGAGTCTGATAAGGCTGGAGCAGTTTCTGTGGGTGGAATCTTAACCAAAGTAGGCAATGTTATTTTCATTTCTGAAAATGACATACGTCCAGAGGAGCAATCACCTAGTAGGGCCATCCTCCAATAAAAGCATTTCAAATGGGAGATTTTTTCCTTTCCTTCAGTTCCCCCTCGTATTTCTATCTTAAAGTGCATCTTGAATCTGAATGAGCTCCAGACAAACCTCACATACAACAGACAGGAGAATTCAAACCAATGCATTTATTATGCTCAGGAATCACAGCTGACTCCCAACGCTGCCAAATCCAGCAGGGCTTGCACAAACTGCACGTGGTTTTCATAAGCATTGATTGCAGCCCAAATTCTGTCTTGTGAGTTGAATTTTTATCCAGTTGCCAAGTGACAAATGTTAACTTTGCCTTAATATAAAGGTTTATTAAGCTTATTTTATGACTTTTTGCTTACTAGCTTATTTGGTTCTATAAGAATATAACATGAATGTGAAATTTTCCTTTCAAATTACTATCAATGAGGACAACATTTTGTTTTGTTTTCATGAATCCTGAGCAGCTTGACCACAATTAAATATCAAAAAAAAAAAAAAAGCCCAAGGTATACAAATCAATCTCTCCAGTGATTTAAGAATATGAAAAGGTAATTTTTAATCTATAAAGAGAATTGTGTTCCTGCATCTTTATCTATAAAACCACTAAAATAATTACTAGCAGTAGAAGCTTGTAAAAATAAAAATAATAACAATAAGTCTTCCGTGTAGAATAGATAAAAATAAAGTCCAAGGCCCAAAGGAATTCGGGAGCATAAAGTTCTTCATGTAGATGCGTGGAAACAATGGTGGACTTAAGTACAGTAACAGAACTTATCTCTAACTGAGATGCTCCCTAAGGAGCCTGTTACCACAAGATCTATATAAAAGGTTCCTAAAAACCATCTGAGTCTTGGTCATCTGGCTGGCCTTCTATAGTAACAGATTTTCCCTAAAACTCAGTCTTATTGATAGCTATTCATATATATTTTTTTAAGATAGGAAAGAGAAAGCTTAAGGAAAAAATAGACAAATAGAATTACTATTTTAAAGGAAGCTCTCTCCTTTAAGATGTAAATCTGTTTAGAGCAGAAGTGTTATCCTTGCAGTTTGCCCTCTCCTTATTGTCAGTCTCAGCTAAGGGAGTAAAAAGAGGTGAGGATGGGAATTTGAAGCAGACTCTTTTTTGGGGGGGGCCTTGTTCTAGAAGAAAAAGCTTCCCATGGGAAGGGTGGTTACAGATGTCTATGCTCTCAGGCTTTGTGAAAATATGGGAGGCTTGTTCAGCAATGACTTCAGTGTGCATTTGCCAAAACAGCTTAGAAAATAGAAAAAAGTAATTAAATTGTCTTAAAACCAAAACCATAGACTTGTGTGTGTCGTTAGCTATTTGACAAGGTAGCCTGTCTTAGTATCACAAAGACAAAAGCAGAATGAAACAAAGATTTAAATCTGTTACTAATCAATAAGTTTTATCTCATGGAGATCTGTCCATTTCTGATAGATTTTTATTTTTGCTTTTTAGTGATGATGCTCTGGAAATACTGATATTTGTGTTTCCATGTGGAAGCTATCAGCACAGAAAACAGTCAGGCCAAACTCAGTTAATTCCAAAATCCCAAACAGTACAGTAAAACATTGTAAGTTTTCAGATTCTCTAAATTTCTTTTATCATTGTTCTAGAGCATACTGGCACTTACAAATACACTAATGAAGTCAAAATTGAGTACTGAAATTTTAAAATACACACTTTCAGAATATACATATTTAATGTTATAGTTCATTTTATGACACTTAATGCCAAAATACTTTAATATTTGTTTTGAATACCACAATAAAAAATTGATCAAACATTAAGATTCATTTCCACAGGATCATTTGAATATCAAAATACTTCTAGAATGTAAACTCTGGACAATTTTTAATTAGAAAACCTAATTGACCGTAATATGGTTCTTAATAATGTCTCTAAATAAAGTGAATTTAATATCAAGTTTCTCCAGTAAATGAAAATATATAACAAAATCATCATCAGAATGCTGATGAACATGGATACATTCATCATCATTTTAACCATGTTCAACAAAAATTACTAAAAAAAAAATGTTGGAAATGTAGTGTACATCAGTAAACATACAGTGCTAAGTAAGATTATTCACCTTTTATAGCCAGAAAAACTTTCTGGTGACTCATTCATTTGTTAGTAGATGTTGAGTGTTGGGTGCCAATCAGATTCCAAACTCTTGCTAGCTACTGACAATAAGAATTAATAAGAAGTATGTTCTAACAAACTACTTACGCAGATAGTAAGTAAGCAAATACTCATGATATGATGTGACAATTACCATGATCTTGTTCTGCAGAGAACTCAACAAGTTTTTTTGTGCCCTGAGGTATACTCACAATATGCCTTCTGCCTTGAACACATTTCCCTAGCCCTCTACATGATCCCCTTCCACGTAGTCTGCTTAGATACCTCCTCCACAGAGATAGTTCTATGCCTGACCCTGTCTGGCGCTGTATCTAATTTGCATTTTATTTCCAATCTTCCCCATTAGACACAGGCCCCACATGGGTGGGAACTTTGNCTCAACAAGTTTTTTTGTGCCCTGAGGTATACTCACAATATGCCTTCTGCCTTGAACACATTTCCCTAGCCCTCTACATGATCCCCTTCCACGTAGTCTGCTTAGATACCTCCTCCACAGAGATAGTTCTATGCCTGACCCTGTCTGGCGCTGTATCTAATTTGCATTTTATTTCCAATCTTCCCCATTAGACACAGGCCCCACATGGGTGGGAACTTTGCTTTATTCACCTCCATACTCCTAGTTCTCAAAGGACAGGCTGGCATAAAAGTAGGGGCTTAATAAATAGTTGTTACATATATCAATAAATGTAGAAACCATAATAATGGCAAAAAAAGAGTTTTGCTTTTTTTAAAAAAACTATCATTTTCTGTTAAATCTATATCATTATGAATAGGTCATAATGGCAAGGTAGCTTTAGAAATGAAAGAAATTAAAAGATTGAGGGTCTCTTGAAAAAGAAAGAAGAGAAAAACATTGAGAGTCTACTAAATGGTCAATTAGGGAGGGAGGGCAGGGTCCTTTTCAAGATACTTGTTTCTTCCTTGGTTAATTAAGCCGAGGGTCTAATCATGGTTACTCACTCAGTATCCCAAGAGTTGTTTTGCAGCTAGCAACTGCTTCACTGGACATCCTTGTGGACAGTCCTTTGCCTGCTTCTCCAGCTTCTGAAATAATTATTTTTTATTAGATAATGAAAAAATTAATTCAATATATTACCAATGAAGTCATTCATGTTTCTTTTTGTTTTCTGTGAGTTTTGTTTTTTTTTTACCTTTCTAACACAGGAATTTTTGAAGGATTACATTTATATCTTGAATAAGGAGTTTTCTCCAGCTCTCATCTTCACCCTTAAAACCATGTTCCATTCATATCAGTTTGATCAGCCTGATCAAGTGGAGGCTGTGTTGCACATGGGTAGGAGCCTGCCTTCTTGAGTGGAAGTGCTGGGACACGACATTGGCAATGTCATTTTTCCCCTCTGTGCCCTAGTTTAATCAGCAGTGATGATAAAACAATAACACCACTCTTTACAGTATAATGAAAGTGAACGTGTTTGTCACTCAGTACTGTCCAACTCTTTGCAACCCTATGGACTATAGCCTGTCAGGCTCCTCTGTCTGTGGAATTCTCCAGGCAGAATACTAGAGTCGGTTGCCATTCCCTTCTCCAGGGGATCTTCCCAACCAAGGCATTGAACCGAGGTCTCCCACATGGCAGACAGATTCTTTACCATCTGAGCCACCAGGGAAGCCACATATAGTGTAAGAGCAAGGATTAATTGTGAGAGTCCATGGATAACACTTAGCCTGCTGCTGCTGCTGCTAAGTCGCTTCAGTCGTGTCCAAAGGCCCTTGTAAATGGCAAAGTACCATCAATCTTCTTTCTTCTCTTAATGCAATTTTCCTCTCCTCCTAATGCAAAATTCTGGAAATTTTATACCCTTAGTCATTTATAGTGTGGACTCTGAAAGTGAATGCTGCAAGAAATGGTTATTGTTCCAGCATTCATGAGCTCAGCTCAGTATCCAACAGGGCATGGGGGCGGGGGGCAAAGCTCAATCAGGAGATTAAATATAAGTCATATTTCTCCTGTTTTTTTGCACTTGCTGGAAAATTTAAAATATGACTCAACCTAATTCATTCTCACAGGATTTTTTGAAGTAAACAGGCCAGTGTGAATGCCCTATTTCCTAATAGGCACATTTAGCAAACTAAACTGCCTTGCTTGTATGCCAATAGCAACAGTGACTAAAAGAGAAAACGGTCATCATGGCATTAAGATCAAGATCAACCTGAGTTTTACAGTCAGACAGATATGGATTCAAAGATCCAGAACCTATGCTACCTTGGGTATGTTATTCAACTTCTCTGGATTTCCTCATAAGGCTATTCCGAGTAGCAAACCACAATACGCCTAAAGTGGTTATTGGGGTGCTGGCACATAGATAGCATTCAGTATCTCTTAGTTTTTTCTTTTTTTTAATCTATCTTTTTTTAAATTAATTTCTTTTAATTGGAGGCTAATT
The DNA here is from genome assembly GCA_006410615.1 of Neotragus moschatus. NCBI lineage: Eukaryota > Metazoa > Chordata > Mammalia > Artiodactyla > Bovidae > Neotragus > Neotragus moschatus. Next base: position 9,159 of record SJYA01001566.1, on the reverse strand, counting down.
ACTTTACAATATTGTAGTGGTTTTTCCCATACATTGACATGAATCAGCCATGGGTTTATATGTTATTACCAGGCAGCATCCTAAATTCTCTTCAGTCATGATGCTAAAACAACAGCCATTACAGAATCTGACTAGTCTTTCAGTCATATAACAGGAAAGTTAAAATTGAGATCACATACCACCACCCCCACCTCCACTTCCACACACACACACACACACACACACACACACACAATTGCAGCTTAAGGAATGGAATTTCCATATCCTAGATGCCACGATACATATGATTTTATAACCCATCATTTTTTACTAGTGCCAAGTTGGTTAAAATTATAACATGTCATTCCTCAACAGGGGAAATGGTACCCTTCTTGATTGGCAGAACAGCCCTGAAATCCTGTGTGATGGGCAGGAATGGGTTCTCTCTGGCTTCAGCTTCTAAGGCAATGTCTGATTTTTCCTGTGGTTGGTGGATACTATGCTTTTCTGGTAACCCTCAAATCATACCTGATTGTCAGCAACTCAAGTGTTAGCAGAACTGAAGTAATCTCTTTTCTGGGACTTCAAACTAGACATTCCCCAAGGCACCAGTGCAAACTAGAAGTTTCCCTCTCCATGTACATCTGCCAATTAGGCTCTCAGCCAATTATAGCAGCCAATTATAATTCCCTGGGGGGTTCAGTCTAAAGGGTTCTAAGTGGATTTTAAATTTAATCCTAGGTCAATTATCACCATATAATACTCCTTTAGTTTCTGTGATTTGGCAGCATCAATGAAAATGGGTCTTATTTATTANACATCTGCCAATTAGGCTCTCAGCCAATTATAGCAGCCAATTATAATTCCCTGGGGGGTTCAGTCTAAAGGGTTCTAAGTGGATTTTAAATTTAATCCTAGGTCAATTATCACCATATAATACTCCTTTAGTTTCTGTGATTTCGCAGCATCAATGAAAATGGGTCTTATTTATTAGCCCTTTTATTTTCAGCATAAGCCAGGGTTAGCTTCATATTACATGTGAAGTTGATGAGATCTATCTAATAGCTTCTCTCTTCAACCTTATTCCAGAACATATGCCAAGAGTCAGGAACACACCCTCTTCCAGACCCTTCAATGTCCTTGATACCTGCAACATTGAGATTCAGAGAATATACTCCAAATCAACCCATTTCTAAATTGACTCATAATGGTCCTTATCTTAGGACCCTACTTTGAGTAGTTATTCTTAGAAAAATTCATGTATAAATTTTTAATTAATGTATCAGTCCATTCAATACTTCCCCATTGGGTGCCACGAAAAAAGACATGAGGCACACGCTCTGTGCTTGAGAAGTTAAGATGAAGAAGATATATGAAAGTAGGCTGGTAGATTAACTCGGCAATTTCTGTCTTGCTTTATTTCTGCCCATCTTGAAGCTGAATTCAATGCTATGATAAATCCTCAAATAGACCTGACTTCTTAGAATATCATAACAAATCAAATCAATCTGTAGCAAGTAACTATAGTATTAGGTTGGTGCAATAGTAATCGTGGTTTTGCATTGTTGAACTTTCCCATTTGATATTGGAATACATTCTTAAATGTGATTATGTTATACATCGTTTTAATGCACGTTTATCACTTTATGTACTTTTACTAATTACTTATTACTTGCTATTTATTTTACATTTATTTTAGACTATAGGAATGATGTTAGACAAAAAGAAAATTCAAGGAATTTTTTCATTCAAGTTAAAATGTGTCATAAAGCAGCAGAGACAACTCTCAACATCAGCAACATTTTTGACCCAGGAACTGCTAGCAAACGTACAGTGCAGTGGGAGTTCAAGATGTTTTGCAAAAAAGACGAGAGCCTTGAAGATGAGGAGCATAGTGGCTAGCCATCAGATATTGACAACAACCAACTGAGAGGGTCATCAAAGCTGATCCTCTTAAAACTACAGGAGAAGTTGCTGAAGAACTCAACAACAACCATTCTACAGTGATTCAGCATTTGAAGCAAATTGGAAAGGTGAAAAAGCTCAATAAGTGGGCACCTTATGAGCTACCACAAATCAAAAAAATCATTTTGAAGTGTCATGTTCTTTTATTCTATGCAATAATAATGAACCATTTCTCAATTGGATTGTGACATGCAACGAAAATTGGATTGTATACAACAATTGGTGAAGACTAGCTCAGTGGTTGGACTGAGAAGATTTAAGGCCAAACTTGCACCAAAGAAAGCTCATGTTCACTGTTTCGTACTCTGCAGCTGGTCTGACACACTACAGCTTTCTGAATCCTGGCAAAAGGATTCATTACATCTGAGAAGTATACTCAGCAAATCAATGAGCTGCACCAAAACTTGGAATGCCTGCAGCCAACAGTGGTCAACAGAAATGGCCCAACTATTCTCCAGGACAACACACAACCACATGCCACACAACCAACACTTCAAAAGTTGAACAAATTGGGCTACAAAGTTTTGTTTCATCCCCCATGTTCATTTGACCTCTCACCAACCAACTACCATTTCTTCAAGCATCTCAACAACTTTTTGCAGAGAAAACACTTCCACAACCAGCAAGAGGCAGAAAATGCTTTCCAAGAGTTTGTCCAATCCTGAGGCACAGATTTTCATGCGACAGGAATAAACAAATTTATTTCTCACTGGCAAAAATGTGTTGATTGTAATGGTTCCTATTTTGATTGATAAAGATGTGTCTGAGACTAATTATAAAGATTTAAAACTCATGGTCCGAAACCGCAATTACTTTTGTACCAACCTAATATGCTTATACTTACTAAACAAACTCAATTATATGAAAATTTTACTCTTTTTTAAAAATTTGAAATAGTCTACACATATCCAGTCATTGAATAATAATTTACAAACCCTCATGTACCCACCACCCAGCCTGAGAAATAAAACATTTCTGATTTAATTAATGCCCTAACATGCACTTCCTAGAAGATCATTGGAGTTTTTGTCCCCAGAGTTAAAAATTAGCCTGTACTTAGAATTTATTATTCTCATTCACATTTTAATATTTTTCTGGTGGTGATGGTTTAGTTGCTAAGTCATGTTCAACTCTTATGACACCGTGGATTGTAGCCTGCCGGGTTCCTCTGTCCATGGGATTTCCTAGGCAAGAATACTGGAGTGGGTTGCTATTTCCTTCTCCATAATACTCGCTCTACATTTTTTATGTATTCATGTGCCATATCAAACAATATTTTATATAATTTTAACTTTATATAAATGAGCTTGCACTGTACCTATTTTCCTCCAGTTTACTTTCTCTTTCAACAGTAGTTTTATAAAATTTATCCATACTGTTATTTGTAGATATATAACACAATTTATTTATATACTGTATAGTGGTTTAAACACTAATTTGTGTCTGACTCTTGCCACCCCATGGACTCTAGCCCACCAGGCTCCTCTGTCCATGAGATTTTCCAGGCAAGAATACTGGAGTGGGTTGCCATTTCCTTCTTCAGGGGATCTTCCCAATCCAGGGATCAAACTGAGAGCTCATGAATTGCTGAAAGACTCCTGCACTGCAGGCAGATTCTTTACCAACTGAGCTATGAAGGAAACCTATACACTGTATAGTAAAGAACAACTCAGCAAGTGTGAGTTGTTCACACCTGCACATTCAAAGGAAAGATTTGAGCTTTGTCCAGCTCTTGGGAGGTATCCTCTAAGCCCTTGGAGTGTCCTGCACGGTAAGAGTGTCCTTGTTTACTGAGGGCCCTTGGGGTGATGCCAGGCAGTCTATGCTAACAAAGTAATTTATGGTGGAGGACCTGAACCATGCAATGTCTGACCTATAGAGGGGGTCGAGAGTAAGGTCAGCCTAAGGTCAGCCTAAGATCAGTTATACAAGCCACCCACCAAGCTTAGGTGACAATCCAACAGTGTCCACTGGACACTAAGACTTAGGTGAGCTTCCCTAGTTGAATATATTGTCACCATCATTGCTAAAAGAAACAGTGCTATCTATACTACCACACTGCATGAGAACAACTAGAAACTCATGCCTGTTGTCTCTGGAACTCTGCCTGATGTGCCTCTTTCTGTTGCTAATTTTAATCTCTATCCTTTCACCATAATAAACGGTGTGTGTGTGTTTAGTTGCTCAGTCATGTCCAACTATGCAATCCTTTGGGCTGTAGTCCGCCAGGCTCCTTTGTCCAAAGGACTTTTCAGGCAAGAAAACTGGAGTGGGTAGCCATTTCCTCTGCCAGCAGATCTTCCCAACCCATGGATCAAACCTGTGTCTCCTGTGTTTTCTGCACTGCAGGTGGATTCTTTACTTCCTGAGCCATCAAGGAAGCCCTGTAATTAATCATAACCATGAACATAACAGCTTTGCTGAATTCTGTTCAGTTCTAGCAAATTGCTAAACCTGAGTGTGGTCATGGGACCTCCAAATATATACACTCTCCTATTGACTGACATTTTTTTCCAATTTTTTGCAATTGCAAGCAATGCTTATGAAGAATATAATGCATATTTTGTCCACCTATAGGTGAAATTCCTCAATCAAAGGAATTATGTTCTAAAACTGTGAATTATTCTTAAAGTAGCTGTACCATTTCATAAGCCAACCAACATTATCTAAGAGTTCTCAATACTCGGAGCTTCACCAACCCTTGGTACTGCCAGACTTGCTACTTTTTGGAAGTCTAATATTATGAGATTGTATTTCACAATGTATTAACTTGCATTCCCTTAGTGATTAATGAGTCTGAGTATCTTTCTATATGATTTGAGATTTTATTTCCTATTAATTGCTTGTCTATATCTCTTGCACATTCCTGTTGCATTATCTCTTTCTTTATATACAGACATTATCTATGAATTTGGAAGTATTTATTTAATGGTTATATTATAAATATGGCAAATGTCTATCCCTATGATTTATCCTTTTACTTTATCAAATATGCAGTACAAAATTTTGACGTTTCAGTGTTGTATGTTTTATCACTTTTTAATTTATAATTTATTCTTTTTGTGTCTTATTTGATTTTTCCCTAGTTCACTGTCATAATGATAACCCCCATATTTTTTTCCAAAAGGTTTTAAGCTTTTTCCTTTTTTACACTTATGTATTTTCTCTCTCTTGAATTTTCTTTGTGCATGATGTGATAAGGAAACATTTTATCATTTCCTACATAGTCAATTTTCTCCATAGCAATTTTTGTATAAGTAGTATATTATCCCATCATTTTTTAAATGAGCCCATTAGTATTTTAAGTCATTGAAAATTTAACAAAATGTCTTTAAAGATACACACACAACTAGTAATTGCAGTTACATCTTGGATGAGAAACAAAGGAGTTGTTCTGTTTATCTAGCAATGCCTCCCAATTCACCCTAAAACATAGTGGCTTGAAGCAACAGTATTTATGTGTTAATTCTCCTTATTTATGTGGATTCAGATTTTGGAAGCTGCTCAGTAGGGTGGTTCTATTATATTCAGTATATAGCCAGGGGTCATCTTGAAGGCTTATTCATTCATTCTTCTGATATCTGTATCCCATCATTTTTAAAAATGTTCCCTTTATTATAGCTCAATTTTCCACAAATATTGGTCTATTCCATTTATTGCTTGTCTAGTAGCATTATTCTTTATCTATTCCTGCACAAGTAGTATGCCTACCAATTAGTATAGCTGTATTTTTAAGCTTGACCTAATTACTAAAATCTCAACATTTGGAAGATATCTCTTGTTCTTACAAAGACAACTTTTAATTTTTCTCAAAAACATTTAAGATTTTGAATGATATAGCATTGTGTGTGTGTGTGTGTGTGTGTGTATTTATTTATCAGAAGTGCACATATTGGCAACAGTCTTCCTATATATGACATGGTGACCCCCTGTATTTCTATACTACATTTTAATACACTTCCATAAAATGTTATCTATTTCTCCATGAAGATTTGCATCTTTTGTTACGTGTATTCATTAGGTACCATATGTGTTTTTTTTGCTATGGTAAACACTATCCAAAACAATAATTGCTGGTATATAGAAACACAACTGAATTCTAAATATTAATCACAAATCTTATTGAATACTCACCAATTCTAAAAAAAATTCTCTCCATTATCTAGCATTTTCCTTGTAGACAAATATACTACAAGAAGATAATGACAATTTTGTTTTATATTTATTTTCTTTAAACTAATTTTGACCGAGATTCTATCTTACTAAACTGGTGGGACATTCTGCCTCAGTTGTTACAGATCTTTACCCGCTCATACTCACACACCCCAAATTATTCCATTGCCCAGCATCTTATATATAACCAAAGAGTCAGGGAACCTCTCTTAGTCAACACTTAAGGTCCACACGAACTACCACTGACACAAGATTCTCCACATCTCAAACCACAAAGTACAGTCAGGTCTGCTACCATGCTTAAGGTATAGAAATCTTTGATAATCCTGGGAGCCCACATTCAGCCTCCATCAGCCCCACATTCAGCCATCTCCTGAGATCCTTCTCCCTCTCAAACTGCTGCCATAGTTCCATGTGGAGAAGCAAGGTGGGAATTCTTAGCAATTACTCCACTTCAGAATTAGCTCTTTAAAAACAATCAAAGGCTCTATCTATCTGAGTGGAACTAAATACTCAAATTAAATCTTAAATTAACTACCCATATGTTAAAATCACCTTTAAATAGGTTGTTCTTTCTGTAATGGTTCTACTTAGTTGCTAGGGACTGGGTTTTTATTGCTTGACACCTGACTTTATGCTCTCTCTCAGCCCTGTATGTACATATTCATATTTTAGTAATTTGGCCTATTTGGCTCCAGCCCTATTTTTTCACACATTTAATCTTTGCCTTCCTAAAACCTTTTCTAAAACAAAGGATGTAACACTAATTTCTCTCATTTGCTTTCTTTCTCTCATCAACTCATTCAGTCAGCAAAGAATCCTTTTTAGGAATTCTCAGTAAGAAATAATTTCACACTCATAATTTTTTTTTCCCAACCAGGAGGACATTTACAATACAATCAGTAGGTACTAACCTGAAAGACCACATAAAATTCTGAAGGGCACTGACCCATTTATGTGAGTCAAGGTAGGATCAGGAAGACAGAGAAGGATCAAAGAAAGAGGAAGCCAAATATAGAAGAAAAGGTAGGCACTTTGTCTTTGCAAGGCTAAGGAAATGGAGGGCAAGAGGACGTTTCTAACAAAAGGATTTACCTGTCCAAAGGGACAGGGTCTTGATAGAATATAGCCCATATTTGCACAGGGCTTCCCTGGTAGTTCAGACAGTAAAGAATCCATCTGCACTGCAGGGGACCTGATTTGATCCCTGGGTTGGGAAAATCCTTGAGGGAAGGGAATGGCTACCCACTCCAATATTCTTGCCTTGGAGAATTCCACGGACAGAGAAGCCTGGCAGGCTACAGTCTATGGAGTCACAAAGAGTCAGACACAGCTGAGAAACTACCATTTCACTTTACTTTCAGCCCATATTTTCAAAATTTGAAAGAGGAATGTATGCCTCTCAGCAAAAACAGAAAGGAAGGGATAGGAACTTGGGCTAAACAAAATTACAGTTGGACAATTATGGGCTTTTTAATTAATATTAAATTATATATGTCATCTTATAGATGATTGGACCCACTGAAAATATTTGAATGAAGAAAAGAGGAAGTGACATAATGTTTGTCTCTTTCTATATTGAAAATGTGATGTTCATTATTCACATCAACTTAATACAATAGCCTTTCTAAATTTTTGCACTTTAAAAGATGTTATATCATTAGGGAAATTAACACAAAGACATATCACTATACAACTATTGGAATGACTGACTGACATCTTAAAAATGACAATACAAAACGCTGGTGAGGATATAAAGCAACAGGAACTCTCATTCATTAGAGTAAAAAATGGTACAGCCTCTTTGGAAGGCAATTTGGTAGTTTCTTACAAATGTAAACACAGTCTTATGTGGTAGCCTGGAGAAGGAAATGGCAACTCACTCCAGTATTCTTGCCTGGACAAAGGAGCCTGGCAGGCCACAGTTTATGGGGTCACAAGAGTCAGACATGACTTAAATGCTATCTTTCTTCCTTTTTAAGTGATACATCAATCACATTTGTAGGTGTTTTCCCAAATGATAAAAAAGCTAATATATACACAAACATATGAATGTTTATAATATGTTTACTTGTAATAATCAAAAACTGGAAGCAAACAATAAGTCCTGCATAGGTGGATGGATACAAACTGTGGCACATCCATAGAATGCAGTATTACTCAGTGATAAAAAGAAATGAGCTATCAAGTCACAATACATGAAGGAACCTTAAATGCATGCCAAAAAAAGATGTCCTTTTCATTATAGGGGACTGGAAGGCAAAGTAGGGAGTCAAAAAACACCTGGAGTAACAGGCAAGTTTGGCCTTGGAATACGGAATGAAGCAGGGCAAAGGCTAATAGAGTTTTGCCAAGAGAACGCACTGGTCATTAAAAACACCCTCTTCCAACAACACAAGAGAAGACTACACATGGACATCACCAGATGGTCAACACCAAAATCAGACTGATTATATTCTTTGAAGCCAAAGATGGAGAAGCTCTATACAATAAGCAATAACAAGACCGGGAGCTTACCATGGCTCAGATCATGAACTCCTTATTGCCAAATTCAGACTTAAATTGAAGAAAGTGGGGGAAACCACTAGACCATTCAGGTATCACCTAGATCAAACCCCTAATGATTATAGAGTGGAAGTGAGAAATAGATTTAAGGGATGATCTGATAGATTGCCTGATGAACTATGGACAGAAGTTCAGGATATTGTACAGGAAACAGTGAGCAAGACCATCCCCAAGAAAAAGAAATGCAAAAAAGTAAAATGGCTGTCTGAAGAGGCCTTACAAATAGCTGTGAAATGAAAAGAAGCAAAAAGCAAAGGAGAAAAGGAAAGATACACCCATTTGAAAGCAGAATGCCAAAGAATAGCAAGGACTGATAAGAAAGTCTTCCTTGGTGATCAATGCAAAGAAGTAGAGGAAAGCAATAGAATGGGAAAGACTAGAGATCTCTTCAAGAAAATTGGAGGTACAAAGGGAACATTTCATGCAAAAATGGGCTCGATTAAGGACAGAAATGGTATGGACCTAACAGAAGCAGAA